>CM031241.1:511417712-511920075 GCA_018340775.1 Taxus wallichiana var. yunnanensis | reverse complement strand
TTTATGTATGATATTTTCCATTCACATCCTTTGCTCCTCATCTTTTTGTGTTTTCCTTTCCTTCTTATCTATTCCTATATGATATCTAGGTTCCTAAAACTATGTGATGTTCATTATGTAACTAATTGATCCTTCAAAACCCTAGATAGCCAAAAAGTCTTGCAAAAAAATATTAGGTGGGTTGTGGGTACCCTTGTGCACCACCAATGTTGCCACTATTCTGAAGAGGGATCAAACCTCACGTCATTATTGCCTAGCATGTGATTTCTAGAATGTATGCAACCAAGTAGATAATCATGATCTTGCAACAATGAGATTGTACTTGCACATTTTCCCTAGCTTGAATTGGAATGATGATGTGTTCCTTGCATTTTTAGACATGAGTAGATGATTTTCCTAAAAAGAGTATGTAGAGTATATGTAGCTAAAGGGAGTCTTGGGATGTCTTTGCTTGTGATTTCTCTTAGTTTATGCTCATTATGATATTTGAGTATCAAGTGTGTATGATCTTCCCTACCTCCTTATAATGGATGAATAACTAGGTTATATATGTGTTATGGATCTGGAAACCTCAAACAATGTGGACTAGGAATGACCCAAAGGAATTTGAATTAGAAAAAATGGCATTAGATGAGGAGGGACCAAAGCGGAAAATTCATCCCATAACATATAAACATTATGGCCCTCCTTATCCTCTATGGTCTCATATACTTGTGTGGGTGATCTAAAAGTTAAGATTGTAATAGCGTTATGAGGGTATAACATGATTTGATAGAGTAATATGACCATTGTGCAAACAAATAGGTTGTGTGTGCAAGAAATAATGAATGAGACATAGCTAGGGATAGGATGATTGGTCAAGTTGAGAAAGTGTGGGCTAGTGCAAGAGTGTTATACTAAGTGTGTTCTTAAAAGACATGAATTACTAAAATGAGTGTCTACATTTTCCCCCTTTAAGTATGGAACTTAAAATTACATGCTTATAGGAAAAGTCACATGAGCGTGTAGACACACATTGCCTTTTCTCAAAGTGTCTTGTGCTTATGTTAGGACTTTGTCTATGTAATGGTTATGTTTGTTTCATTAGGATATGTACATTGTAGAGAAAATATTGTAGTCAATGTCCATAGTATAGTAAATCAAATTTTAACTTTGGAAACTTTGAGCTTGTTGTGAAAATAACAATATATAAGTAGAATACAACAAAAAGGAACGAGTACACCTTGATTAATTAAAATATAAATATTATAGTGTAATCTAATATTATAGGAGCAATAAAATAACTAAATAAATGAAGCAATAAAATATTGAAATAAACCTAAGCAATAAAAACCCTAATGTGCAAAGAGGGTTAAGAAGGGCCTTAGCTGATTCACAGATGTCGCGAGACTGTGTCGCAATGTAAACTAGGTGAACATGAGGAGGAAACCTTCACACAGAGCCTAAGAAAGTAAAGATCTGGACTGCTGGATAGACTAGGGTGTATAAAGAGGGATAGGGGTGCCGGTGGGCATCCTAGTCTCGAGATCTAGGTGCCCTAGTTTACGGAAATGGCTAGAAACCTCCTTTGGAGTGTCACTGGATGTTCACCTGTGTTCACTTCATGTTGCATGAATGTTGTTGTATGATCACCGAAGCACTAGTAAACCTGTAATGGAAGAATCACCTATAAAACCCTAGACAAAGCATCAAAACCCTAAAAAAGAAATATGCATATGAAGGGGTCGACTGTCCTCAGCTGCCAAATGGATGGACTTATCATTGAGCATTGCACTACATCTCAGACCCAATGTAGTTCTAGGTGTGTGTGTGTGTGTGTGTGTGTGTGTAATTGTACCTAGGTTGCTCTTGTGTCAATCACACTTTGTGAAGTAGTGAGAAAATAACTAGATGTAGAATGTAATAAATGTGTGCATGGAAATAATAGACTCCCCTCCTATGAAGTGTGATGTAGATGAACCAACCTTGTGTGCCTTGTGATGGAGCTAGATGGATGCAAATGTAGTTTTAGATGACTTTGATGGATGTAACCTTATGTGGTGATAGTAAGTTCCTAGTGCTTGGCCCCTCCATATGGTCACATATTTATATTTATATGGTTCTTTTGTTCTAATTTTGTAATCAACCCCGAAAATGCCGACCACCAAAGCTCAAACAGATAGAAAGTGCCCAAAAGGTGAGATTAAAGTGCGATGAGGATCGGGGTGCCCTGCAGGGGACCAGGATGCCCGGGCACCCCAATCCCGGCTAGATGCCCCAGTCAAAAATAGGAAAAACACATAATGATAATACAGATGGGCAAGTTTGGGTGCAAGATCGAAAGTAACGACAAAAAGCAAAGTAAAATGGCCAAAGACATGGGTTAATTATTGATCTTTTCACCTAAGAACCATATGAATAATAGTATGAGACCAGGACTAAATAATGACTCAAAGTGTGTGATTTTGTGTCTATGCACCTAACTATTTTGCAAGAGAGTACTCCTGCTACCATTTTCATGGAGATGTGTTGAATTTTTTTGTTAGAGATGGTTGGAAGGACTTGGGGGTCATCAATCCCCAAGTGGAATGTGCCAAAGAGAATAGAAAGAAGTGTAAATGCACCCCACATGGTGAATAGAATTGTATAGGGAGCATTTTAGTTTATCTATATTCCTCCACAAAAATATGAGTAATGAGGAGTCAAGCCTACGAGGATAACAATCACCTCAACACTCCCTAAAACCCATAGATAAGTGTCACTACAGATGAACATGAACCCAATTGATTTGAAAATTCTCAAACAATGTACTAGGGCAATGTTAGCTTGCACATACCCTTGGTGCCACCATAATTTGACCTTTGTACCATGAATTATGTAATAAAAACCGATTAAAAATCTTGTAGATGTTACTAAGAAATTGTACCAATTGAGAAATTTATTGAATCTTCCCCAAGACAAAATTTTATAGAATGGGCCATAGAGTCCATATAATATGGTCCCTATTATATGTTTTGGTCCTTGTCTAATTCCCGACCCAAGTTTATTTCTAAGCCATTTTCGAACTTTTACAATATTTGATTTTGTACCTATTATTTTGTTTCCTAGTTCTAAGCTACTGTGAGGATGAATTATCACTCAATGGTTGCTCCTTATTTGGGGCATGTGAGATAGAGCATTGTGAATGTGGCCCAAAAAAGAGGACATGTAGTTGATGTGCACATGTTGTGTAGGGTTCCTAGAGGTGATTTAAAAAAATTAATCTTAATCATAGGAATGAGATCAATCGGATAAATATTATAAATATATAAGATACAACATGGAATGGAAAGTAAGTACAAGTAGTGAGAATATGAGAGTGAGTTAGTTTATTCTTGACTATTTGTATTATATCTAGGTTGGAGTAATAGTGGAACAAGCTCAATTTGGATTATGCATGCTTTGTCTTTCTTCCCCCTCTCTAGCTGTTAGGTTTCTCTCATTTCTACTATTGCACTCAGTGCTTCACATCTAGTTTTCCTCATTCATCTTACACACATTGATACACACAACTTGTATTGTCATTACCCAATGACAAACTCTTGTGCTACGGTTCACACTTGACTATTGAGGGCATACTACATACATGAACCTCACACACTACACATCTCTACACTCAACAGATTCACGATACATCTTTCTAGCATCACACTCTCTCACAACACACTTCCCGATGATGCACTCTAGTTCCACAGTTCATACTCGATTACCAAGGGTCTAAATCTGAAATGAACCTCACCATATTCAATCATACTCTTCACGCTCTGTACATTATTGATCTATATTTCTAGCATACTATCAAACCATTTCCCGATGATGCACTCTTGTTCTATTGTTCATTCTTGATTGTTGAGGGGTCTTTTATAAATGAACCTCATACTCATTCACATCTACTTAGGGGCATGCTTGCTCCTATCACATTCACTTTGCATTCCATTCCATTCTCACTCACAACATACTACATATCTTGGTTGCATTTACTCTTGCTTACTTATACTCACATGTACACTTTGCTTACTATGTTAGTCAGATATTTTGTATGTCATTATCTTTTCTATATACACATGCACATTCACTTGTTCTTGAGTTGTGAATGTAGACTTTATACTGAGATATTTACATGCAGGGATGTATGTTTGCACTTTGTACTCTTACCAATCCCATTGAGGCTCTTGGGGGCATCTACATTCGTACACATGACATGTGTTATCATTTCATTATATGTTACTTTTCACTTTTACTAGCACACTTCTTTATCAATCTCTATACACGTATTGACATAATTTTTATCTTTCTAACATGCTAATGCGCGCTTCATGTGTAGCATTTTCTTTATAGGAACTACTTGCCACCATTGTTATATGATACTTTGCTTGGTATCGTATGACATTGTTTGTGGGCTTTGCCCAATGTCTTGCTTGTTCATTGCTTGTATGCTTTTGGTCGCTTCGGCTTTGATTGTATTGCGACATTGTGAGTGATGTCCCATGTTTACAACCAATTTTTCATGGTTTACATTGTCTTTTTGCTTGCTAGATTACACATTGCCTTCTGTATGCGTAATCGTCTTGTTTGCACTAACACATGTTTCAACCACTTTGTTTGCATGTGCCTTGGTTTGTACCATGCACATTCACTCCCCCGTAGGCTATTAGTTTCAAATCACCGTCTCGATCCTCTCCTTTGGGTTGCATCCTCCTAACGGCATCACATATACCCAAAATGAGGGGGCATATATTAGGTGAATCAATCACCCCATTCAATAGTACACAGTCACAGTTCAAACCTACACAACACAGGACCAAAACAATCTTTAGTTACAACAACGGCCCGAATACGACTTGTGTCCTCGGCATAACACAGACACACCAATGCCCAAATACAAACATGAGTGTACGGGTGTTATTAAAATTTCCTGGGCACCTATGACTAGGGGGCTACTGATGGTTTTCTCAAATTGGCACAATTTACTGAGTTTACACAACAATTTACACATAATAGGTACAGTCCTCCAACAATTAGAATGCATTCTCTCTCCTTTTTCTATTTGTGTTTGATTGAACTAGAACAAAACAAGATCACACCATCTATAGTGGTGTATAAATTTTGGGAAACAATCGTGGATGTATAATAACACTAAGATTTTCTCCCCAACACTTCTTCTGCTGTGGCGTGAGATCACCCCAAAAAATTGCTATTGGAGTGAGATTTCCTAAATAACTCACCCTTCTACAATAGTTCATGACACTTTCTATCTTTTTCACTCATCACGGATCAGGTGCACATGTTCCTTTTTACTACTTTTTCACATTTTTACACATTTTTACACATTTAGATCAAAGTTTTCATATACACATATTTGACTACTCCTTTTCTCTTCTTTTTGTAGGTCTATCTTTACGAGAAGCAACAATCACATCAACGAACACATCGAACACAAGTGACAATAACAATAGGTACAACACCACATCGCATACACTTCACCCCTAGGGTCACTTCCTCTTCCTTAGCTTCCACGCTTCATTTTTATCACTTCACACTTTTTTGTCTCCTTGACACACTTTCACCATTGATCTATATGGTTATTAGGTACACATCTCTTATCTACTTTATGTTATTGATCATTCGCTCAACAACATAAAGTGGGGGAAAATGTAGACACAAAATCATGCACTTGGGTACATTTCTAGGTCCTATCACATACTTACATCAATATGGTTCCTAAGTGAGAAAAATACTAATTGAATACTGTATTTGGCCTCTTTACTTTCTTTATGGTTTCCTTCTTGGTTTTACACACCCCACCGCTTTAGTTCAACCTTTGTCACTTTAATTTATCGATTCTCGAACACCGAAGTGCCTAGCCAGGATGCCAAAGCACCCAGTGCCCTCGTCCCCTCGGGTGCCCCCAACCTCTTTGTATCTTACTCGCCTCTTTTGGGCCTCTTCTAGCTATTGGGCATCTTGATTTCTTATGGGTTGGCCTTTTAGTGGTTAATTACGAAATTCAAACAAGGGAATCATATAAATACAATGCTATGTGATCATAATAAAGGACCAAGCTCTAAGCATCTACTATCATCACCTAAGGTTGCATCCAAAGGCATTATAAGAACATCAAATCATCCATCTAGCACTCACTTAGGGGACAAGGTACTAAATTTTCTGCATAAACTTCATAGGAGGGAAGTTCATTTTTCCATACACACATCTACTTACATTGCTACATCTAGTTATTGTTCACTATTAAGTGCATCTTGCACAAGAGCCTCTTAGGGCACAATTATTACACACACACAAGAACTACATAGAGTCTAAAATGTAGTAAGTTCACTTAATCAGTGACCACCGGGGTAAGTCAGACTCCCCATTTACATCTTTTTCTTTTTAAGATTTGATGTGTTTTGGGGGCTTTCAGGTTACATGTGACATCTGCGGACATAGTACAATGCACAAGTGATCAATAACGAGGGTTAATAACCATCTCATGACACCGCAAAACCAATTTTTGTTTTGAGAAATCACAGGCACCCAAACAAGGTCTCTGGCGCTTAGGCACCCCAATACCATCCCGGGCACCTAGTCTAGCCTATTTTTCGAGCATGGTGATAATAGTTTGTACTCTTGTTTCATTAGTTTTCTAGCTCCATACACTTCAGATTTATTGCAAATCAACTAAGTCTTCTTTCCTCCCTCTTGCACTTAGGGTTTCAATTTCTACTTGCTTATTACTTGTGTCATATATGTGCTTTATTGTTTTATCTATTACATGTGACTCTGAAATATCCTCTAGGGTTTTACAAATTCAATATTTGTTAAATCACCCACATGTAGAGCAATGATCATGGATTCTGATATTGACCTAAGATTAAGAAGACAAATATCATGTTGGATGTTATCCTTGAGTCTTCCCAAGAAGATATCATTTATATGATCCTATGAGATGTCATTCACTCATAAGGATAGATTTTGGAACTATTGGATATATACTTGATTGAACTTAAATTTCGTATCTTATGGCTATCTAGTTAAAATAGTTCTTTATAACACTATTACAATAGTGTTTTGGAGCTCACCAAAGGTGAACACATGTACCGGTAATAGAGAGACCCTTCTTTTTCTTTTGCTCACATATCCATCTATACCAAATGAATTATTCTGGTTCCAAGTACAAGGATAACATTACCACCTTTTTTCCATTTGAGACTTGATGCAAATCAAAGAAATTCTCAATTTGGTTAATCCAGGTGATCAGATCATTCCTATTGAACTTGTGCATCTCCCTTTTGGAATAAATCTATGCCATTGGTTAGAATATCCACCAATTTGTCAGCAGAGGATCCTCCTTGGTTGGTGTGATTTGAATAGGTATGTGCATTACTAGAGGAACCCCTATACTTGGAATATGAATGCTTACTAGTATTCATGCTTGAAAGAGCAAACATCATCTCTTTCCTCATTGATTCAAACCCCATCTTCATTTCACCCTTAAGGATACCTTCCAATGTAGAAGAATCTCGTTGTTGAGGTCAACCTTACTCACCATATTATTAACCCTTTCCTGAAGTTGATTGACTACCTCTGATACTCTAGAACCTGAAGATTCCAAATCCATATCTTCCTTATTTAGAGTCATTCCTAGAGTTGCTTGACCCTTCCCTTGGCCTCAAGTTGATCTTTCGATCATGATGTAGGGTTTGGGTCTCAAGATACAAGGATTAGGGTAGAAATTTAGGGTTTGGGGTTTCATAAATTTATTGGACGAATAGAGGGAAACATAGAGAACAAACCTTAGCTATTTTTTGGTAAGATTTTCGAAAATATAAGAAACTTGGAAAAATTCCCAAAATTGCAGCCTAGGTAGCGAATTTATGAAAAACCCTAAAACTGATATAACTTTTGCAAAATAAGTTAAAAAATCTTGAAATTTGGAGAGGATATTACTTGACTAATTTTGCAACACCAAGAAAAATTTGCTACCATTTTTGAGATATAGTTGAATATTCACAATTAGGGTTTTGACATAGTTTGATCGATATCAAGCTTTGATACCACTTATAATGAAATTACTTAGATATATTTGAATATCAACATTAATATAGCACCAAAGAACACCAACATATAGATAAATGATCATAATATGCAAGTAAAATGGCTTATCCACTTCAAGAGGGCAGCCTCCAAACCATACAAGAAGACTCAAGTGCTCAATATGATGATAATATACTACTCTCTAACTCATATATATACCCTACTATACTATCAAAATCCTTAAGGATGACCCACTAAGCATATGAAAGCATAAATAATTATGATATGACATGATAAGAGATTATGTTAGCCACATGTCGAGTATCCATATACTTGATATATGAACTAGGGTTAAAGGTGTAACATGAAAACTAATTCTTAATAACTCATGACACATGTAATTTACCCACCCCCACCTTTCTTCCATTGTAGGTGAAATTGAATGAAGGCCTTAAAGGGGCTATATCACCTTGGGGGTGAAATTACAAAGACCTACTATAAACACTCATTTTGGTAATTCATGTCTTGTAACAACATAAATTGTACAACACTCTTGCACTAGTCCACACTTGCTCAATTTGACCAATTATCCTATCCCTAACTATATCTCACTCATTCTTGCTTACACACACAACCTATTTGTTTGCATAATGGTCATATTACTCCATCAAATTAGGCATACCCTTACACATTACAATCTTAACTTTTAGATCACTTGCAAACATCTAGGACAATAGCGGATAGGAGGGCCATAACACCCATACATTATGGGCCGACTTGGTTTCTTTGGTTCCTCCTCCTCTAACGACACTTTTTCTAATTTAAATCCCTTTGGTACATTCCTAGTTCACCTTATTCAAGGTTTCCAGGATCCATAACACACACACACAACACACACATATGCAAATTATTCATCTCCCATTAAAAATGGCATTCATTCTACTTGACTCCTAGCATTTCAATGAGCAAACACTAAGAGAAATCACAAGCAAAGCTATTCCAAGACTCCCTTGAGCTCCACATACTATGTATACTCATTCTAGGGCAATCATCCAATTAGATTTGCAAGTACAAAGGCACATTACCAAAGTCAAGTCAAGCTAGGGAAAATATCAAGTACAATTCCATTGTTGCAAGATCATGATTGTCAATTTGGTTGCATACATTCTAGATATCACATGTTAGGCGAGAACAACGTGTGGTTTGAGCCCTCTTCGAGTACTAGAATGTTGGTGGTGCACAAGATGCCCATAACCCACCTAACATTTGTTTTGCAAGACTCTCTCACCATCTAGGGTTTTGAAGGTTGAATTAGTTACACAACGAGCATCGTGCGCAAAGATCGTAGGTATATATTCCATACAAGAGTAGAAAAAGAAGTGAAAAACATGCAAAAGAAGTTTCGAGAGGATGAAAGTATAGGACCAAAGCGTATAGAGTGGGTCATAACATGGGTATGCTTTAGGCCGTAACATACGCTTTGGTTTAGGAAGTTGTTGATGACAATTTCGAGGCGGGAGTATGTCAAATCATCTCCAACCATTTCCAATCATTAGATCAACACGGATCAACATGCAATCCATGATAACAGTTAAGTCTCCTTCTCCTCCTCATTGCTAGTGCTTTGTTTCATTATATATCATTGGTTAGCTTTGCGAAATGATTATTCCTGATATTGTTGCAATTAGCCTTGAAACTAATTGATTAGGATAATCTACCATCGGTTACTACCCCTTAAAGATATTACCCATTAAGGTTAAATCAAATGCATAATGGACCTAATACATCTAAAAGAAGTGATATGGCATGTTGCCATAAACATGATAACGCATATAAATGAAACATCTATTAGAGCAAATTCCAAATCCTGTCACTTAGGTTGTGTTCCCATGGAGAGGGGACTCTTAAATTATTTGTGGGTGTTGTTGAGAAAATTTAGGGGCATTTAAGCAACAATATGGTCCCATATGTTTGTTTGTAAAAAATGTTTAACAACACTTGTTGAGTTAATTTAATAGCCCCCTTACACGAGACCACAAAATGATTATTTTACAACCATGTTATGTTGCTAAAATTTCCCTCCAAAATCATGAAAAATTGATGGCGAAAATGCATATTACATACACAGGGGACAACAAAACCCCTAAATTCTAGGGTGCAACCTCCAAGAATCCCCCTCCCCTCCACAACAACCTCTTAAGTTCAACGGGTAAAGAAAGTGGAGTCCGTGCTTTTAAATGCACGAATCTTTTATTTCTTGTAGTTGAATTCAAAAATTTCACTCGGCTACGACAAAAACGGAGCGAAAGCCCTCCGTGGAAACAAAGCCTAAGTTGGTAAATATTTAAAAAAAAAGAGAGCTAGTTACTAAGTTTTAATATGAAATTTACATAAGGAATGGACGATAATTACTACGGTGAATTAACAAAATGCCTCCATACAAATTCCTGACTGAGAAAGAGGATTGGGGGCATGGCATCGTTCTTTAAACAAAGGACCATTTCCACAATTGGGTGCTGCTTAAATTCATTTCACCCATTGAAAATCCACAAGCCTAGTCATTTTCTTGGCACAACCAGGGTATTGTCATGCCCATCTCTGAAAAAACGCTTTATTCCTACACACAATGACCATATAACCATCCCAACACCAGCACAAACTCAAGAACAATTAATCCAACCTCAAGTGCCCCTGTTTGAAAGAAAACCCACATTTTCTACAAGTTTAGAAGACCTTAAAAAATGGAGAAAATGGGCTCAAGATTTGGCAAACTCAGTTGGTTCAAGCTATTTAGAAATAGATGGGGGCCTGAGTCTAAAGACTTATTGAGGGAGATTGAATGGCTTTTGGAAGATGCAGTGGTTGGGTACTACCCAAATTTAGTAATGCCCCCAAATTTGGCTACGAGGGCAAGTATTGAAGAGTTGTATGTATTGTGGAGGGAGAGAATTGAGAAGAGGAGGCCATTTCAGTACATTGTGGGGTGTGCACATTGGAGAGACTTGGTGTTGTCTGTGCAAGAGGGTGTGTTGATTCCAAGGCCCGAGACAGAGCAACTGATAGAGATTGTTCAAAATGTGATATTGAGAGACGGGTTATTGGCTGAGGGGTTGTGGGCCGATTTGGGTACTGGAAGTGGGGCACTTGCCATTGGGTTGGGACAGTTATTGGGCCCTGGAGGTAGAGTGGTTGCAGTTGATTTGAGTCATGTTGCCGTATCAGTTGCTAGGTACAATGTGCAGAGATATAACTTGCAGGTATGTTGATTTGTTCCCATTCTCCTTTCCTTAATTCAATTTCTTTTATAAGTACTTTGTTCATATTCTTCCTTCCTTCCTTCAAGTCTTAGTTTGAGACTAGGAATTCGGCAGGTCCATTTTGGGCTTGGCCTCGGTCCCATAGGCTGTCTCTGGTAGTCTCGTGGACGTTAAAATATCTTCTTCTTAAAGCGTAGTTTTGAGACTCGGACGGGACATGCTCAATTTTGGGCTTAGACTTGGACCGAGGATGCCCAATTCGAGCTTGGACTTGGATTTGACAAGCCCAAATCGAGCTTGGACTCGGACTTGGCAGGGCATCTTTGGCTTGGACTTGGCAGCCATCTTTGGCTTGGAATTGGCAGCCCCATTTTTGGCTCGGGATGGAAAAAACTATCTCAAATTAAAATACCATATATTTTATTGTATTTCACTAAAATAAATGAATAAATGTCAGCTTTGCATAGATAATTCATCCCGGGAAGTTTCGGGTTCAGCCTCAGCAGATTTATCAAAGCATTGTTTTGGGATTTGGACTGGGCATGCCCAATTTGGGTTCGGCCTCGACTCAGTTTACTTAATCTGGGCTAGGACTTGCCTGGTCCAATTGGAGTTTGGACTTGGCAGGCCATCTTTGGGTTGCACTTGGCTGGCCCATTTTTGGCTTCAGATGGAAAAAAATTGGCTAGTTAAAAATCTGTAAATTCTAGCATATTTCACAAAAATAAATAAATAAAAGTCAGCTTTGCATAGGCATTTTGTCAGGGAAAATCAGAGAGATTATGACATGCAGTTTGCAGGAAACTCATAGAGACACTTTGGCAAATGATTTGCATATAAAAACATAGATACATTTTAACATGTGATTTGCATGTAAACTCATAGATACATTTTGACAAACAATTTGCATATAAACTCATAGGGACGTTTTCACAATGGTTTGCATATTAAGTCATAACCAACATAATTTTGAAGGAATATCAATAGGATTCCACAAACACAAACAAGCAACAAAAAAGTTTGTCTTTATGTGCCAAAATACTGATTAAGAAATTTGCTGTATTTTCACAAAAAAATTACATATAAACTAATACAGACTTTTGACTAACAGTTTGCATGTAAAGCTAAAACCATTGTATAGATAATTTCAAAGGAATATCAATAGGAATCCACAAACAAGCAACATAAAACTTTGTGTTTATGTGCCAAAATACTGACTAAGAGATTTGCTGTATTTTCACAAAACGTTTGCATAGAAACTAATACAGACTTTTGACAAACAGTTTGCATGTAAAGCTAAAACCATTGTATAGACAATTTTAATGAAATTTCAATAAAATATCAGCAAACACAGAACGAGCTATTTTGTGTGTTTTGTACCAACAGAACGGAATAAGAGATTTCCAGTTCCACTAACAAACAGAATGCTGCATTTTCTTATCTAGGAAAAATAAAATTTATGAAAAAGAAAAAAAGAAAAGAAAATGAAAATCAGAATAAAGAAAGAAGAATGCAAGGGAAAAAAAAACTACCCCAATCTCTTGGTGATGATATCAAGAGCAAGTTGCAAAGCCTCTGGAGATTTCCTTTTCAGAAGCTGGAGCAAAACCTTCAATGGTTGATTTTAGCTGTTCCACTGGTAGAAGATTAACTTGCCACCTATCTTCACTGCAAAACTGATGTTGCTTGTCAGATATTGCCACAGGTGTTTTAAATTCGACCTTATGCGAGAGGTGTATTGGTGGCCTTGTTGACCTGGCAGGAGATTTGGGTTGGGTATATGACTGCCCTCAATGCTGAGAACTATTTAGATGTGGCTGCCGAATGTCATGTGATAATCATTAAAACTACTCTGTGGAGGGGTCAGATGGGACCTGATCAACTCTGTACAAGGCATTGCCCCCTATAAACAATGAGATATCCTAAATGATTAAGCCTTTAAGCTCCACAACCACCTTCACAGCTTGACATTGAATCTGCGTGGCAATGCTGGACATACTGGAATTTTATTAGAGCATGTTATGAACGTAAAAACAACAAACATGCTTTCTCTTATTTTTGCCTTGCACTGCTTTCACACAGCAAAAATTCTGCACAGTTCCTCTGTTTAAATTACATAGCCTAAATGACATTACAGAGCTGAGAGGTTTATTTATTATAGGAAGAGGTGGTTGAAGAGGTGGTTGAACAGTTACCAACCGAACAACTACATAACTGTTTTACATGCTATATAAAGTGTTATATTTTAACACCCCCTCTTAATGACTAAACCGGAAACAAGACAAAGTTTGTCCCAAATTTTACAAATTTCCTAAAGCCCATATGTTTAGTCATTACATCTACAGACTGTGCCATAGGTTGTACTTCAAAATCATCAGTCCATGATTGTGTTGCGGTTGTCGAATGAAGAAGAACCGCAAAACAAAAATCTGGTCCCATGAACAAAAGATATGGCAAGTGGTCCACTTTGGTTCTCTCTATTACGTGATTCATTGACTGTGATGAATCACCAATGGCTGAGAGTGTCAGCCCCATCTCCAGAGTGCTGAAATCAGAACCTTGAAGATGTGGATTGAAAAATCTATTCCAGGCTTGTGTAGCCTGCTGGAGTCTGTACAAAGACTCAATTATCCTGCAATCGAAGTCACCTCGATCACGTCCTTGCACACCATGTGTAGTGCTCATCCAACTTTCTCAATAAGAGAAATGTGACCATCTATGTAGTAGGAGTTAGAACCAACTCCGCAATAGTAGGAGAAATAACCATCTCCGTCTCAACAGAATGGTCTCCGTCTCAACTCAACGGTGGTAGGAGTGAGAATCAACTCCTCATCTATTTGCTCATCTATCCCCCTCTGTTGGGAAAGATCCTTCACAACACAATGAGCAAATTGTTCATGCTCTACTGTCCTTCGAGTAAGGACCTCTGAGTGAGTGGTTGGGCATGCCATCTCACCATGCATCGTCAGTGCATTTGGAATAGTGGAGTCTCCGTCCACAACAAATTGTTCTTCAGAATGAGGAAATCCATCCTCCCAAGGCATGTCCGCCTCCCGTACACCTGGTATAGTGGATACTCCCTCCACAATAGGTGCATGTAGGTTGATTGTATCCAAGTCAACAAATTTGTGAGGAATGACTTCCTCCCAAGGCATTGCAGCCTCCTGCACTTCCTGAATGGTGGAGCTGTCCTCCACACGTGCATTCATGTTGATCGCAGCCGGATCAACAAGTCGATATTGACCACCTTGCCCAATACCAAGGGCAATTATCCGTCTCTGTTTCACATCAAAGACAACACACTTCTTTCCACATAAATCCACAGAAATATTGGGTTTTCAATCAATTGACAAATAGATAGAAGATTCTTTTGTAAAGAAGGTACATATCTAACATTCCGTACCAACAATTTATGAGCATTATTCAATACAATGCATATATCTCCTATCCCTTCTACTGCAAGTGATTCTCCATCAGCTAGTACTACTTGATTCAAAACATATATTTGTAGTAAATGAAACATACCAGTCCCTACGACATGAAAAAGTGCGGACGCACGCAGTCAAGTCAATGATCCAACAATGGTACACTTTGTCATTTGAGCATGATGTCGTAAGACAATAAAGAGCATGCCCGTCATCCGAATCCCGTTCTTCTGCAACTTTGCTGCCACATGTTCCTCATTACATGGCTTTTTGTTCTGCTGAAAGATCATACTTCCGCTTCAACAATCCTTCTTAAGGTGCCCAACCTGTGATAATAATAACATGTGACTCGATATTGAGTGGAAGACTCACCAGATTGACGTCTCCACTTTCCCTTTGACTGAGTGACAAGAGCACTCTCTGAATGGTCACAATTAGATTTGAAGTTGTCTCCGCTCCTTTTACAACAGGTAGGAACTCACCTTGTCAAACGTGAGTGTTTGACTTTCAGCCATTAAATGGAGTGCCTCCACAAATGACTCATACGAAGAAGGTAAGTTGTTCAAAACCAAAGCCACCATATCATCGTCGTCCACCTTTTTGTTGATGGAAGATAATTGGTCTCGGAGGTCTTTCATCCGAAGTAGGTGCTCAGACAACGATCCACCTTCTTGTAACTTTACGGAAAAGAGCATATTTTTCAGGTATAAAACCCGACTCTTTTCTGACGTCTGATATTTACCCTTCGAGTGCCCACAACGTGCTTGCCATAGTGGCATTCCGCACTTCCGGTATCATATCATCCGACACCGACAACTTGAGAAGCAATAACGCTTCCTTATGACGTTTGTCATAATCCTCGAAGTTCGTCGCTGGTCGACTTTCATCACCCTTGATTATTTTATCACAATCACGAAACTCCGCGACCGTTAAAATCTTATGACTCCAAACATTGAAATTAGTGCCCGTTAATTTTTGTGTCTCCGGCAAAGTCAAGTGTGATATATTTGCCATTTTATTATTCCAAAAGAATGGAAATAATAAAATAATAGTTTGCCCACACTTAATAAAATAATACTTTATTCCCACCAAGTATTACTTATTCCAACAAGTAATATTAAATTATGCAAATCACCCAACTATATTTGCTTGTATTAAAATATTATTACTTATTCCTCCAAATTTGATTATTCAAAATAAATACCTTTGTTGGAAAAATGAATATTAATTCACCAAGACTTTTCAAAAGAAATATTAAAAAATAAATAATCCAAATATGCCCTCATGTCCCTTCGAGAATCCTCAAATTTGACCTTTCTTCAAAAACTTTTTTCAACTTTGCCTCTTGGAAAATGAATTTCTCACGATTTTCCAAATGGAGCTTTTCACGACCTTTCCTGGTGACTTTTTGCCCTCAAGATTTGCGCGACTAGGTTTCAATGTTCAACGATTTGCTGCCCTTTGACGTCACTTTTTTCCACACGTTTTTTTTGGATTTAGCATTCAAATGCTTTGCTTTTCTAGACTAGCTTCTGCACGATTTTTCACAAAAAAACGATTGTGCTTTGTCCCTCTGACTGGTTTTTTTTCCTTTTTCCGACTTCCCACTGTGTTTTTCCTTCAGGATTTTCACTGTATCTGCCTTGAACTTCACGACTTTGGTGATGCCCTCGTGAATATGGAACCCACGAATTTTTCTTCAGCAACAACGAACTCACGTATTGCTTCACACAAACAATAGTCTTCTGCCCTCGAAAAACCGTCTTCTTTGTCCTCGAATGGAGGAATTTCTTCCTTCTTTGCCCTAGCGTCTGGTATTTTTCTCCAAATACCCCACGTTTTATCAAATTCGTGCCTTGTTAGGGCTTCCTCGAATTTATGGTTTGTACCTCTTGGAGGCTTCCTCGAACTGCAACTTTGGACGCTCTGATACCAATGTTAGCATGTGCAAAGAGAAGAAAGAAATAGAGAGAGCAAACTGCACTGTTGAAATGACACAGGCAGAGGTTTATTTATTATAGGAAGAGGTGGTTGAACAGTTACCAACCGAACAACTACATAACTGTTTTTACATGCTATATAAAGTGTTATATTTTAACACCTCATATTTTGGACAGAAGCTGAATGTGTTTGGTGTTTCCTTTTTATGCAACAACTGATAGGGTGGAAATCATTTCTTTCCAAGGGGGATGATTTATCAGAACACTGAATCCTCCATTGCTCTAGGAAGTTCTTTATCAAAATTCTAAAACCCTCTTCACCGAAACCCTCTTCTTCCACAGCATCAGTCTGTTCTAAATTTGTATCGATACTAGTGTCATACCCTGGGCCAACACTGATATCGCCAATTATTCATAGCTCTGGTGTGACGATGGCAAACACAACATGGACACGATGGTGATAGCACCAAAACTGTCATTGGCATCAACAATGAGTATAAATAGCACCAAAATTAGCATCAGTGTTGATAGCCTAACACCAATGGCACTTGAGTCCATCTGATGCCAAAAACTGAGCACCTTGTTTTGGCATCAAGCCTCTTCAGCACCAAATGCCAATTAGTGCTAGAGTTGTGCAAGTTTTGATGCTAATGTGTTTATAGATTCAGTCTTGTGACGATGGAAGTTGAACCGCTTCACCTTCCTATCCACATTAGTTACTTATCTGTATCACATGTGGTATAAAATGAGATGTTTAGGTTCCTTTCATAAACTTTCTATCTTCTTACAGAGGATTTTCTGGCCTTTTCTCAAAGGATTTCGTCTTATAGTTTCAATTAATGAAATATCGTTCTCAAAATACCTGATTACTCTTTTGTCTCTTCATTTTACAGGAGTGTTACATTGTATTTGTGTCAGACACGCTCAGCTTCTGTCACTATAACATAAATAATCAGTATATGCTATCTTGATGGATTATTCCTGATGGTCTGCTATATCTCTATTCAGAGATGCTTCCTAGGTTAGTGAGGTTCACATGCAGGGGACTAACAATGAGATTTGTGAAGACATAGCTAGTGGAAGATAGACGACCATACATATCTATCAAGAGTATGCCATGTACAAATGCACACATCAATTCTATATCTTTCCTATGCATCTCCAGGTGAATTCTCATTTCTAAGTCGCCCCAACGCTATGATATATATTGTTAATCTCCCCCAGCTATATAGAGTAGGCCCCCATCTCCCCCTCTCTCCCTCTGCCTCTCTCCCCCATATAGAAAACCATCTATCATCAAATAGGGCTGTGAGGGGAGGATAGAGGGGGCCTTTATCTAGCCCCCCCTTTTGATTATGAAATATTGCTTCCAAGCACAAACAAACACATCTAGATTCTAACCATTTAGAGTGTTGTCCCTCAGATATCTCTTGGGATCCAGAACAATTGTATCAGAGCGGTTCATCTTGGTTGTGTATGTGCCATTAAATGAGGTCCACAAATATCTGAATATCGGCTTCAATGATGACAACACTTAGCTTATCTTTGGTGTTCTATGTGAATTTAGATGGCGAGAGGACATGAATTGCAAGATGTAATTTGTGAGATGCTAATGCAGTAGATAACTGGACGGCTCACTTAGAATTGTATTTTTGTATGAATGACTTCTCTAATGAAGAAACAATTTAGATCACACTTCTGAGACTTTTTTTGTCCTGTCAAGAAATAGTGGCAAGCCCACACATTGTCGGAGAAAGATGTGGAAGATGAATTTGAACCAACTTGGGAGTTCTTAGAAGCTTTTACAGGGAAATACCATCCAGAAGATGCCGATGAAGATTGTTATATCATCAAGGATATGCCCAATCCTTCCAAGAATACATCAATGCTTTTTATATCTTGTATACCAAACTGGGCTGATTTGACTTAGAGCATTAGAAAGTTCTCAAGTTCTGCAGCAGCCTGCCATGACCATTCATTCTGTCTGTTACATTTGCTGGATATGCCAATTAAGATGTTGGAAGAAGCCTATAAACATGCAGAAACCATTGAAGAAGAATCAAAGATGAAGGGTATGCAGGACACATCTTCTGTGCCAAAGAAGTCACCTTCTTCAGTCAAAAGCCATAACAATCTAAGACAGGTATATGGTACACAACAAACATAAAACATGCAACCTCTGGGATGTGAAGTGCCATGCTCAGAAAACATTGTCAACACGGGCCAAAACAGATGATTCTAAATTCAATCCCTCTAATGTAGTCACTGATGACGATCCTAGCTTTACTATAACAACCACACAAGCTACACCAATAGTGCAATATGTTGCAGCAGAACGCGTCATATTAGAGCATGACATCACTTCAAGAATCCTTAATCTATTACTATCTACTGATACGATGATACTTCCTGAGATTGGCTACATACACTGTAACACCCCATTTTGGGGCTCTCTAATTTGGAACTGAAGACTGTCAAATGGGTGTGGAGCCTGTCACAGAAAGGGTGACACACGCTTCATTGGTTGCTCGTGATTACTAAAGCTTGTAGGATAACTTAACCTTTATTGCTATGATGATAAAATGAGTGTTTGTGTGGATAGCTGGAGGTTATCACACTAACACTTGTATCATCACAACGATGAGTTGTGGTGTAGCAGGATCCTTGTGATTGAACTCATTGAAAACTTAATTTAAAAGCCCGATAAATTGACCTTAGGGACATCACTTATTGTTGCATTCATTGGATTAAAAAGGTTTGACTTGATTTGAATGCACGGTAATAACTTTGTTGATTGATGAATGGTCCATAGACTAGCAATATGATGAGATTCAAGACCATGACATTGCCAGTAATAATTGTTTCAAATAGCCTTGACATTTAAAGTATATGAATCGGCATGATTGTATTTGATATGAGAATAGGACCTTGGAAGAACCTTGTACACTTTGATGTATAACCTAAGGTTTTGTGAAAGGTGGCATTATACTTATATAGCTATTCTTACCTAGTGTTGACATAAGGGGAGAAGCATGGTGGCATTTGATTTTGATATAGAACCTTTATAAGGTTATTGTTTGAGGGATGTGTGGTTGTGGTTATTTGACTTGTGATATGAATAAATGACATTGTGAATCTGAGCAATTACTAGTGTGCGTCTTGGACCTGGTATTTTGCTGTGATATTTAATTGATTTGCAATTTCTATTGAACTAATGGTTTTACTTTAGTGGCATTTGATATGAACCATGAATTTCTTGACATATGATCAATTATCGAGTTTGACATGGTTAATACCCTGATCATTGTAAAAACATGGCATTAAAATGTTTTACCCTACCACTTGATATTAGTGGCACCTACTTTTGGGTGGGCCTAGTGATATGAGTACTTGGACCAGGATTTAGACCTTGCATTTGATTGTGTGAGAACTGAGAACATAGTTATACCTCAGACTTGTAACATAACATTATTTGGACGGGACATTGGCATTACTTGACTTATTTGTTAGTATGATTACTAGTGTTGACAATGTAGTGATTATTATGTATTTGACTTTTGTGAGCCAAATACCTTGTGGTTATTACTTTAACATTATTGCTTTGTGGAATATAACATTTGGAAATAAAAGCGATTGCCTGCATAGAGGTTTATTTATTGAGAGAGAGGTGGTTGAACAGTTTACCAACCGAAACCGAACAAATACATAACTGTTTTACATTCTATATAATGTGTTATATTTTAACACCCCCTCTTAATGACTAAACCGGAAACAAGACAAAGTTTGTCCCGAAATTTTACAAATTTCCTAAAGCCCATATGTTTAGTCATTACATTTACAGACTGTGCCATAAGTTGTACTTTAAAATCAGCAGTCCTTAACTGTGATGCAGTTGTCGAATGAAGACGAACCGCAAAACAAAAATCTGGTCCCATGAACAAAAGATATGGCAAGTGGTCCACTGGTTCTTTGTTTCGTGATTCATTGACCAGTGATGAATCACCAATGGCTGAGAGTGTCAGCCCCATCTCCAGAGTGCTGAAATCAGAACCTCGAAGATGTGGATTGAAAAATCTATTCCAGGCTTGTGTAGCCTGCTGGAGTCTGTACAAAGACTCAATTATCCTGTGATCGAAGTCACCTCGATCACGTCCTTGCACCACCATGTAGTGCTCATCCAACTTTTTCAAGAAGAGAAATGTGACCATCTGTGCAGTAGGAGTTAGAACCAACTCCGCAATAGTAGGAGAAATAACCATCTCCGTCTCAGCAGTGGTCTCCGTCTCAACAGGAGAAATAACCATCTCCATCACAGCAGTGGTAGGAGTGAGAACCAACTCCTCCGTCTTATCTATTTGCTCATCTATCCCCCTCTGTTGGGAAAGATCCTTCACAACACAATGAGCAAACTGGTCATGCTCTACTGTCCTTCGAGCAAGAACCTCTGAGTGAGTGGCTGGGCATGCCATCTCACCATGCACCGTCAATGCATTTGGAATAGTGGAGTCTCCGTCCACAACAAATTGTTCTTCAGAATGAGGAAATCCATCCTCCCAAGGCATGTCCGCCTCCCGTACACCTAGTATAGTGGATATTCCCTCCACAATAGGTGCATGTAGGTTGATTGTATCCAAGTCAACAGATTTGTGAGGAATGGCTTCCTCCCAAGGCATTGCAGCCTCCTGCACATCCTGAATGGTGGAGTTGTCCTCCACACGTGCATTCATGTTGATCGCAGCCGGATCAACAAGCCGATACTGACCACCTTCCCCAATACCAAGGGCAATTATCCGTCTCTGTTTCACATCAGAGACAACACACTTCTTTCCACAAAAATCCACAAAAATATTGGGATTTTCAGTCAATTGACGAATAGATAGAAGATTCTTTTGTAAAGAAGGTACATATCTAACATTCCGTACCAACAATTTATGAGCATTATTCAATACAATGCATATATCTCCTATCCCTTCTCTATAGTGATTCTCCATCAGCTAGTACTACTTGATTCAAAACATATATTTGCAGTAAATGAAACATACCAGTCCTACGACATGAAAAGTGTGCGGATCGCACTAGAGTCAATGATCCAACAATTGGTACCACTGTCATTCGAGCATGATGTCGTAAGACAATAAAGAGCATGCCCGTCATCCGAATCCCGTTCTTCTGCAACTGCTGCCACATGTTCCTCATTACATGGCTTTTTGTTCTGCTTCGAAAGATCATACATCCGCTTCCGGCAATCCTTCTTGAGGTGCCCAACCTTGTGACAGTAATAACATGTGACCTGATACCGAGTGGAAGATTCACCAGATTGACGTTTCCACTTTCCCTTTGACTGAGTGACAAGAGCACTCTCTGAATGGTCACAATTAGATTCTGCCTGAAGTTGTCTCCGCTCCTTTTGCAACAGGTAGGAACTCACCTTGTCAAACGTGAGTGTTTGACTTTCAGCCATTAAATGGAGTGCCTCCACAAATGACTCATACGAAGAAGGTAAGTTGTTCAAAACCAGAGCCACCATATCATCGTCGTCCACCTTTTTATTGATGGAAGATAACTGGTCTCGGAGATCTTTCATCCGAAGTAGGTGCTCAGACAACGATCCACCTTCTTGTAACTTTACGGAAAAGAGCATATTTTTCAGGTATAAAACCCGACTCTTCTCTGACGTCTGATATTTATCCCTCAGACTGGTCCACAACGTGCTTGCCACAGTGGCATTCCGCACTTCCGGTATCAAATCATCCGACACCGATAACTTGAGAAGCAATAACGCTTCCTTATGACGTTTGTCATAATCCTCGAAGTTCGTCGCTGGTCGACTTTCATCACCCTTGATTATTTTATCACAATCACGAAACTCCGCGACTGTTAAAATCTTATGACTCCATACATTAAAATTAGTGCCCGTTAATTTTTGTGTCTCCGGCAACGTCAAGTGTGATATATTTGCCATTTTATTATTCCAAAGTAACGGAAAATAATAAAATAATAATTTTGCCTCACACTTAATAAAATACCTTTTTCCAGCAAATATATTTATTTTAATTTCTCCAGCATATAATATGAGATTAATTTCTCCACCAAATCGTATGAAATAAACTATGCAAATATGTGCATGGCAGTTTACTTCATGCAAATATTTTTATGCATAGGCAAGGAAATATTAAAAACACTAAATAGTTTTATAAAATCTTTTGCTTTGCCTTGCTCGGATTTTTACCTCTGCCTTATTCGATTTTGCACCTCTAAACATTTTGCCTGGTCTCAGCACCCACGATTTTTGCAGTTGCGACTTTCGATTTTGCCCACGTTTTTCCTCCAAAGATTCTTTGATTTTCTTTTTTTGTTCCACGATTTTGCTTTGCTTTTACGAGGTTTTGACCCGACGATTTTTGTTCTCCTTCTCCACGAGTTTGTTGTCGTTTCCCTTTCTCCCCACGAAGGTTCAAACTCCTCAATTTCCTCAGTTCTTTTACGACCCGTATTTTCGTCGCTTTTTTGATTTGATTTACGATTGTCCAACGATGATGCCCACGAAAATTAATCCCACGTATTTTTTGCCCTCGACGTATTTGCCGACATGCTTCTCGATCGTTTTCCGTTTTCAGTCAAAAACGTGACTTTGTGATACGAAAAACGTGACTGTTTTTGCGACTGTGTTGTGTATTCTTTCACACGATTTGCGACTGTGTCTCCTGGACACAACTCCTTGCTTTTGCCCTCGTCCGTACCTTTCGTCGACCTCACCTCTTCACGACTTCAAACTTCTTCTCAACAGTTCGTACCCATGTCGGGGCTTCCTCGAACCTCATACGACACTCCCGTGCTCGTCCAAGAGCTTCCTCGGGCAAGTCGCTCTGATACCAATGTTAGAATATGCAAAGAGAAGAAAGAATACAGAAGGCAAAAACTGCACTGTCCAAATGATACAGGCAGAGGTTTATTTATTGAGAGAGAGGTGGTTGAACAGTTACCAACCGAACAACTACATAACTGTTTATACACTGTTTTATTTTACATTCTATATAATGTGTTATAGTATACATCTACATCTGTGTAGCAGGGGTTTGTCCCCCTTCCTGTACCCCTTTGGATATGTTCCGGTACAGATCCGTCTTGGGTATGGTATGGATGCATCCCGGTATGTCTCAGACGTACATTCGGGATGTACCCACAGGGTGGGACGGTCGGAAACATAATTTTTATTTATTATTATTTTGACTTGGTCAATGATCAAAAAATTGAACCCTAGACAAGTAGGGTCAGACAAATATTTGTTTTTTATCTTATATTTTGTTCTATTGAATGCCATGATCTTGGAAACTTACCACTGATTTATAGTGAATCCTAGATTGAAATTTGTTCATAAGCTTTACTGCAGGGTTACTCTTTGCCCTATATATGTTTTTATTCAAAGTGCATTCCATATTATTTTGCATCTACTTGTTAAAACTGCAATTTCCAGATACAGGTTGATTTACAATCTAACAGACAAGACAGATTCACAACAAAATAAACATTTTCTGCATATTATTAAGTTAAGTGCATTGAATTGATATGGAAAAATTGATATGTAATTATATCATATTCAACATATCCTGTTGATTGTGGTTTTTTATAAGACTTTGTTAATTCACGAGGAATATGTTCCACACCAGAAGCTTCAATACAATCTGTTTGACTGGATTATTATTTTTTCATTTGTATGAATGTAGCTTTTCCATTATGTATACACAGTAAAATGTCTCGTGCTATTTTTGCTTATATATATATAAAATTTTATTTAGTTTGTAGTATATATGTACAGATGTATCCAAGACATATCATGCCCAAGGGTTTTTAAAATCAATGTATCTGCGAACTGAACCCGAACCTGTACCTGTATCCTGGCAACATAGATCTACATATATGATTAGTTATGTTATACTGTTTTGCATTTGAGGGCAAACACTCATTGACAACGTATTACAAGATAAGGCTAATAGTTTATAATTAAGTCACCATTAGTTATGTATTAACTAATGTATGGTTGTAACCACTTCAACCATTTTGTAACTATCTTGTGCATAGTAAAATGATGGACACACAATTTACATTGTGTGCATCTTGGTTTCTTGTCTTTCCTTCTCTATTCACATCTTCTAACATTGGTACGGGCATGAACTGAGGATGAACAAAAGTTGAAGAGGACATGGTTGCATGAGGCTTCAAGGACAAAAATACAATTGACGCCATTGCAAAGGTGCCAAAAAAACTTTAAAACACCATTCGAGGGCACAATTTTTGTTGTGTTTTCAAATGAATTTGAGGGCATTTTGAAGTGCTAGGGCACAAAAATAAGAAGTCACCATTTTTGAAGAATTTTTAGGGTTGTTTGTGCAGTTAGGGCATGAAAATAAGATGTTTTTAGGAAAAATGTGATTGTAGTAGAGATAAACGTGATTTAGGGCACTTTTTTTGCAAAAAACTTAGTCCAAAATTACAAGGAAGAGGAAAAAGTGTGATTTTTGAAGGTATCTAGAGCAAAACAAAGAAAAGACAGTCACACATTTCTAGATTTGCAATTTTTTGAGGGTCATTCGTTGCTAGGGCACACAGTTTGGTGATTTTCAGTCACAACCAGTCAGCTAGGCGCATACCTTCTCGGTACAGTTTCCTTTCTTGGCTTAAAAAATAAAAATCAGTTTTTAAAATTTTGCAGCATTAATTTGAGGGTCATTTTATTTTTTAAGAAAGGGTTATTTTTTGAGGTATTTTGTCTGAGAATGGAAATTCCATTAGACAAATATTCTGGCCTCAACTTTCACACCTAGAAAGTAAAAATCCAGATGAAAGACAAATCAAATGAAGTTAATATAGCCATTGTTGAAGATCCATTGGATGTTGAAAGTGGTGAGGAATTTGCTGATGAAGAATACATATTTTAAAGAAGCCCGCACTTTGAAGACAAAAAAGGGATCGAGTGTAGGTGAAGTTCAACATGGATTGCTGCCCAGTTAGTTTTGGAGTTAGTGGATATCGGGTATTATACTCTTACGATGGTCACAAGACAACTTGATGGAGCATTGTGGATGTCCCTCAATATGGATTGTTGTCCAACAATTCGGGAGGTTTGTAATTAAGGAGTTCGGGGAGGTGGAATTCAGGAACTTGGGAACTACACCTTTATGAAGGTTACAAGGCAACTTGATGGAATCATGTTTGGTCAAACAATGTTTTCAAATAGAGCTTATGAAGAATGCTTGGTTCTATATGGCTTTGTTGTTTTAATTTTCTGTCAGTATGATCGTTTTTGCTTTTTGTAGGGTAAGCCTTATGAGCGGATATTAAAATATAAAGGTTTAGTTATGTATTAACTAATGTATGGTTGTAACCACTTCAACCTTTTTGTAACTATCCTGTGCATGATAAAATGATGGACACACAATTTACAATGTGTGCATTCCAGTTTCTCTTCATTCCTTCTCTGTTCACATCTTCTAACACAATGCGTATATGTTTTCACTCCATCTCTGTTCGGATTATTGCCTTGATGGCATTATGTGCTGAGCGTCTAAGAAAAGATAAAATATTGTGTCCTCCCTCTTGAACTTGGCCATGATGGCATTTTGATTGGATGGTTTGCGAGTAAATAAAAATGTTGTTTCTCTCCTACTCCTCTGGGTGAATAATAATGATGGCATGATTTTGTCTTTTTCATTTAGCTTGATGATTAATGTGAAATTTTGGCATTGCATGCCGTCATGATTTGCTTCTTATCAGTGTAAAAGAAATCTTGCCAGCTTTTATTTGAGCTGACCCATGCTATTTGCAGGTGCTATTGCAGGAAAGGGAAGAAACTGAAATTGTCTGGACTAATTGATGATATTATAAAAGTTAATTGAGTTCTTGATCTAGCTGGTTGTTTTCAAGAAAGGAAAATATGTTGACTTACACGTGTTCTGAGAAAGCAAGTTTGGTCTTGTATGTGAAAGGTTTAGATATGATTGTAAAAACCCTACTTGTTGAATATGAAAGAAATGTAAGTATTTTACCTTGCTAGCTTGCTTGTGAACAAGCTATGTGGATTCTGTGTTATGCCCTTTGACGGATTATTGCTTAAGAGTATGCTATTGGAAATGTGTTTTGTTAATCAACTGAATTTTACTCCTCAAATGGAGGAATGGGGATTATGAAAGAGATATACTGTGTGCTTTATTGATCTGTATGTAACTACCATTGAAGCATCAGGAATGTGCATTCAATTGAATACCGTAGGTGTTGCTCTGAAACCCGAGTTGTAAGAAATGACAGCATGAGCATATAGTAATTTTGACTAGGCAAATTCAATTTGAAGAAGACTATACTTAAGAACGTAGTGATTATAGCTCATTACTAAACTTCTTAGAACTGAGTTGATGCTCTATTTGTAATATCATCTCTGCATATTGGTTGTAGAACTCTGAATGTAATAAGGAAGAACATTGTTATTAAAGTTGCTTCTACCCTGACTGATGTGTGAAGAGTCTGCGCAATGATATATCTTGTGACATGTCTTGCATTTGAATTAAATGGCTGTCACGAAAAGCCCTTGTATCCTACTTGAAAAGATATGTCCTATATTGTGGGATTAATCGGAGGCCTGATGTATTGTATTATGAATGACTCATATTGTTGTGATGGTGGGTGTATGAAATACTTGACTGTACTGTATTGAATACCCTATTTAGGACTAATAGTTTGCACACTGTATGTAGCTGATAACTGAAATTTTGATGTTTGGCTGAGCTATGATAGGATCATCACGTTAGGCATAAGTTCTGTGCTTCACCTTGCCAGATGAATTCTTGAATTGGCTCCTCACAGGAACATGTTCTTTGATTGAAAGGCCACTATGATTATCGTGATAGACACAGTATTCGTCTTCAGTTGTGTATATGTTCAAATTGACAAAATTGAAGTCGATACTACAAGTTGCATATACGTGTAGCTTGCATCACTAAGATGTAACTGAGAAGTGTTTTTGTACATCAAGCAAACACAGTTAGTGCGAGTCTGATGCCCGGTCTCTAGTCATGTCATTGATATTAGAATGATTTGGAACTGCTGTCCTAAAACCAAGTTGTAACATGTAAGGGTCATAGACTACCTCCTTGTAGGAATAAATCAATCAATGGGTAGCTGACCTCATTGGTGAAAACCCGTAACAACGCACAACTACGAGCCAGGATAAGGCCAAGGCATCTGTAGCATGAATTGCTGAGTGTAACTTTCTATCCTAAAATTCTGCAACAGGAATCTCTTCCTTTTAGTCCATGTTTGGTTAATGGAAAGTTGAGTGGTGTGTGACACGGGAGGCACCAGTTTGGACTGTGCTCAGTAAGAGTAAAGAGTGGATTGAGCATGCATACCTCATGAGGTTGTATTAATTCTGGGCTTGAAAGTTTTGGGTTTTGTGTTGTTTATATAGCAGAGGCTGTAACCATTTTCTAAGGACTATAATCTCAGTTTAGAACTGTAATAGCTTGGCAGAGAGAAATGTACCCCCACATAAAGACTGCCTAAACAGTAACAATTCAGCATCCCTCTAACTACAAGTAAATTCACCTTATCGTATGGAATCTGTGAACTTATCGCACCATTACTCTTAAGCATCCAGCTATAACATTTTAAATTAGACAAAAGATGGGCTCAGGAGAGCAGGGCCAACAAGGAATTGGCAAACGTATTAAGACCAGATGTGGGTCAGTTAGGCCCTGTTGAACATTTGGGATCTGCAATCCAGGCATAATAATGAGTAACTTCTAATCTAGACAGTCCTTTTTACTCTAATAACCACTAGGTTTGTGCCTAGAACTGTACCTTTTCAAAATACTGGCCAGCAGCATTCATGATTAATACTCGGAATGTATGGCGTAGGAGCCTGCCGACCCGGCTGCCATAAGCTCTGAAACTAAACATATATACTTGATAATTTACAGGGACTTGTAAATGAGCTGTCTAAGACTGTAACTGGTTGTAACTTATGAACTGCATCTGAGCTTGTACCTTGGTTTAACTGACCTGATCGGAAAGCATTCCGTGTTAGCGCGACTATGGGTTGGCCAAGATATCAAGGTTGTCTTGATCGCGTGCTTGGCTGTACACTATCTCTGCCACTTCTCCACATACAGACACACTGATAGTATTAATGTATGTATGGGGAAGAGAGCTATTGAGATGCCTTGTACTGGGAGTACAGTATGACCAAGAGAGAGCTAATTAGATAGAGATTTCATAGATCCTTACCTTTTACATTGACTATGAGACCTAGAGATGGTAGCAAAATCTCTCTAGACTTGGAAGTTGGGGAGAGACGTTGTGACTTGGGCTACTTGTGGCATAGAGATAGCAGTCGTTGGTTATATCCCAGACTCTTGAAGGAGTGACTCTAAGCTAAGGCTGTGGGAAAACTAATGCGCAAAGTATTCTAGAGATGAGTAAGTAAACCCAAGAACTCTCTCGATAGAGACCTAGTATGTTAAGGAGAGCAAGTGAGTTGACCTTAGTTGACTCGAACTACTCAATGGTGAGTGGAAACTACACAATAGAAGTGTAGTGAGTGCAACACCCATAGGCCTACAACTGAAGTTTAAGTTCAACTAACGATTTGTTAAAGAGAAATTGGATAGCGAAAAGTTAAGGGAGCAACTAAACAACATTAAACTTAATAAAAGTACTTAGTGGTTATTTGTGAGTGATTAGGAAGATTAGTGAAATTGTTTTTGGTTAATTAACACTTCTGCATGGGTGGTTGGACGTTAAATTAAAAATAAAATGGATGTATTTCCAAAGTGATCGAGAGAGGGGTTGTTACACACACACGCGGTGACTCTGCATGTTTTGGTGCCCAAGGATTACATCACAAACATCAATTGGCACTACATCACAAACTAGCTCGTTTTTGAAAGGATAGATAGCATATGGGAAGTGACGTTGGTGAGTGATATGTATACTTTTAATGTTGCAGGGAACTATACCATCCCAATTCATAAGGTGTGGATGAGGCATGGTTGGAAAATTCGGATGCCCGACACTTGCTTTAGAGATGAGGTTTGTCACGCCGCCCGCATTGATGAGAAAATCCAAAACTTGCCCTTGCACTCACATCTTACTCATTGAGGACGATGGTTCATCAAGGTTCAACCGTAAGCTAAGTTTCCACACTTGCTTCCTAGACTTAACACAATGGGACTATGGCCTTTCAAGGTGGGGCAAATTATCCAAATGATTCTACAAATACACCCAACAATATCGCCAAGCTCATTCTCATAGGTCAGGGTAACGTTGACTCATGATTTATGGGTTGCAATCTTGTTGAACACTTTTTATAGGTTGACGGTATCACCAAGAGCATGAATCCATCTCCACCGGATGTCACACACACGTTTCCCATGGTGCAAGGTAGTTGAGGTCGATCGACATGGTGCCATCCAAGCATGCCCCAAATCTTAGGGGTCTTCATCATTGGATTTGCTAGTGTTCTGACACATACAAAACATACTGCTAAGGTCAACTCACTATGCGTGGTATCGCTAACTCGCCAAAAACATTGTTGCCTTCATTCCTAAAGGGACAAAGCCCCCATATGACTTGAGGGATTCCTCTTGGGGTTAGGGGAAGTGACCTTGTAGTGTGCATGGCAATGAACCTTGGGCCATACTCGATTGTTACATTTCGATACCGTTCGTGTCAATCGTCGGAAGACGAAGAGTCACATGGAAGAGCAATTGTTTATCTTCCATAATAGTTATTAAGCCTTCGCGGCTTTTTCGACATGTCTAGATAGATAGTTAGCATACCATATCGAGCATAGATGTAACTAGTGGAAGATAGACAACCATAATTTTTTTCTCACGAGTATGCCATGTATAGAACACAAATTAATATAGTTGTATAGAACACAAATTAATATCTCCATTTGAATGTTGATTTCTAAATAGTTATTTAATGTTGCTTTGACACACACATATAATACATACATTCTAACAATTTAGAATGTTGTCCTTAGGATATCTCACGCATTTGGATCATTAACCCTAATACAAGGACACATGCTTGGCCCTACATTTTTGGATGGCTTCGACAAGGAAGAGAGATATCAAAACAAACTCAACTATGCTACTAAACTATTTTAATTGCTAGGTGAAATAATTCAAAAGTGAAAAAATGTTGTTTTTTCCAAGCTACACTTCGGTCTCTCATGGTTACTAAGTGCATTTGTATGTAAAGTTAAGATGGTCAAATATAACGACCCTTTCTATAATATAGGATATAAGTAAAAGACCATACTAGAGCCAACACACAAGCAAGATATAACCAAGGGGTGTAAATAGTTGTGGATCTAGAAGAGAGTAATCCACACTTAATATCGAAGATATAGGGTTCCAAAGCCTATATCAAATATATGGGGATGGGGTCTTACTAGAATCCTAAGGGTTGCAAGCAAGAGCTAATCCTAAACTAAGGGTTGTAATGCCATTTGGTGGTAAGCATGTGCTATAAAGAGGTAAATAATCTAATAAATAAAAATATGCTACACTACGTAATCTAATACACACGATGCATTAAAATAATCAATCAAACCAACATAAAGGAAAGAGTTTAAGGTTAGGGATACTTATCGTTGCATGGACACTCGGTGCATTAGTCCCTCTCCTTGGTTTGTAGCACCTTGTGAGAGATTGTTGTGGGTGGATCACAAGAGGGATAGGTAGAAGACCTAAGTAGACCAAAATTGGGGACTCCAAAGACTAAGGTAGACCTTGCTAGCTCAACTCCTATTCTTGATGCTCCTAGTAACCCAATGCTCCAATGATGACCTCCAAGTGTAAGCTCCACTAAACCCTAAGACCTAACTTTAGGGTAGATTTGCGAGTGTAGGAAGAGAAAACTATTCGATGATATATTTGAGAAATGACAATAATGACACCTATAAATAGAGGAACATAACCTAAAGTCACAACTCAACTTAGTTGATGATGTCGGATGGAAAAGATTTTCTACCAAACATCTTCGACCATGGTTGATGATGTCGGCTTCAACTAGTCCAATAAAACTTAAAAGGCAAGAGAGGGGAGAGGTAAGGAAGATTGAAGCAAGAAACTTGTAGTAAGTATGAAGGTGCTATCAGGATGTAGCAGTGAGCAGTGAGCAGTGAGCAGTGTTGGTAGGTGGTAGTAGGAAGGAAATGGCAATTGCTACAGTGATCTTCCACGAGTTGCTACTTAACTGACCCCAACCCTTACCTGGTGCACCCTTTAAGGCATGCTGTTGGGGAGATTAATTTGCTAACAGTCTGCAAAGAGAAATTGTTAATAAGTTAAAAATGGTGTATATACATCACATTTTCAACCTTCCATACATGGACTGATAGTCAGAGCCAAGTTGTGAGTTGCACAATCATGTATCTTCTACATGTGTACAACATTAAGCAACGGTGCATATGGTATGAAAACATGCCTTTCATGCAACACAATGACAAAGCTCTACTCGTCATAGCCATGCATAGTTTTTTTTGGAATTTGGCCTTTGCGCCTATCAATGTAGCTTACATGGTTTTGTCACTAGGTAACTTTATTTAGAGAAAAAAGGAGCATATAACATGGCTAAGTTCGTTGAGAAAATCTTGAACACAATGCGAGGTTTAGAAGATGTTGTGACAAAATATATCGAAGTACAAGCTGCATGATGATTAATTCTGTATGCCACATTAGTTTAGCATTGGTGATACCATGATCAATTAGTATTAGTGACAAAGTTTGACTTCTTATTAGAATTAGAAATAATGTTTATAAGGTCCTCACTGCAAAAATATACCTTTATGCTATGGTTCTTACATAATCACCAATAGGTTGGAGACAATGCCTTTAAACTTGATCTTCTGCCTTATCTTGCCCTTTACCTAGCCTTTATTGCCCGGTTTTTGACCTTACTTTCCAACTCTGTTAGTGCAATTTTCCCCAGAACTTGAACTTCCAGTAAAATTTGACTCGGGTTCTATGGTTGCAGTCTCTATTTCAGAACTTGGTGAAACTTGCCGATTACTCACGAAGCACAGGGGGACGAGAAATTGTCTGTAACTTGGCGAGCCGACTCAGTAGTGAAACTCGGTGAGTTTCGCGAGTAATTTGTCATTACTCAACGAAACTCACCGAGTTTTCCTTCTGCATTTTTTTCACGAATGTTGTAAATCGATAAGGGCATCAGGAGATAAATCGAGTCTGAAGACTGAAATAGACCTGTGGGCATCTTGTTTGCAGTCCATATTCCAGAACACCAAAATGGAGGTTAAGGATATGAATCTGCGAGGGATTTTTCAGTCTGTGAGTGACGAAAAAGGGTAACTACACATTGAAGGTTGAGAGAGTTATCGAGGGTCTGATAATTAGATATACATCCAATCAAGGGTACACAGGCACAGGACTGAGGTGTGAGATCTATTTCGCATGCAGATAGGTGATGCAAGGGGTAGAGAACTATTTGAAGGGGATACGAATCAGACCAGAAGAAATCCTGTACAGTTGAGAAGCACTGCCTGAGACACATGTACACAGAAGTTTCAAATTTTCTGAGTCCTGACCCATATGTAGAATGCAATATAATATATTTCTGTGAGTAATAGTCAGACCTGTACTCTTGAACAATACTTTTCGTATGTTGTGTAAAACTCAAAGTAGAAAATTTAAAACTCAGCACTTGCGAAAATTTCCCGTAAATCTTAAGCGAGTAAAACGTAGACCTTGTTTGTAATAGGTATGTATGATATTTCATATGACTTTACGAGCACGGTAGTTTGTAACCTTGTACTTTGTACTCTTTTTTGGTAAAAGATAATAGAAAATATACTTATGCATTCTCTACATTCATTTCTCATGTCATTTAACATTTTCTACATTTTATTTAAGTTTATTTTATGAATTTATATGTTTTTAAGTAGCGATAAAGTTGCTGAGTAATTTCCAAGAAACTCCTGAGTCTGGAATAAGAGTCAAAATTTTGGGCTGCCGAGTACAGGTTTTTAATCTATGGTTCCAGTTGAGCATGATCAGACCATTGAGAACTGATTGAAGAGCACTTGCAACAAGACCTTACTTTTGTCCCACATCACCAAAGCAAGACAATTGCTAAGGATAGCTAAGTGGTTCATTAGGGAGAAGATTCAGAAGATGTGTCCTTGTAGGTGGGGTGGAGATAATTTTTTTCCAAGGTGGGATGGGTTATCAGAACACTAATTCCTCCGCTGTTTGAAGTTCTTCATCAATGCCAAACCCCTCTTGTTCCTCCCGTGCCATTTCCAATAGTAAATTTCATATTGACAGTAGTGGCAAATCGAGGGCCAACATTGATAGTGCCAAAGTCTTCTTAGCTCTGGTGCATTAATGCCAAACACATCAAGGAAAATAATGATAGCATCTAAAATGATATTTGTGTGATGGTGCCAACCTATGTTGCCATTAAATGCGTACGGGTCCGAAATGCGGAAATGCCGATTTTCAAAAAAACCTTGGGTACGAAACGTCCGTACAATATATATATATATATATATATATATATATATATATATATATATATTTATATATAGTACTCATTTTCAAAATTTTAGTCCATGGACCATAAGAGATAAAACACCTAAAATATTTTGTATTGATTCATCATTCAACATGGTTACAATTTCAATGTTTCATATATACATGATTATAATCTAGATTCTAGAATATATCATCTAGATTTTCTTCATAATCATCTGTCATGCATCCATGTTTCAAAAATTATAGTTGTAACCTGCTTCATTGTATTCATTTGATTGAGGATTCCAATGGAAAATTCTATTCTAAGGAGCAGTAATATACTGAGTCAAAACCTGCTTTCTAGCCTGGCATTTCTTGGTTTCTGCTAGATTCTTCCTACTTTCTTTGGATTACTATTCTGACCCAAACTATCTTTAGGCTTGTTTAATGTGCCTCCTTGTTAGTATAGTTTTAATGTTATAAGACTTTACAACTGAGCACACTGTAACTTATTCCTGGGTTTGGAAAATTCTCTGAGCAGAAATATAGGCTATATTTGAAAAGATTAAGTGGAGTAACACAACAGCAAACTGGAATAAACTCTTCCTTATAATATATAAGCCGCAAAACGTCCCCGATGTTTCCGGGATGTTTCGTACCCGTTTCGCTGCGGAAACAATTCAGGCTGGATACGGGGTGGGGGCGTTTCCTGGCAACATAGCGGCAACACTAATGGAATTTGAATCCATCTTACACCAAACATCAGCACTATGATTGTGGAGTCACTTCTGTTCGTTTTTAGTGCGGAGCCTCTTCAGCACCAGATTCCATTTGGGGCTAGAGCTATGCAATTTGTGATAGCAATGTGATTTGTAGATCTAGTCTTGTAATGATGTAAGTTGAACAGTGAACTGCTTTAGCTTCTCATTTGCCTTAGTTTCTTGATCTCTATCATATGTGTTATAAGAAGAGATGTACCTCAATCAACATTTGGGTCCTCTATTGAGATTTTTCACTCTTCTTCTAACACAATAGTTTCAGGCTTTTTCCCAAATGAAACTAGGTCTGCAGCCATTTTCAATTAATGAAATATAGATCTGAAAGCAAGTCTCATATTAATGTATTTGCTTTCTAAAAGAATATCTTCTTGTATTCGTTGGAGCTTTCAGGCACGGGTGGATGTGAGACAGGGTTCATGGTTTCTCCCAATTCAAGATATTGATGGAAAACTAGCAGGTTTGCTGAGTAATCCACCATATATCCCAGCTGATCAAATTTCGGGGTTACAAGCAGAGGTTGGTCAACATGAACCAAGGTTGGCACTTGATGGAGGTATAGAGGGTGTTGACGATCTTCTACTTTTATGCAAAGGAGCCATTTCTGCATTATGCCCTGGTGGATTTGTTGGGTTTGAGGTATTCTTTCTATTCAGACATTGTCTCTTACTATATATTTATTGTGCTTCCACAGTAAATTCTACAATAACTTCTTGGTATGTGCAGACAAATGGTGGTAGGCAAGCTGATGTTATTGCAGAATGCTTATGTAGCATGCCTGACAATAGCTTTAGAGATGTCCAGATCATGACTGACTATGCAGACATACCCGGTTTGTAACAGCTTTCCGTTGCTGAGCCATTACAATGGTTAATGATTGCAACTGTTTGAGATAACTTGCAGGTAAGAATATGATTGTCTCTGTCAAAAATGAATGTTCCGTTTGATGAAATGTGAACTTATCAGAACCTGATGTTTTAATTGTCTGAGGTTTTACTATGATTCACGATGTTAAACATATCTAAATTTAGATTCCTTGAGTGGAGAAAACCTGTAGAATGAGCATGGTCCTTTTTTTCGATAAGGTTAAGAGGAGGGCTTTTTAAAGGGCCATACCCCTGTACAATCCCAGAAACTTAAGATATAGCAATACAAGGCCCATAGCAAAACAAAAAGAAAGACGGGCAAAGGAATACCCCGCCGGACTAAAGATGAACAGCCTACAGTGGACTTACAGCATACTACCAAAAACTTTGCAATCTAATCTTCCTCAGGTCAGGTCACTTTCCATTCTTCACTGAGAAAATCCAGGTGCTCCTCAAGCGTTTGCAAGTCCACCTCTTGAATCTGATCAGTCTTTTCGTTACCTTTCTGCCTGGTTCTTTTCTTCAACCCATCCTCATCTACCATTTCTTTTCTCCTTCTAATACTCTTTCATCATGAAGATACCAGTGGCACTATTTTTGACAGCGGTCCTGCTTAGATTAACCACCTTATCAAGGGCTTCTTTGACACTACTTTGCTCCAAAACATGGTCCTTTAGTGCTGTTTCAGTCATTCTTATAATGCCAAACACACCCATGCTTAAGTCTCAACTAGCAAGGAATATTGGAGTGTGTTTTATGGGTGGCAGGGAAACTTATTTTCTTCAATAATTATGAAACATTGTACCATTTAGTCAACAACTTGGAAGAGTTATTATTGCTTTGGATTTCTCTGGGTCCTATACTAATTTCCCAGATTGTTTTCTGTAGCTATTTCCTTTCAGGCAAGTCTTCCTAAACTTAAAGCAAATACCTTCTGCAATTACACCTGATTTTATTTTGAATACGTTAGGAACATGGAATAGAATTACAATTTTCTCTCTGTCGGATTTATTGGTATTTGTCCTCCTTATCTGCCATGAAGGCTTTTTCTTTTGCATTATCTCTGTTTCAAGTTCATGAAAGTCTTTCCACCAATCATCATTAGCCATCTTTTGATTTAATCAAAAAGTTGAGAACTGATATATTGTTTCCCTGTATGGTCAAAACTTACTATTCATATAACTAATTTGTTGCAGCATTCCCTATGATTTTAACTTTTTTTTCTTCTGGTTTTACAGTGGAAAGTAGGGGTTGTGTAATCCATAAATCAGATACTGCATAACTGGAAAGTTCAAATCATATTTGAGGTCTCAATATGTCCTTTGAGGTAATGTATTTTATATCTAGACCCCCAAAGCTATTTAAATTTTTAAATCTAGACCCCCAAAGCTATTTAAGTTTTTAATCTTCAGTGGTATTCTTAGCTCCCGACACAACATTTGGTTTACTTATTTTTTGGCTTGAATCTTTTCTCCTTTACCTATCAGAATATTAAGAAATCTCTACCTATTCACATTATTGTTGTCTTTACCAAAATGTTGTTCTCTTCATGTAAAGTTTGAGATTCTTGTGCACGTCATGGAAATTCAATATTGATATACCTTAAAAAACAAAGGCCTTGTGACTCAGAAATTTGGTTCATGTGCAGTGATAAAGTGGACATCTCCTTCGCTGATCATCAAAAGGCAGTGAAGACCTGCATATATTTATGCTCATAGCAAGTAGTGATTGGTGAAGGGTTGTTGTAGAGATACTGGTTGGCTTAATCTGTAGACCATAGCACGAGTTTATATAATACACAGTTATTTTCTCACTCATCAATTGGGTTTTTGTCAAGCAAAACCAGTATGTTTAATATCAAACATATTGCAACTATTGCACTTCTTACTTAGGTGTCTTCATCTATCTTCGATATCCAATGGATATGGACAATTCAATTGTGCCGTCATTCATAATTCTCATCGTTGTAGTTATATTGTTTCATTCGTGCTCTCATGTCACATATAGCCTATTGACTTCTCTGCAAGGTTTATGCAGAAAAGTCTTTTCTGTTTTACAATACACTATACTACCTTTGTTAACTTGAATTAGGAAAAGATGGGATTTTGAACTATATTCTAATATAAGGATTTTATTTTTCCAGTTGAGCTTTTTACATATGGGTTCTATTGAGCATTTGAATGTCCTATTGGTCTGCTTCTGGTGAAGGAAGGTTGGGAATTTCCAGAAGATTCCCACTAGGAACCTTACAAGTAGTAAAAAAATTCACCAGCCCAGTCAACCAGTTGATCCCCTGCCCTATAACCTACTGTAGCATCAGAAAATGCAGGAGGCAGACCCCAAAGAAGTGGAGGAGATTAGGGGCTCGAAGTTAACAAGAAAAAGTAATTACAGGCCATGATCTTTTAAGGAAAAGATGAATTTAGGCTGCAGCTAAGGAAACCAAACTACAAGAAGAATGTTAGGGTACCTAGGATTAGGCTTGACATCTTTGGGAGTTTTCTTTTGTTCAAGGAATAGGATCTTAAGTCGGACACCACCCTAGCCACATATTTAGGCAGGACAGGGTCGACTTTTCTTTTCGTTTTTTAAAACTCGTTTAGGTCAACTAGTTCATAGATCATATGAGGTAAGGTTGGCTGAACTTCTGACCCGATCAGCTGATTGAGGGATGATGACCAAGGGAATCCGTTTTATCTGCTTGATACCCCATTACAACAGTCTCTAAAGACATCAATACATACAAAGGAAAACTCATTATTTAGTTTCTCCTAAAATGGTTTAGCAGAGAAAAGTGATAAGAATACAATTTCCTATATCTCCCTTCTAGTGTCACATACTGCATGATAACTTTACTCACCAAATTCCACACAGCAAAAAAGAAGACCTAAGAACACGATCCTCAATACCATGTATTCACTCATCTGCATTGAAGAACAATCTAATCTTCGTGTTCTTCCTACTCTTTTCCTTGTAGAATTTCAAACCTTCAGTTGCCATTCTTGTTACTTTAGCAGTGACAAATATTTATACCCCCTTCACTTTGTGATTTGCACGCCTTAAAATGTGGGACTTAGCATTGATACTTGTGTGTTTAGCTTTTGGTGACGGCCGATATGATGTGAGCCCCTTGTTGCATTATTTCATCCTTTTTATGTATGTTAATTAGAAACACACTAAAATCTTAAAAGGGAATGAAATAGGAATTCATAAAAAGTGAAATCATTTGGTGAACCTGACATTTTCTAATCAAACATTGTAGCCCTAACCCTAGTGGCCTTAGGGTTTCATCTGACATTCAGATATGATTTGTTGGCATCAATGGCTTATCATGTTGTTCCTTTTACATATGCATCCACTAAGCACTCTAACCCTAGCTCTATCCTGAAATTATATGATGATTTAGATGATTTTTCTATGGTTTCTCAATTTGGACATGAGGACACATATGAGGATGATGTTTATGAGCCACAATGTTTTGTTGTTGATCTATTTTCTAATGCTATTCTTACTCTTCACATTGATCCTATCCAAGGTCACAATTCTAATACTAATTTTGAAAATCATACACAAGACCTTCATGAGGATGAAAAACAACATTTACAACATTTCTTACATGAAAACTTTGACCACATTGATATTCTTCTATATGTTGTAAGAGATCAACTCAAGCATGCCTTTGTAGAAACATCTACTATACCCACATTTGTTGTGTCTACCTCCTTAGGGGCACCTCACATTCCTATGCAAAATGTGTCTATGCTTATTCTTGTAGCCACTATTGCTACTACATCTCCTATCTATCATCATAATGGCTCACATGCATCTTCATCTAACACACAAGATCTTGAGTCCCTTATTCATTCTTTACAAGCACAAATTTTACAATTGCAACAAGGTGTCTCTCATAATTCTAATGCTATGGACTCTTCTAAATTATTGTATAATCCACTTGCACCTGAAGTTGTTTCATATCCTTTGCCTATTGGTTTTGTTACACCTAATCTTCCTATCTATAATGGCAAAGGTGATTCTGTATGGGGGCCAAGGATGTGTCTCAATAACTGCACTCCTAAATCATCTGTTCTACAAGGGTATCGAGGTAACGAGTAAGAAACACACATGAACCAACACACAATGGATAGATTTAAAAGGGCTACAACGAGTGCTAGAGTCACATATCTAGAGGGCAATAATCCCTACACTAGGTCAACCTAGGGTTTCCAAGGCTCATAGTCAAGATAGAGGAGAGTATCCTACTAAGATATCGGTAGATGGGCGAGGAGAGGTATGGATCAATGATAGATAAGGCAAAACATGCACAATATGACTGAAATGAAAATAAAGAGAAGCTAAGGAGCTGATCATGAATAAGAGCACTATGCTAACTAGTATCAAAACACATGTAAGACTAAGCTAACATGTATCAATTTCACCCCCTGGTCTACTATGTTAAATTCAACTATAAAAGGCACTACCAATACATGAACTTCATAAAAAGAATTCAATACAATCTATCCAAACAGCTTGCACTATTTCTTTGCATTCTTACAATATTTCACAAAATAATTCACAATGTTGAAACAATCACTTCTTGCTAGGATAATAAAGAGAAACAAAACCTAGGCCCAACCTTACAACTACATTATTGAATCCAACTCCAATGCTTCTCAATTGCTTGCCTCAATCCACAATGTTTTGTAGTTTACAAGCTTATGCATTCTTGTACTTACAAGGAGACAAATTGCTCATTCGATTAACTAGTAATGACCTTTGTACTCTTTAGTGGATAATGTTCTTATTCAACAATTGAGATACTACTATGCTCAACCATCTAGGATGCGTAGTCTTCCGTTTTCTCTTACTAAATTCTCTTTGCTCAACTATATCTTTTCTTTCCATAGACACATATTTATACCTATCCATCAAGAGAGCCATCAAGAAGGTGAAACAAATGAGAAAATGGGAGAATAAATTATTGAAACCATTCGAATAAACCTTCACTACCACCCGTGATGATCCCACCACACATTTTTCGTATATCGGTCAGCCAAGCCATTGGTTCTCCTAAAAATCCATGGCTTATCCATAACTTGTCATTATGGTATGCCTTCCTATCTAGATAGGCCCCCCCCCTCTATAGAGATGGGGCCTATAGCAATCATAACGTTTGCATAAAAACTCGAAATCAGGTACTATTTTTTTGAAAGTGTATTTTTTCCAAGGAGAACACAAATATGTAATCAAAACATAATTTTAATGAAGTCCATATTCATTTAATCCTTTGCATCAAAAACATCTCTTTTCTTAGGACACGGGAACAATACGTTGTTGATTACTTCCCTTGATGTTTGGATCATCGTAGGACTTATTTTCATCTTCTTTGTACGTGAATTGTTTTACAAGAGTGAACTACATAAGCAAGAATAGTGGATTTATAACTAGCCAACATAGTTAGTTTGTTGGATCCACATTTTGAATCAACATAAGTTAGACAAGCGATTATGGCATTCTATATATAAAATTAGAGCGAATCCAAACTAATTGGATACAAAAACAATGTTTGTGTAGGAAACATTGATGATAGAGAGAGTACTTCAGGATATGTTTTTCGTTTGTCTAGGAGAAGTGTCATGAGCTTCCAAAAACAGCTCATTCTAACTCTTTCATTAGCATAAATAGAGAATGTAGCAATTACATCGGCAACATGTCAAGTAGCTTGGATGAGAAGAATGTTGTCAAACTTTAAGAAAGAGAGAGAAGGAGAATTTTTTTCTTTTTGTAATAATTCACCAATAACATTATCAAAGACTTGTGTTTTTAATTAAAGGAAAAATCGTATTGATATAAGATATCATTTCATTAGAGAGCTAGTCAACAATGGAGAAATATACTTTTAATTTTGCAGGTTTGAAGACTAATGCGGTGATATCTTCACAAATACAATAGTTAAGGAGACTTTCGAGTATTTAAAAGAAATATTGGGCGTCATTGATCAATCCGAAGTCAAGTTTAAGGAGAAGTGTTAGAAATATAAACATTTCTTCATTTTAATACTTTTGTACATGCATGCATATCATGAAAGTTTATTTTTAGAACGAGGAGTTAGAAATAAGAGAAACTTTAGGATAAGAATATGAAAAGCATATTTAGAAAACCCCTCTTAAAAGGATTTGAGAAGTATTGTAATTGTGTGCGCACACAGAGATGCACATGCATGTAGTCTCTAGGTTTTTATATAGATGTAATAGAAGGCGTAAAAGAGAAGAGATTCAAGCTTCTAGCATCAAGGGTCTTGTAAGATAGTCTTTTGATTTAAAGAAATTTATTTTATGTGTGCAAATTTGAAACAACAGTTTGTGTGTTTAGTTTATATTTTATATAGATAGCAATTTGAAGTATCAAAGTATACTTTCACATAATATTCACAATTTTGTCAAGTCTTTCCTTTTCAAGCAATTATACTAGATTGTCTACTTTCAAGTTGCCGTTGTACATGATTCATATGTCATTATAGCTTCGCGCTCCATGATGTAATGTCATTCCATCCCTACCACCTCTTTTTATAAAAGATGTGTGATCTCTTTTTTCACTTTTTTTAAGGTGATGTCCACCTACCCCTTTCACAGCTTATATGATGTGAACTAGTCCTTAACTCAGCCATTAACATATTTTCCTTCCACATAATTTTTACTCCTAAATAGACCTTTTCTCCATGATCCTAAATTAGATTAAAATCAGTATTCTACACTGGTGATGGAAAAATAAGACATAAAATCACAATAACCTCAATAAAGAATAATTATACTCAAAAGTAGGCACATGAAGCCGCATCTATCTTGCTGCTTATGTATATTCACTATCTATTATTTACTACATTGCATTCCAAACATTTCCACATTTTATAGAATTGTATGAAGTGTTAAACTTATGTTGGGCAACTTCCATGTTTTAGAATTGGCAAAGAAAGGCCGCTAGAAAATAGGATAATTTGAAGGCATTTTCGGGGTTGAAGGAAGTATGATTTCAATCAGAGGGATGGAGTTAGGTATTGTTTATTCCTTCAATCCAGTAATACTTAAATTTTTTTTTATATATATTGAAATTTGATAATTTATTCAAGAGTTTTATAGTAAAAATTTGTAAAATTATTTGTTATAAATATTTAAAATTTTAAGATTTTTTAAAAATAAATATTTACTGAACTTATCAAAATATATATAATATTTAAAATGAATGTAAGATAAATTAAATATTTAAATTATAAATGATTAAAAAGATGAAATGACATATTCATATTTACATTGATTAATTATATAATAAATAATAATTTCACAATATAATTTATTATTAATATAAAATAATTATTGTAATAATCATTTGAAATTAATTATAAATTTATATATTTTTAGACAATAAATACAATTTTTAGTATATAAATACACATAACTGTGAAGAATTTTTTTCTTACATTTCTAAAAAATTACAATTTCACACCTTTTATAAACTAAATTAATATTTTTAAAAATAATCACAAATATACCATCAAAATATTCTATTCGAGTATTTCTTAAACTTCCAAATGTAATATTGAGCCAATGATCATGGTATATACTCATTGATCATGATATACTCATAGATCATGAACATCAGATTTGAGACCCGCTTTTACAGTAATATCCATATTTATTTATGAGGGTGTTGGAGTGCAAATGTTCTCATCTATACATCATAGTTTAGAAACCTCAACCTTAATTAATCATGTATACAAATAGCCTTATAGAACCAAGCTCCACAAAGTGCACCAAAAACAGGTCCTACTATATACACCCAGAGACCGCTATAAGTGTTTGATATCAGTGCAGGTCCCAAAGATCTTGCCGGGTTCATGGAAGATCCTGATAGTGTCCTGCTTATAAAACATTAACAGTCTGCATTTATATTCTTTCAAACCAAAACATAAAAGAAAACAACACAGCAGTAAATTAGTTCTATACATACCCTGCAAATAAAGCATTACAAGCAGCTATGCCACCCACAGCAACTCCTGCCATATGACCAGGCTGCAGGATAAAGTAAGTACTAGTTTAGTTGGTAGATAGATAACTGGTGGAATATGCAACTTTGTTTGGAAGAAGTTTGTATTATTCTTAAAGAAACTGTTTTTATGTGTTGCTTTATAAATTGAAGTGATGAAATATTGTGTGACTTACTGCTTTAGGATCTATGACAGTTGCAAATATAACAATAGTGAGTATGAAGGTGAGGATGAATTCTACCACCAGAGATGCAACAGGATGTCCCACAGGAACATTGACAGCAGCTTTAATGGATATGTTTACAATAATTTCTTGAGTGCAGCTGCAGCCAGTGTGGCACCCACAATCTGAGACGCTATATAAACAGCCACCTGAAATTATCACAAGATAAAACACATGTATGGTTCATAGCATATAACATACATTTAAAAATAAACTTCCAACCCAATTTCCATGTGGGGCTCATTTACCTGCTTAAAAGGAAGATCTCCAACAGAGAAGAAGGCAAGAGTCATTGCAGGATTCATATGAGCACCAGAAATATGTCCCACAGTGTAAACCATTGCCATTATAACCAGTCCAAACACAGCGGCAACTCCAATATGAGTTAACACCTTATCCCTTGCTTCTACCATGATTCCCCCACACCCAGCAAACACTAAGATAAACGTTGCCACCATCTCCGCAGCGGCCTACATGGAAGAAATATTGCACTAACACATTACAAAAACCACATTTATTTTTCACACACACACAAATACGTAGTAACATATATACCTTTTTGTAGATTGCAGTCTCTATGAAAGTATTGTTAGTTTTAGTAGCCTCGAGATCTTCCATGTCTGGCTTTTTTGTGTGGTGGGAGGGTCCAGTAGATGAAGATACATATTCTCCCCCTCGAGGTCTTCACTAGATGAGGCCAATGGAGTCGTCCTTTGCATTTCCATGGCTAAAATCCTTAATTTCCACAGTACTGCAGCTTGAGTGGCTGTCACATAATAAGATATATATTTAGAAACATTTAAACCACTTTTATGGGTTGGAAATGATCATAATTGATATGTTAATGAGATGTTTATATTGTTTTCATTCATATCTTTGAGATTTTAATATCGTGACTCTATTTTTGGAGCTCTCCTTGAATCCAAATGTTAATGGATTGTTTTCATAGAAATGGTGACCATTTCCATGCATACCCAATAAAAAGACAAACATTGTAGAGGGGGATAATTATAGTTTTGGACTTATAGTAAATGACGAACAAAATATGGAAGAGAATTGTATTTTAAGAAAGTGTCTAAGAATATTTTTAGGAATATGTTCATCACATTGGAACTTGTAGGTCTATAGTAGGGGATGAAGGATGAGAATATGCACAGGATTTTTCTTTTTAATTGTGAATGAGTTAAAATATATGTTTTTAATTTAAAGTTTGTTAATATATTAACAATTTTTTTTTTTAGAGAAAGTCAGTTTGAGGGCAATCTACAATAATAATGTGGTTCTTAGGTATTAGTATTGATTTACATTAAAATATTTTTGAATTGAAAAAGTTGCAATTTAATTAATGCATATAATAGTAGAATATATTTGTTATAATATTTATTATGCTTTAAAATATGAAAGAGGAATGAAATCGAGTTTAAGCCCGAGTAGCAATCCTTTCCGCATATTAAAAATATTTATATATTTATAATTCTAAATTATATTTTAAAAAGTTAAAAAAAAATAGTGACAAATGTAGTAATTATACTAAAGAAAGAGAGACAAACACCAATGTTAAATATTAAATTAAAACATTAAAAAAATAAAAATAATTAATTGAAGTTATGTTTTAGTGAGCTCAAGTCATTCTTTTGGTTAATGAATTGATTTTTTTTTTTTGAGTAAACATTGTACATTGATCATCTTGGTTTCTAAGATAAAAAATAAATTATATTGAGATTGTCAATTGCTATTTAGTTACATATAAATTTTAATAGTATATTTTTATTATGTTTAAATCATAGTATATTCAACAATTGACAATAAAGTTAATTATAATAAAATAATTTCAAAATATCTATACAATATAGTGTAAGTTATTGTTCTTGTAATGCAAAAGTTTTGAGTTTGATTTTTATTGAGTTCAAATCAAATCTACATGATTGATAGGGCTTTTCTAAATATATGCATATAGATCTATTGATGATATGCAACCTTGTAATTGAGTTTGACCATTCTCTAGAGTATGAATAATACTCGTCTATATTTGAACTAAGAGTTATAAATTAGTACATATCTTAAATATATTTATATGAGAACTATTAAAATATATCAATCACCATACACTTAAATGATTCACAATTTTAATTGTTTTAAAATAAATTTCTTTTTAATTAGTTAGAAATGACCTCAACTTAATTGTAATATTGTGTTGGGTTGGATTTTTTTGAAAAAAGCCTACAAACTCTATAATAGCTACTTTTAAACAAGAAAAAACTTTTATATAAAGATAAAATGTTCATATTAAATTTAAAATTGGAAGCGTCACCTAATTTAATTAATTTTAGACTATTACACTTATTTTTTCACACACATGTTCTATCAATATAGTTAAGCCTCCCATAATAAAACACCTAAAAAAACCACACAATATTAACAAATTAAGTATCGAACAAAATAAACATGTAACATAATTATAATCTTATATATATATATTAAATGATAAGAAGCACAAGGCAATTTTCCATATTTTTTAAAATTGTAAATACAATATGGAATTAAAGCAAGTTGAATCTACATTTACAATACAAAATAAAGTTGTAAGAGAAGCATGCATGTGTGTTTCTTAAGGGAAACTTACAAATTTTGTTGAGGTGAATTGTTTCTATAACAATAATCTTATATGTATGTATTAATGTTTCTTTTATCATAAAATGAGTTTGTTCCGATTACATGGAATGCAAATATTAGTCATAAAAGTAATTTAAATATATATTAAGTTTTTAAGGTAAACAATTCCAAGATATATCAATAGTATATAGAATATAGGTAATATATGAAAATTGTCTCTTGTAATTGAGTTCTACTTTGTGAAAGGATAGTTACAAGCTCTCTACGTGTGCAATGATAAAGTTGTGATTATTTTAAACCCTAAAAGTTAGGGTGAAAAAGTTATTTATTCTAACTGATTAAATTATTCATAAAAACTTTCAATTTAATAGTAATACATAATTAGGTGTAGTTAGATTGTTCTCACATAAATAATAATTGTACGATAAAAATGATCTCGCCAAACACATTATCAACAAGGGTCGTGTTATGACTAATCCCTCAATGCAATATTTTGTAAGACTAGATTTGTCTCATAAATATATGCATGACATTGAAGCAATAAAAGAAGTTCCATAAATACAACACAAGTTTCAAGACTTGCCAAAAAAAAAAAAGCATTTGTAAGTGAAAAATAAGGATAGTTAATAAGATGTTTACAAAGTTTTCATTGTTTTTATATAAGGTTTGTATACTTGGTGGTTGGAGTTTGTCTTCAGATAAAGAGAGTATTTGTAGGCAACCTACATTTGTGGCATGCATTTACCCGAGCACGATCCCAGCCTCATCCCTTATTACAGTGCATCTCTTGACTTCGCTTGCAGCGAGAATTGAACCTAGTGGGCTCTTTTAAGAGCCAAACATCTTCACCATTGAGTCAATAGTCATTCGATTTTATATGTTAGTATTCACTGTTATACAAATGTTAAAACCTTTTGTAAAAAGGTTCAAAGGACCGAGGGGGTCAAAGTTAACAGATACCAAAGTCATGCGAATTAAAAACTAGCTCTCCGAACATATAAGCCTCTTAATTCAATCATTTTGTCAACTAAAAGCTTGGAGATTACACCCGCAACACATAAATTAGATAGAAAAATATTTTTTGAATGTGGGGTTTGCACCAACAGCTGCTCCTTAAGTGGAACTGAAGGCAGGGAAATGTGGTCATTACTTTTGCAATGAGTGTTCAGGAGCAGGATGTCTTACCTTAACATGTCCAGTTTGTTGGTGTGCCATTTGTAAAGAAATGCTGATTTCTTTTTCAGGTCCAACGTATTTTCTAGGAAACTATGTTAAAAATAATTTAGAAAGCTCTTAGGTTACTTGTAAATGATCTCATATTTTTGCTAGAATGGTAAAGAGTAAGCACATCGTCCACAGGTGTTAAAAAGTGGATGATCATAATACAGACGCAAAGAAATGGAAACTAGTTAATTTAACGCCTTGACTAAAGTGTGATCATCCTATTTATAAAAGCGTAGGGTGAGGATATGCAGTGTGTAGCTGCATGCTACTTTCAATTTCGCCGAGTGTACCTTCCTAATTGGTCAGAGGACTATAATTGTTGTTGAGATGACTCTGATTCTGATTCTGGTTCTTGAGATACATTGATTATTATTGGAAATGAGAAGGCAATGAATCTTATAGGAAAAAGGAAGTCCTAGTTGTGAAATTCCAGGTAAATAATTGTGTTTGGGGTAATGCGTGAATAGAATGTGGTTTCATGTTGGAGGCATGTATGCAAAATGTTGTTTCAGGGTTCAAACCTAAGCTTTTCACTGCTCCAAATAGGAATAATAGTACTGATAATAATGTCAGTATAGTTGAAAGTAATTGGAAGATCAATAGAAAGAACAAGGACATTGAATGCTTTGCATGATAGAAAGAACAAGGACATTCAATGCTTTTGCATGTTTTGTTTCTAGGGCTGCACACGTAACTTATTGCATGGTGTCATGGCTATTCTGTGCAAGGGTGCATCTATGGGTATAAAATACACCATATAAACACATGTATCCATCCGCTTGTTATATTTACAACTTAGATTTTTTTCTGGAATTTGTATAGAAATTATGCATCCATTTAATTGCTACAATTTAATTTGGATTGTTGTTGTTGTTGAACATAATTTTTACCATATAAGACATCCATCCATCTACTTGCACTACATTTATAACTTAGATTTTTTTTTTTTTTTTGGATTTCTATAGAACTCATGCATCCATTTAATGCTTTGGAGGCTATTCTCCCCACATAATGCACTATCATATATTAAAAGATTCATAAACGTACCATACAGATGGACCCGCACGTCAACACGTCAATCAAATCATAGGTTTAACATTTTTGAATATATCCGGTTGAAAAGAAATGGTTGCATGTGGTTTCGCTAGGTCACCTTGTCCCCATCATTCCTAAATCACCTTGACTCCATCATGCCTATACCTGACTCCATCATGCCTAAATGACCTTGTCTCCATCATTCCTAAATCACCCCGACTCCATCATTCCTAAATGACCTCGACTCCATGCCTAAATGACCTTGACTCCATCATGCCTAAATCATCTACAAAATCCATCATGCCTACATGACCTCGACTCAATCATGCCTAATTCAACTAGTTTCCATAATACACAATAACAATGGAAATTAAAAACGAGTACATCATCCATCCAATCAACATCATCAACTATATAAGGGAGTGTTTGTGTATCAATAAATATATATACACAACTATAAATAAATATCGGATTACCTCCAAAAAACTCTCATGTAAAATATCATGTCTTCGACACGTGAGACCAATATATATATCAAAAATCAAAATAATGGTACACTATCCAAACCCCGACCTACATACCCTAACTTGAATCGCCTTTTGTGACATTTGAATTTGTGTATTCACTATACCTTGCGATGTTGTTGGAGACACAAAATTTGGGTCACACTCCCCTTGTCCCCTTTAATTAATTATCGTAACATATTCACCTAAAATATGTTGTAGAGGGACAAGGAATCTCTACTTAAATCCCTATACTCATTACATAATTATAACTTAAATGTCATGACCCCAAAATTGTCGACTTAGAATCCATGCAATTTTTTTGTGTGTCGCGTGGGAACAAGGTTTCCATGTCGCATGGTGGGCCGACCAATTCTCAACTAAGTGTGTCATCCTTGTGCATTGGCCATGTTAATCTTCTTTTCAGATTGTTCCAATTTTATCATATCTATAATATATTTACGCCGAAGGCATTCCCCCTATGGGAAAGGCACTTCCAGACATTTATGCGACTATGTTAAATATGACGGTTGACGTCGTCTAGATGTTTTCAGCGTTCTCTGAATATTTTTAACAGCTTTTGGGGCTATTTTTAACTAGACATGCATACGAAAGAGGAACCGACACATTCGCCGTCAACAGGCCCTTCAGAATCACATAGTGAAGCCCGCGCATTTAGAACTGTAATTTTGCGACTTGGGGGATTATGATACGTTTGTGTGGTGGTCGTCGATCCCATGAAATCAAACACTAGGGTTTCTGTTCCATAGAACTCATGCATCAATTTAATGCCGGAGGCTATTCTCCCCACAGAATGCACTATCATATATTAAAAGATCCATAAAACGTACCATACAGACATGCATGCCCATGCATGGGTGGGACCCACGTGTCAATAGTCAAATCATAGGTTTAATGTTTTTGAATATATCCGGTTGAAAAGAAATGGTTGCATGTGGTTTGTGCTAGGTGGGTTGGTAGGAACATGTGCTAATATCAAGGAGGTCAAGGGTTCGAATTGGCTTGGGCGTCATGCACGTGTAAAAACACACTAAAAAACACAATGTGTTTTTCAAACAAAATTACAAACTACAAACTAAGTGTAGAACCACCTACCATGTGGCAAAGGGATGGGCATGATGGTCACATGGTATGTTTTATGGTTGCGCTTTATGGTTGGTCTTATGTATGTGGTGCATTTTGTGGGGAGAATAGCCCTTGCCTCCATTTAATTGCTACATTTTTAACTTGATTTTTTTTTCAAATTTTTTTTGGGTGTTAAGGAGAGGAACTGTCTTTGTGCACCCTAAGTTTAAGGGTGCACATAGAAAACAAAACATCATATAATTCAAAATAAAAATAGGCTTTTTGAAGTCATAAATCGATCTCCGACTACAGAGATTACATTAGGAAAAAGGCGATAAAGAATGGCATCAAATCCTAGCATTGTTCTTACACCCACCGTCTCCACCAAACTGGCCCGAGTAGTGGGGAAGCGCAAAATATAGGGGTCTATAGCTTTGGGCATTGGCCAGTCGTGGAAGCGCCTTCTAGCCGCCACCCTCACCCGCCACTAGAAGGGCCAAAGGAAATTGTAGATGGAGGCTACAAAATAGACAAAGTTGCTAACTCGGACATAACACAATGGAGGCCGCGGCTCCTCTGCTAAACACAAAAATGGTTTTACTCACCCTCGTGGCCCTCCAATGGTTCCTCAAAATTTTTCTCAAGGCTACCATTGGAACACGAACACAGTTTTTTGAGGGCTCTTGAAGCACCATTCATTGTGGCCCACCAACACCCCCGTTGTTACCCTTTCACTCCCGAGAGGTAACTCGATTCCATTTGTACCTCAAAAACCTGCCATTATCCATAGATTTAACAGGATTTCGGCCTCGAGTGAGTGATGAATTGCATCATGGATTTATTCTACTTGGTACCACAATTGTGAGTCCATTATGTGCCAAGGGTTTTTCTTGTTCGATTATCTTCTCCTACATATTATCAATGGGTTTTTAGTGAAGGTCCCTAGTTTTGGGGTAGGGCTGGCCTTTTTTACACCATGGTTTCTGGACTTTGATCCATCTTCTATGGTTGTCTCAAAAATGCCGGTTTGGGTTCATCTACCCAATCTTCCTCTTCCCTTTTGGCATCCTCAGGTTTGTGCAGCTATTGGTAATTCTCTTGGTCGGTTCATCAAGTTGGATGATGAGCGGTCTAAACAAGGGCTATTCACCTATGCATGTATCTGCATTGAGGTGGATTTCAGCAAAGGTCTTCCGACAAATTGGAATTAATCCATGATGACTTCAAGTGGATTCAAATTCTCGATTATGAGAACACAACCTTTCGATGTCGGTTGTGCCATCAAACTGGGCACCTTCATGAGGCTTGCCCGCTCTCCCCAATCCGAATAAATAGAAGAAGAACAAAGGGGCTTCTCAACGGCCTAAGGGTTGGCAACCATTCTCTACATGTAATTCAACCCGACCCAAGTCAAAGATCGGCCGGAGATAAATCATGACGATCGAGCTTTCATGTGGCGGTGGTGCCAAGCGGACACATGTATCTAATTCTTTTGACTCTGACCCGCTCAAGATAGCTCGTGCCTTGATCCTCTGCTTGATTTGGCACCCCAACAGGTGCCATGGACCATTGTCACACGTTTGAAGGAGAAGAAGGGGCATTTTGAGCCTCATGTTTCTCATTCTCCATTAGACTGAGTAGCTTTAGTTGGTGTTCCTCATGCACCCCTCTAGTTTTATTGATGTTTTGTTAGGCTTGAACTTTTCTCGTTTGTGGATTTGGGGTGTGCTCTCATACCGCTCACTTTTTTGTTGAGAGAATCTTGTATCATGTTGCATTTAATATAATATAAAATCCCTTTCATTAAAAAAACAAAAATACCCTTTAATAGGTTATGTTCTCCTTATTATATATATTTCGTTTTAAATATTAAAATAATGTGGAAGGGACTTTTTTAAATATTTAAATTTGGTTATTTTAAATACAAAGAAAATTAAAGGTGAACCATTACTTGAGAATCAAGTCACATATTTGTTTCTACCTATTTGTCATCATTTGATTGGCTAATTGGGGTGAAATGACTTGATGTGACTTATTCTATTGGGCACTTTTATTCAAAATGTAAGTGGGAAAGTGACATGTACTAGCTCCTTAATTTCCATGTACCCTCACAAGTATTGGTCCATGCTCAACAATTGGCTCCTCTCCCTTAACATAATTTTTACCTGAAAGTTTTATTGTGGTGCTTTACCAACTACACTATATGGTAGTACAGCTCACAATAAATACTATTGTGCATCATATTTATTTAAGTTGTACTATTTGTTTCACTTTTCAACAACGATGACATGTATGTATGATGTATCTTTTATAGGAGCATACATGTATGACGGTGCATCCTAGTGTGAGAACAACTTTTTCCATAATATGGAAGGTTTTGAATCAATGTATAACACATATTAAATTAAATAATTATTTAAAAATACATATTACTATATATCAAAGTAAAAAATAAATTAGAATCTTTATTAACCCTTTTTAAATTCAATGTTGGTCCATTCAATGCAAAACCTTCCCACCAACAACAAAGTTTTTTTCATAATTAAAGTGTGTTGACAAAGAGAAAATCCATATAAAGGTAGGAAGGTGAGTAGAAACTAGCAATCACATGCTAGCGGTCATGATGAGAACTCGAAAGGGATGCGAGGTTGTGAAATATAAATAAAAATTACAAGTATCGTTGTTTAATGAATTTCTCTATAAACGATGGTATAAGGAAAACAAGATTTCAATGCAAATATGCCTTTTAAAAATACAAGACCAAGTGGTGAAAGAGTTCCATTTTTTTAATACCCAAATGAATTAACGATAACGCCCTTTGTTCTTAAACCGTAGTGCCCACATTTTTATAGCTCATAGAGCTTGTTGTTTATTTGCTCATAGACATGTTTTGACAGTGATTGGTGATATCTTGGACATTATATTTAGATATTTGATTTTATTAGACATGTGTGACATTCAGGCGTATAGCGCCAATTTAGCCTAATTTCTTTATTGTCGCATTTTCTTGTTATGACATGGAAACTAATGAATATGATGTGCTTGGAAACCTAATTATATTGATGGATAGTTGTTGCATGGTGGGATTATATGTCACTTTATCATCTTGTCTAACTTTTGGAATGTGAAATATAATTGTGCACGTTGTCGCATCTTGATTTCAGTAGAATGTTAGGTTAGTTTAGCATGCATTGATATCTTACTATGTCACTTAATTATATTGTATCGGACAGGTGCGGTTAATGTGTGCAATGAGTGTGCAGGTGACAGGTTTACAGGAGAACGTGGGATTCAGGCCAGCTACTCAATCTTGCAGTGGCCCTACTGGCCGAGTCCTAGCCATGTTCACTGTGTGAAGCCTTAGGATAGATGATTATTAATTTTGGGCACTATGAGTGACCCCAATGTATGTAAAGTATTTTGCTTTGAATTATTAATTTTTGTTTAGGGTTGTTAGTAAAGTTGTAAACTTGCTTTGGGAGTTAATAATCCCACTTTCTTTTAAATTGTTGATTTTTGTTAATGAGTCTCTTAATCACAAGGGTTTAGGGTCACATGTGAGACCCTTGGGTGGTCCCCACACCCTCTACCCTTGTGCCAAAATGCAAAACCCGAAATTAGGGTATTTTGGGCATTTTTGGGGACCCCTTTGTAGCTTGGGAGTCCCCCTATCACAAAAATGAGCCCTTGGACCCTACCTAATGGGTAGGGGGGCTTGTTTTCAAGGCTAGAGGGAGTTTTCCCTCCTTTTCTACCCTTGTTTTGTCACATCCATGTAAGGGATGTGGATTTGTGTGTTTATCAAAAGTTCAACTAGTTTTGTCTTGCTAACATTTAAGGGAATTTGGGAGAAGAGGGCAAAAAGTTAATTTTACCCTTTCTCTCTTTTGTTTTGGCATCTTTGACCATGAGGAGGGAGAAGGGTGACACATGTCACCCCCTCATTTGTGAGGATGCTTGTTGTCTCCTCTTCAAATTCTCATTCATGGAAAAGAAAAGGGACTTTTTTTTTGGAACTTCTTGCTTTTGGATGCTTGGAGAATTTGGAGCTTGGGATTTTGCTTGGAGTGAAGAGTGGAAAAACTTGAAGTTGGAAAACTTTTTGGAGAGTTTTCCTTGAGGTAGGCTCTCATGACTTTTGTTGTGTTGCTTTATTTTAGTTGTTAGATTGATTGCTTGAAATTGTTAATTGTTGAATGTAGATTTTGGTTGCTTGCTTGTGTTTACTCCCTCCATCATATGGCATGATGGAGTTTGGAGTGTGGGGGAAGAGAGAGGGAATTTTCCCTCTCAATCCTCAAGGCTTGATGGACAAGCCTTGTAGGGTCTTATTATTTTTCCCCTCAATGGTTGAGGTGGGGAAGTTGATTCATTTGGCTTGAATCTCCTTCCCCATTCTTGGTAAGGAAACCCCTTTGGGGTTTGAAAATCCTTCCAAGAAGGACTTGGAGAAAGGGGGAGGAATAAGGAGGGCTTGATTTGATTAGGAGCAATAAGGAGGATATGGAGATGTTTTTATGTGCAAGTAATTTTTGATGTATAACTTTGGAGAATTTTCTCCTCTCTTCCCCATTTTTGGAGGATGAACATGGGTTCTCCTCCTTGTAAATTGGAGTCTTGTGTTGTTGTGAACTTTATGTTTGTGTGCTTGTTTCATTGTTGTTTTTACCCTTCACCTTGTGCAAGTTTTGGTTAGCTATCCTCTTTCCCATGGGCTTGGGGGAGGCTAGCATGCATCCCAACCTTGGGATAGGCATGTGATGATGCCTAAAGGTTGGGTGGATAAACAAGCCCTTTCTCATTGTGTTGGCCTTGAAAGATTTTGGAGTTGGAAAGCCATTGGAAGACACATGAAGACACTTGTCAATTTGGAAATCCTTCTTGTCTCCTTCACCATTTCATGGACTTCTTTTTCATTGTATCTTGAAAAGAATGGCTTGTGTGAGCTTTCATTGTCTTGTAAAGATATTGTGTTAAACCCTTTTGGGTGGATATGTATTGTGGTATATGTGAACTTGAACAAGAAAATAAAATAAAGTATTGTAATGGTTGTTTTCTTAAGCATGAAACATGGTAGGTAATTCCTTTTGAAATGAAAGAATATATATTTGAAAGTATGCCTTCTTGTTAATATGTATGCATGAAATATTGTGGGTGTTTGCAATAGAGATCTTGTAAAATATTTACATTCCTTCCACATGCTTTGTCTTGAATCTCATTTTGATAAATAAAGGTTGTTTATTGAGAATGTGTTATTACAAAGGAAATAATATTACTTGTTGAAGGTTTTTACTTGTTTTTAAAAATCTGAAATGATCTTGTAGCATGGTTTTGAAAAAGTAGTAGTTTCCTCTTGCATTGTTTCTTTCATTATCTCATGAGTATGTTACTTCTTTTCTACAAAACTAAATATTAGAGAAATGAAAATAAAATAAAATATAGGTTTACTAGACCATAAGTTAATGAAGAAAAATATGTTAGTTATTTTCAAGTGAAATCAGTTTCATTTATCTTGTGCACAAAACAAACTAATATCAACCACGATCAAAAAAAAAAAAAAAAAATGTCTATATATAGTGTTAGTGAAGTTATTGGAATAATGTATTCAGTTTGTATGTGTTAATGTAATTATTACCGTTTCTCTTTAATTTATTATTGCAAAGTAAGAATATATATATATATATATATGTATTAAATATATATATATTTTAAAACTAAATGTATCCTTTATTTATTATACATATATATATATATATATATATATATATATATATATATATATATAATATATATATGTATAATATATATATATATATATATATATATGTATAATATATATATATATGTATAATATATATATAATATATATATATATATATATATATATATATATATATGTATTTTATATATATATATATATATGTATTTTATATATATATATATATATATATATATATATATATATATATATATATATATATATATATATATATATATATATATATATATATATATATATATATATGTATAGAATATAATACAGAGAATATGTGTTAAATCATTATTGTATACATGTAGAAAACGTTTTTTAATAATAAACAAAGAAAAAATAAATAAAATAAAATAAAAGAAAAGAGATTGGTGGGGGTTCGACCCCCCACCCTGCGCCACACCTCTATGATAGACGCCCGCGGCCTCTCCCGCCCCCCCGCCTTGGTCCACACCCCCCCCATGACGCCCCCATCGCCATCCATCCGCGCCCCGCCGCCTCGTCCCACTCCTTTACCCGCCCGCCCCCGTTCACACCGCCGCCTTCCCATCCTCCTCACCGCCGCCTCCACTGTCCACCCTTGTCCACCCTTCCCATTTCAACAAAACAACCGCCTGGAAGGCCATATATGCCCCCCCGCATTGCTTAATATATACAAACTAAAACAAATTTTAGACCTAGCCGTATATATATATATGTTTGGATTTACTTTATATAAAATAAATATATATATCAATCGAGATAATTTTGTGTTTTTCTTGCTATCAAACAACAACAAAAAAAAAAAACAACTCCATAGTTTCCTCCATGCAACCTGCCAAAGAGAGAGTATAGCAAAATGAAGAAAAAAAAAAATAAAGAGAGAAAGAAAAGAAAGGAGAGGAAAACAAGAATGAAAATTCAAATGAAAGGAAAAGGAAAAGATAAGGAATCTTAGGTCATCTTTAGGGCAAAAGGGAGATCAAGGGTTAAGATTGACTTAATCCTAGGGTCCTTAAGTGACCCTCTACACTTTTGAATATGAGAAATATTGTGGGAATGAACTTTTGAGTGGGGGATGGAATTTTAATTTTGGATGGGCAGTTATTTTCTCATGTAGGTGGAATTAGTCAATTAGATATATTTTTTTAAATGTATGAAAATTATTATAAGCTAAACAAATTAAATTAACTCAAAATAATGGATCTTAGCAACTTGGTAAAAAAATAAAATAAAATTATATCGTTAAGTATTTAATGACTTAGTGAGAATGGTTAGGTGAAACATTAGTTCGTACTTAAAAAAAAAAATTTACCCTAAAATTTTAAGTCTGTTTGGTGCATTTTTCTGTCCCGATGAGCTGGGGCATTACATAAACTACCTTTGACCAATAAAAAAAATCCATCCATGTACTTGGAATAATAGCCATTGCTTTGTCAACAAAACCAATAATGCACACACAAACTTTTTTAATCAAGATGACACTTTTTATTAAAGAATAAGTCCCAGTCAATGGTAAAAATTATACAGACAGAAATGCGAATGAATGACCACCCTCATCAACAGCCAGCTTCAATAACAAAATTGACAACAACAAGGGAAAAAAACATTGAACATGAATGACATCTCGAGTAAGAACAATGAAATCAGAGAATTAGAGACAAAAATATGGAATACATTTTCAACATGTCATAGCCTAAATATCTAGAAGAGTGGAGGGTTGAGGGAATACCACAATGAATGTCATCGACAAAGACACCATGGAAGAACCCTATTACCCAAATCAACCCTAGCAGTGCAAGACATAGCCTCAGGGTGGACACAAATCCCATTTTGTAACCCCCAAAAGCTATTATCTAGGAGAGAGGATAGAATATTAGAATGCGATGAAAATAAAGAATACTTGAAAATTAAACAAACATGGTTTATTTAGAATAAATTTCAACACATATTGTAAGCATGACAAAAAATTGGGTAAGTTAAAAATTTATTATTAAAATATAGGTTGAACACATTAGAAAGTAGGGGATAACAACCGTTAAGTTTATAGGAGTTGTAATTTGTAAGACCGGAAGGGGAAGCACGTTGTCATGGAGAAAGATGAGGGCAACCTGACTGATTTAAGCAAGAAAGTGAAGGCCCTAGGGATACTTGTGGATAAAATTGTCACAAAACAACTTAATCACTGGCTACTCAAAAAGCCATTCTGGATTTTCTCCACACTCATGTCAAGCAATTGTGTGACATTAGTGACTACTACCCGAAGAGTTGTGGAAAAGAGGTAAAGATATGCTGAAAGTGATCAAAACCAAAGGACAAAGATCGAGATATATGACTTTGCCTTGAACATGTTCAAGGCCTTTGAGGATGTCAAATTTTTTTTTAGAAAAGTCTCATCTAGAAGGATTTTTCCTTCTTGGTTACTATTTTTTGGTTTCGTGTTGTTTTGCTTTGGTGTATGGGTAGTTGTTTTTTCACTGCCTTCTTGCTATTTTTTTGCTCCATTTTGCAGGACTATCTCTTGCCTTTGGTTTATATGGTCGTATCTGGTAGTTATGGTCATTTTGATGGGGTCCTAGTGGTCCCCATGGATTAAAAACCACATGTAAATCCTTTTCATCTTGCTCTTGGCTTCTTTTTGCTAGGGTGTGGTCCCCTTTTCTCCTACCACTTTGTTTTTCATGTTGATCTAGCTTTTGAGCCTTTTGTATCTTTGGGTATGGCCCCATTTAAAAAACCATTTATCAATAATAATAATAAAAAATTGAGGCAAAAATGTATGTTATTAAATTGTTTAAAGTTTGTGTGATGGGTAGGAGGAAAACATTTCGTACAACTACAACATACATAAAAAAACTTCCTCTTATGCCTTGATAGATGTCTATACCTTGCTGCAAATATTGTATGTTTCAAAATCCCAAGTATGTTAGTAAAGGTGAGTCGATGAAGTTGATTTTTTGTTCTGTATCCAGTAATTTTGATATGCCATGAAATGAAATCACATTCCATTATCTTGGTGAAACACTTAGTGTCCATTTACTAAAACTCCCATTTTTCCATTTAAATGTTCCCAAGGTCTTTTCAACAACCCCATTTTTTGAATAACATTAAATCATCACTGCATTCTATGAGATGACATCTCTCTAGGGCATTTTGTCAAATAGTTTGCATGCCTTAAGTATGATGCCATATGTGACATACATATAAAAAGGGGACATGCAACTACAACATATGACAAAAGAACACGTCTTATTATGCCTTATTGTATGTATGTTCGTTGTATTTCATGGATCAATTTCAAAGGGCTACAACCAAGGTTTACTCGAACCTATGACCTCCAACAACGATGCATGGGTTGGACATTGTTGTACAATAATGGGTCAATCATGTCTACCAAATACTTTGTTTCCGATAACGTGATAGGGCGGATAATGTTAGTAAATGCCCCTTCTAATCTCCCACAACATTTGTCAATGGTCAATAAAAAACTTATAAAGAAAGCTATGAAATTATTAAATATTTATAATTAAAAAACATAAGTATAAGTGGACGTTGATATTAAACTTGGGCTAGAATCATAACTACAAAATCTCCCTCACCTTAAATACATCGAACAAACAATCTAAAAAAACATGAAATCTCCCACCAAGAACATGTACAAATTTATTTGACCTTAATAAACTCAATGTAAAAACAACACAAATACATCCTTTTTGAATGGATTAATTAAAAAGGATAGGAACACATGGATTAATTAAAAAGATATGAACACATAAATTAATTAAAAAGATATGAACACATAGATTAATTAAAAAGATAAGAACCCAAAAACATTAGAAAATGACAAATATTAACATTAAGGTTGATTAATTTCCCCTTCGAATGCAAAGTTTCAAACACTCCATTGATATGTTTAATGTGTTTTGAGTAGTGAGGAAAACACGCAAGAGCAGGTGTGGAGCAACCTTTTTCAGAAAAATATCAGGATTGATAATTATTAAATATTTTAAGCTTCACTTTTATTTTTCTTTTCATTTGAGTAAAACCATTTTTCTGTCATACAAGAAAGCAATTTCCTCGGCTTTTTTTGTTTTCATAATTTTTTTGGCCATTCAAAAGATAGTTTGGGATGCCACTAAAAGGGTGAAGTAGTAGAAAACACTCCACTTCCACCATTTTTAGACATTGCCATACATTTCAAAGCACATATAAATGTTGGATCCTGAAGACTAAAATACCCTGTTCTAAATCTCCCATTATGACAGAGGCTATGAAGATGTTGACAAAGGTTGGGAACTTTGGCTTTAAACCCGACGATTGCATTTTTATGCAATTTTCCAAGGTCTCATAACACAACAGAGAGAAATAACAAGGCGTTGTCCATAATAAATAACAGATGTAACCAAATGTAAAAGAAATTTTATTTCTTACTATCTGAGAATAGATCTAAACAAGGAAGTAATCACTGCAACAAGAGACTTGGCATGTATTCTTTCCGTTTCCACTACAGGAGGTGAGATAATTTTGATCAGAAGAGTTGGGGTGGGTTTTGCAGTTAGAAGCAAAGATATCGCCAAGTGTAGGTGTCCCAAGAAAAGAGGCCATCAATAACATATTTGAATTCCTCTAACGTGTCACGGACACCTCCAAGAGAGCATTCCAGGGGGTAAAACGGGAGGAAGATGAACTTATCCTTTCCGTCAACTTCTTTAAATACATTGAGCCAAGGAATATTTTTATGGAGTCATGTTGTTGATGAAGAGTCCACCATTATAGGTGAGGTGGTTGGGATGATATGCGTAGCGGTGAGCATGGTAGTGAGGTCGAGTGAGACTTGAGAGAGGGAACCCCAATCATCTCGATGCATTTCAAAAGAGAAGAAGAGCTCATGCAATGGTGATTGACTATTGAGCATCGTCGATAATATTATCGTCCTGATTAGTCTGCCAAAAATTGGAGGTTAAGAGTGAAGGAATAGACACCTTATTCATGCGCCATCTAAATATTTTTTTTCAATGTTTCCATGCTATGACCACACAACATGTAATGAGAAAACACCATCCATGGCTCTTCTGCTCTGACCAACATAACATTCCACGGAATCAGTTGGGATGGAAAAGTAAAATAGAATTCAGTTTTCTAATGCCCATTTGAGGCCCCCACAAAATGAAACTGTTGTTTATTATCCAAAATGCCTGCCACCACACTCACCAGATTCAAAATTAGCAGAGTGGTGGGAGGAATGAGCAGAGTGTCCATTTGAACAAGTAGAGCTCCCTGAATTCATCTCCTTCTTCGCTACCCTTGGCTGTCACTATGAAATTCATGTCCACACCACCCATCACCTTGAGCAAGCCTTGGAACACCGCAAACAAGTGAGTTGAAACACCCCCAATCACCCAAAATTGTTCATTCCTCGAGAATTCTTCAATGCTCACACCGCTCCATCTCAATTCCAAAATATATGAGTTGTTACTACCCTAGTTGGATTTGCCTTTTTATTAGTGCATTTGAGAATTACTTCCACATTTTCTAAAAATCAAAAAATCAATCCCACATCCTATCAAAAATAAATCCCACATTGGTTGGTCGGTTTGTGTCCATGATAACATATAAACTCCAATATATCATGATTCTTGTGCCAATAAAGGTGGCACCACAATAAAAGTGGTCCTCTTACTAATATAATGATTTATTAGTAGCGTGAAGAGTATGTTTACTTTTTTGGCCTTCCTCTCTCCTCTAAAATTACTTCTAATTGCATGTCTTATTTTCCCAAGTCAGATACACCTCTTCTCTATGTCTTAAAACTTGCTTCTACTACTCTAAAAATCATCATCACCATCTCCATATGTAACAAAATTAATTCTCACATATAGCTAACATCTTAGTTATGAATTTTAAAAAACTTATATATATCTCTCTATCTCTCTATATATATATATATATATATATATATATATTCTCACATTCATAAGTGACATCCAAATTCTTATTTCTTTGTATCTTTGATTAAAGAACAATAATAACTTATCAATGCAAACATATTAACAAATATGTAGACAAATTTATTTCAATTTAACACTCTTGTAAATATTAGTTTACCTCTTTATTTCAAAGGGGCCATTATTGTGGAACAAAGACACCCATTCATTTATCTATTTAAACATAATTTTATATGTAACAAAAAAATCACCCATAACTAAAATTCTTGCCATGAATTTTATCAAGTATACCGTAACTCGAAAACACAAAAGAAGAATATGCAAACAAAATAATTTACAAGCATATTATTAACATAAAATCTATACAAACCACTTGTATTTAATAGTGTTCAAGTAATTGTCACCCTTCTTAAAAGATCCCATTTCCGAAATTCATGTTTGTTTATTCCACATATTTCATACATGATGCAAGTACCATGACCCCCATAGCCCATATTTGAAATAATTAGTCCATGTTGTAATTCAATATTAGCTTTAGGTAAAAATGTATCATCTTCATGTGGAAATAGGTAGATGTATTCTTTAGAAGTTCAATAGTTTAAACATCCACTAAACATTGACGATCAATAGCTTACATTAGTTTTAACATGCAACATATTTCTCTATATTGTATTAATAGGTTTTAGGCAATACGTTGCCGCTATATACATTGCATCATGCACAATATTGGCAATGGCCTCACTCAGATCTTCTCTTTTCTACCACTTGAACTATTATTTATTTTAAATAAAGTGATTCATCACTATATCATCTAGCTCCATTGAGCTGCCAAAGTTTAGAATCCTGCACATTTTCCAATATAAATCAATTATCTACAAGAAAATAAACTGTTGAGATAGATTTGGAATGCAGAAACAAACAAATATTACAACTGCTCACTAACACGTGAGTTTTATCTTTCAATTTTAATATTATCAAAATAACACCACAACATAACCAAAACTGGATTGTACACCAGATAGACAAGTTTGTATATCCTTTAGAAATACATGTTCAAGAAACTTAAATAAGAAATCCTTGTATTTATAAACATATCAAATATTTATTTGTACCTTCTACTAAACAAGATCTACTAATTTTAATAAAGGTTAGTCAAAGAAACTAAACTTTGGTGGACAATTATCAGGGGGCGTTGGAAGTAGAGTTGATGTTTGAGACGTGGATGAATATCACACTCATGCACTTGACCATTCGTGTGGTTCGCTTCTGAAAACATGTGTCATATAGAAGTTATCAAGTACAACTGAAGATAAACAATACGTGAGGCAAGAGCGGTATTTTGGCAGATCACTCAGCATGTCAAACGTATTATTCTCATGATTTTTTTGACAAATCTGTACACTACGCTTCCTCAAGGCAACAATATCAGTGAACGTTGTGTAGATTGTAAGCAAAACGACTTATGTACACGGACGTCAGAAGACCAATGAAACTTAAACAGAAACTGATGCATTGAGAATTACTTTGAGTGGTTTTTGGAAACTTCTATGTGCTTGTGGCAACGCTATGCTCAACCTGAGATTATCTCATGTATCAATGTAGATATGCCAACAACTCATGCAAAGAATAAAATACAGACAACCAAGAAACACAGGACCTCACCAGATTTATTGAACCGATGCATAGCTGATAGACGTGGCTAGGCCTATCTCTCACGCAAGTTCGCACAATAGGAAAAAAGTATTTTCCATCACGTTGTCGTTAGTTTTGTCGCGTCCTATTAGTTTTGAAAAGGGAAATAACGTCCTTTTCCATCAAATTTCCATTTGTGGTTTTTTAAAAGGAACCGGCGCCGTATGGTTTCATATGTGAGTGCGCAGCAGGATGGTGGGGCACAAGAAATAGGGTGCGGGGTCCTGCGTTCAAGACCGGCTGGGTACAAGGATAGCACTGGTCAAAGTTTTGTGCAGGTTCGCGTTGACTGCGAACCTGCATGACCAGAGGTGTTGGAGTTGTTGACATGAAAGTTTCCATCATGAAGTTGAAAGTCATTCACTCGGCTCAAATGCAAAGAACAACAGGTTGTTTCTCTAATTCAACAAGCTAATTGACTGCTTCCATTGCTCTCACTGCACAAGAGTAAACTCAACAAAGACTACTACTTAATTGCAACAACAACAAATCAAACAACAAAAGGCTCTTTCATGTACAGAGATTGAACAAGAGTAAACTCACAATGGACGGCCACTCCTAATTGCCAACAAATTCTTCCTGCTGTACGAGGTAGTCTTTGAATCTTTTGAGCTTTAAAACGTTGAGCCTACATTTCGTAAGAGGGGCAGTGGAGGCCGGAAAAATGATAGGCAGAGGAAAATTTTAATTGATGGAAATAGGAAGTTTTGTATATTGCGGTCATACTGAAACCCTTACATCCTGCGCTGGTTCCATTTTGCAATAATTAAATCTCCCATTAGACAATTCCTGCGCAATGATTCATTGGCACAACCTTTGCCTCTTCAAAATGGGATGGATTTTCTTTTTCTGCTAATTTGGTACCCAGCAATCGGATTTTGTGTATTTCTGTTGCTCTGTTTCAATATATAACCACAAAATTTTCTACTTTTTTAAAGTTTACATCCACCTTGCTCATGTGAGGACTAAATAAATCTTGGGTTGTTTTTGCGGAGACCGTAACTGGAAAAACGGGAAGCGGAAGCACTTCGGCTCATTGTATAGGCAGAGGATTTGGGAAAATCTGGTCTTGTTTTTACGCCGAAGGCATTCCTCCTATGGGAAAGGCCATTGCAGATGTTTCTATGACTATGTTAAATTTGACAGTTTGACGGGCGTTTAGACGTTTGTGTTTTTTCCTACTATTTTTAAGAGTTGCTTTTTCAGGATTCAAGAGTTATGCTTTGTTGTGTTTTAGTGCGATCACTTCCCATTGTCCGAAAGTTGTGCATAGAGGTAATCGTTGTTTAGTTTTTACTATTTAAATCGGAGATCATTAAAGATCCCCCTGTAATTCGTCTTTCAAGTGTAATCTGAATTTTGTTTTGCCTCCAAACTTTTGCACGCCCTTTAAATATTTTTTTGTTGCGGAAAAGTAGTTAGGGTTTGCTGTTATGATTTTGTTTTTCCGAGCTATTTAACATGAAATGGTAGTTAATGATGAAAATTTGGTTTAGATGTTGATGCTCTGTGTAATTACCCTATGGTTTTCGTAGGCATCTTCAGAAGACACCTCCTCTATTCTCAGCTATCTCAACATCGAAATAGGAATGGGAATAAACCCTAAGAACATATACAAGGTTTGTGGGCCTCACATGGCGGAACCCATGATGCCTTAAGTGAAATCAAGGATGAGATGCCCAATTTCTATTTCATTCCGAGTCACAATTTCAATGGAAAATTTGAACTTGGATTCCTTAATCATGAGGCTTGTGCAGGTATTCCAGCCATTCAACATCTACAATCTCTGGCACAGGAAGAGGAGAGGGCCTTAAGTATGGGTGCCTTACAATAGGTTCACTTGGTAAAAAGTGTTGAAAAGTCTATTTCTACCATGAAAGTTGGGGATTATTGTTTGTCTGATAGAGATTTAGTTGAGGCTACATTCCGGACAATTAAATTGTTGGAAGCCCCCTTGCAAAGTGCACTAATCAACTATCTTAGATCAAGATTAGATGTCCGAATCGTAGGACCTCCTATTGCAGATGAAGAATGCAGGGTACCCACCATCTCTTTTTTCCACAAGAGTAAGAAATCATCTGACATCTCTCAAGCTCTTTACAAAATGGGGTTTGCAATTAGGAATGGACATATGTATTCCTACAGACTTATCTCAGCTTTATGTTCGTCTAACCTTCTATTCCACAACAATGTGAGTGAGGGGTTAGTGAGAATTTCAATGATACATACAATATGAAAGCTTGAGACCAGATTTACACAATAAACTTCACATAATAATATTCTTCACACTTTGTATATTGATGTTCGGATACATTACATTCATACGGGAATTGCATATGTATATAGGGAAGCTTTTCCCTATAATCATGGAGATATTCTCTCCAACAATCTACTAACCAAATCCTCACAAAACTATATACGTAAGTTGTTTATTAACAACTTCACATATAAACAAATATAATAACAAACATAACAATTAATAATATGAGTTGTTAACCAACTCATATTATATTACAAATAATGATTAATAATGTTTAAACAATAATATTAATCCTAACATTCACCCCCTTAGTGTGAACATTATTAATCACTAATTTTCACCCCCTTAATGTGAACACGACGAAGAACCATATTCGAAGAAATTGAACCACCTCCTGAAAGCACTTCTTAGACCAGTACAATGCTTTATAGATTCTCTTTACTCTTGTAAAGGCGTAGTGTCGAGCCGAATTATGCAGGAATGCTCCCTTCCTCTTTGGGTTCCTGTGGGACTTTCCCTTCCTCCCTGGGCACCCGAATTCTGAATCTCCAAGATCCACAAGCTTCACACTAGCTAGATAACCATCCCTTGAGTCTACCTCAAAATCTTCTCCTGCTCCCAAAAGTGAGTATTCTGAAAACATGACTCCTCCAAAATCTTTGAAAAGGGTTTATTCAGCAAACCATCACACTGCAAACAGGAACACTAAAAATGAACTGAAAATAGAAACCACACTGCACACATGTCACCAAACCATCTGTGCGGCCCCATCATTGCGGCTGACGAGAGGTCACTGATTGACCTCCAACCTCCGTTTTCCTCCATCCTCCGATTAGTCTCTGCTAGTTTAGTTGAATATGAATTTGAGGATCATTTGAAATGCCCCCTCAATTTTTCACTCGGACGTCGCGTATAAAACGAAAATGCGTCCAGAAGGAATTTTTTAAAATTTTTTTATGACACTTTTGACAAAAAAAAAAAAACAAGAATACTATTTATGAGACATAAGCAAATCAACTCTTTTGACAACTTAATAATGACTATTGACTATAGTCATATCTTATTGAAGGACTTTTTTTTTTGTTTTTGCAACGACTCTTTTGCAATACAATTTTTTGACAATAATGACAAACAATGATTTTAATTGACTATCTAACGAACACAATGAAGAACTATGACTTCAAAACAAACTTATTAATACAACAAAAAAATGACCACGTAAGTGAATATACTAATGATCATTATAAAAAACTTTAACCTGGACAAAGCATAAATGACACCTAGACTTCAATTTGTGACTAAGAGTTGCAAAACTAATTACAAATCTATGGACTCGAGACAAGGAAAAGCTAAAACATTTAATACTTTACTTAACTATGTCTTTCAAAGTAAGACTAATCAATCATTAACAATACCTATTACAATTGCACATAGGCGTCGATCTTGACATATTGGGCAGTGAGTGTGCAATTTGACAAGCTCCGATCATATAGTTTTTTTTTGAAACCATGGGATTTGCATCTTTGCATGCTATGGAATAATGACCAATGCACACTATGTGAGGTAAGGAGTCGTGATCCACGCAAAATCTTGAATCTTTACATTCATAAAGGCGGCAGATAATTGAGGTGAGCACATATAACTTTGTTTCATACAATTCTGTTGCAAAACATTAACTGCCAACGTATATGTGAAGTAAAACATGCGGAATATCTTTGTGAATTCAAAACCACATCACCACCATAGACGGCTTGTGAAAACTGACTGGAGGATGGGATATATTGATTGTTTAATAGTGTTAGCTTGCGTGAGCTATTGCAAAGAGCAAACTCAGAACCTACGTGACACTTACAGATTTCTCAGCTCGTAGTTTATGATAGGAATGTTGCAAGATGCATGGACAATACTCTTTGCAGAGAAGCCAGTTCTCAGGCTCTATCCAAGACTCCAATCACCATGTCCAGCAATGTGGGAGACCAGCACCAAAGTTATGTGTATAGGAAGAAGTCAGCCAATAAAATACTTGATTCTAAAAAAGAATGCCGAGAGGAGCTCGTTGTTGCCAGGGAGATAAGAGTATGATCTGCCCGGAGTTGGAGAAGATCAAGACTGATGTAAAGCTTCAGCAGCAGTCAATGTAACTCACTCAAATGCCCAGAAACAATGCACAATCGAAATATCATAACTATTTTAAACTAAAATACATGCTCTTCATATATTGCTTTCTTTCTCATCTACAGAAGAGATCTGAATATGCACACGAACAAATATTCAGTCGACTGCAAATCATGACTCCAAATCACGTGATGGTCGACGTAGAGATCATGCCACTCCAAATCACGTGACAGTAGGTGCTCTAGTGCCAATACACTCTCCACCAATCACAAACAAGACAATGTAAAACCAATACTTGTAGATTTGGCGATGATAACAAAACGGATGCTAGAATTGATGATCCGTAGGAAACAAAATAGGTGTTCTGTATTCTAGCAAATTGAAGGTCTTGGAAACAACACAAATGAAAATATCTACTGGTTTGCAAAAGGGGAATTTAGAGATTGCATGGATCCTCCCTAAAATGCCATCTATTGAGGCAACGTAAGATAATGCTGCCCCTATGCAAATTAAATCTCCATATTCTAACACAACATTCGCTCTGGTACCAAATGAAAGCTTGAGACCAGATTTACACAATAAACTTCACATAATAATATTCTTCACACTGTATATTGATGTTCAGATACGTTACATTCATATGGGAATTGCATATGTATATAGGGAAGCTTTTCCCTATAATCATGGAGATATTCTCTCCAACAATCTACTAACCAAATCCTCACAAAACTATATACGTAAGTTGTTTATTAACAACTTCACATATAAACAAATATAATAACAAACATAACAATTAATAATATGAGTTGTTAACCAACTCATATTATATTACAAATAATAATTATGATTAATAATGTTTAAACAATAATATTAATCCTAACACAATACTCCTTCGAGGTCACCCATCTCATCTCTTGTCTGAATGTCATTATGTAACTTACCATATGAATAAATGTGTAATACAAGACCACATGGGGTTCCTATTATAAGGGTCGGCCCACCGTTGCATCAATTCATTATTTCAAAGGTATATGGGATGAGTTGTTTTACTCTTAATTTCACCACTCACACCTTCTTTTAAAAGAGTTTGAACTTCTTCCCCGATCTATGTTGAGGGTAGAGACTTAAAGCCTCCTCAATCCATAATGTTTTAAAAGAAACAATCTTTGCCAAAGTTTTCTAATTTTGATTACAAAACTTTGTGATATTTTTTAGGCCTTGATTTTATTTGTTGATAACTATCGATTTTTAGGCTAGACCTTCACTGATAATCTGGACAGTAATTGTTATGCAGTGTTTTTGTCTAATCATTTCAGTTAGTTGTGTTTATCAATGCCTTAAATAATATAGTCTTAAATTTGTGCCCACCTTGGGCTTAGTTTGTGAAACTTTTAAAGCAATATACATTAAAAAAATAGAGAGTCTCGATGATTATCATAGTGCACGGTGCAGAGCTATCATTGTTACTTAATTTATAACACCTAATTACAATGATAACACAAATATGAATGTCAAATCTATAAGTTGGGACACCAATAACAACACAATCACAAAATCCCCTCCTTCATATCAATTCACAATTTACAAATAGAATCATTTTATTCTGAAATAGATTTGTTTAAAAGATAGAACATTAGAAGGAAACAAAATAATAGTGAAGCCATCAACAAGATAATCTTTGTGTGATATTTTGATATATTGTTTGGGTATAATTTTTTTACTTCAAGAAATATTGTTGATATTTGATTTTTTATTGATGATAGATCGTTATTAATTTAATGTATCAAACTTCATGAATCCATTCTCATATATAGAAGTTGAGTTGCACGCTCTGGAAAAGGAGAAGGACAAAGCCAACAAGGCTCGGTTGGTTGAGGTTAGTAATGATATTTACTCTTGATTTGTTTAAGAATAATTTTGTATCTTACCAATATATATATATATATATATATATATATTATATTATATATATATATATAAAAGTTTGTGTTGGATAATTGAAAAAAAACAATGTTGGGATATGCACTCACTTGCACGGGGGCTTGTTTTAATAAAGATTAAAGGTAAGCTCACTCCTCTCCTTCTTTCAAATTTGCAGGTTCAGAATGAGCTCAATGATTTGAGAGATAAGTTTCATCCTTTGAAAATGAAATACCAGAAAGAAAAAGAGAGAGTGGATGAAATCCGACGATTGAAACAAAAGCGTGAGGAATTGTTGTATACTCTGCAGGAGGCAGAATGTAGGATGGAGCTTGTAAGAGTAGCTAATATAAGATACAGAGCTCTTCAAGAGATAGATGTAGCCATTGCTCAATATGAAACTAATGGGGAGGGAAATTTAATGCTAACGCAGAGGTTGTAGGGCCCGAGGAGATTGTAGAGCTAAGTGTAATGTGAAAGATTGGTTTTTTTGGCTCTCTTTTTGTTAATTGTTTGTTGGTGATGGTGGTTGCTAAATATTATTTATGTTTAAATTTTTATGATTTTCAATGGTGGTACCTTGCATCTTCATTGCAATATTTCATAGGTATATTGATATTGTTGAAAGATATGTAGGTGGTGAGTTGTTGGACCGGTATTCCTATTACTAGACTTGTCTAGAATGAGAAGGAATGACTCCTAGGCTTTGACCGAGAGGTTACATAAAAGAGTTGTTGGGAAAGATTAGGCGCTTCGGAAGTTACGAATGCTTTGTGTTGAGATCATGTGCCGAATGGAAGACCACAACAACCTACTAGATCTTTCTTGTTCTTGGGGCCTACTAGAGTTGGTAAAACAAAGCGGCGAAAGATCTTGTAGAATAACTATTTGATGATGAAAACTTGTTGGTACGAATTGATATGTTTGAATATATGGAGCAAAATTATGTTTATAGACTCATTGGTGCTCCTTTAAGGTATTTTTAACTAAATATATTTAAGATTGGTGTATCTTGTAAATATGTTTATTTTCTCTATTTTTGTTTGGTTGAGTAAATGTGGTCAACATTGTTGCAAATTTTGATCAATCGTCAAATATGTTGGTTACTGAGGAAGTTGGAAAACTCACTCAAGCGGTGAGAAGACAACCATATAGTGTTGTTTTATTTGATGAGGTTGAGAAGGCACATATTTCCGTCTTCAACACCTTACTTCGGTTGGTAGATGATGGTAGACTCGACAGATGGACATGGTCGATGGTTAACTTCTCCAACATAGTTATTATCATGACATCCAACCTCGGAGCAGAGTATCTACTTGCAGGACTCTCTCGGTTACACAAAATGCAAGCTACTAGAGAGAGAGAGAGAGAGAGAGAGAGAGAGAGAGAGAGAGAGAGAGAGAGAGAGAGAGAGAGAGAGAGAGAGAGAGAGAGAGAGAGAGAGAGTGTAATATCGATCGCTTCATGTGCTTCATCATTCGATTTATAGTTCATGGAAGCTACTGTGATACTAAATTTTCTCTTAAATTTTCGTGCAGGTGAGAAAAAACTTCAGGCCGGAGCTATTGAATAGGCTTGATGAGATAATTGTTTTTGATCCTCTTAATAATGAACAGTTGAGGAAAGTTGCTAGATTGTAAATGAAATATGTAGATGTTCGAATTTTTGAGAGGGGAATTTCTTTGGCAAATCTAATGCTACTTTGGATCTTGTTCTCGAGGAAGCCTATGATCATGTAAGTTTATATTTTCAATTTATTTCTCTGTTTTTATTTTCCCATTTCTTCTACTATCAAATTTGTTAATAAGAAAATGCCACAATTTTTAATAAACATAAATGTCAACCTTATACAAAAGGATCCTTGTCCAAAATCATGAACATATTAGTACTAATGTCCACACAGTCTCGAAAGCATAAACATTGTAATCCTTAGCCTACGCAAAATTATAACCAAATTCCACATTTGGAAATCTATTGATGAAACCCTTTGCAACATTAATTTATGATATTTTGATAATTCTATCGATGAAACACTAGCACCGTAAAGCCTAAAATGAGATAAACTACATTGGTAAGTACTAAAATTGAGAGGCAAAAACTCAAACATCATCAAATCTTAGATACACCATACATAAACCAAATGTCTTCTGACGATGCCTTTTTCACTAGCCTTTTCAACTTTGTGTCTTGGAAGCTTGAATGGGTTTTAAGAACTTTGTTTTTAAAATAATTATGGGTATTTGTTCTAAACTGCTAATCATTCTTCTTGTTGTATTCTCTGGGACAGAGGCCAGAGCTACTCGGCTCACTGCATTTATAAACCACATTGTGAAGCTAAAATAAATTTAAACTAGCACAGACAGGGCTTTGATATGTGCTGATAGAAAACTTTGGTAGGCTGTGTGGGTGTTGATTGTAAAATCATTACACTTCAATTTTAGTATATCTTAAGACTTTATTTATGATATTAGAATGACCATCTCATTGATCTCAATCATAACATCTTTGTAGAATTGGGGAATATTTCTACTAGATATGTGAAGGATTCCATTGTAGGTGGATTCTATGGGGGTAGTAGAAAAAAATTCACCACAACCGATGCGAGGACATCCCAGAGTAATACCTAGAGTATTTCAAGAAATCCTTGTGGAGGAAAAGGCATTGTGGACCATGTTACTAGAGTTGTGGGTTCATTCCTTGACAGAAATAGGTGGAAGATATTTGAGACTTATATTTCTTCATCTTCACAAAAATCGGTATGCTTATAATATGTCCATTCCATCTTGAAATCTTATAATATAAAGGGAAATCATTACCACCCTAATTTTTAGGCCTTTGTTATGAACAAAATTAAAGTGAACCCTGAATCCGCGAGGTATTTCATTTTTCTTCCTCATTTTAAATCATAATTTATGAAGATGGTGGCTTAATTTAATTATTTTATATGTTAGTTGCAGATCCAAAGAGTGTAGTGCATGTGGAGGAACAAATGCCGAAATACCAACACCATGAGTAGTAGGTACAACCACCCAATCAATCAATAGGGAAGTCGTCCGATAGTAGAATGGAGATTGCACATTAATAACAAAGGCTCTATATGATTTAAAAAACATTTCAACAAGTTCTTTGCAATATGTTTTACAACTTGATTATATATTTATTATTTTGATCACTATTTACTCACCTCTGTTTTATGAAGACATTATTTATTATGTTTATGTAATCGAATAAGAATGATTTCCATTTTTGTCTATATTTCTATACATATTTAGATTGTTATTAGTTCCAATGAAGGTGATTGTGAGATGCATACTAGTCAAATTTGAATGTTACGATATTATTTTACCGCGGTGTGGAGGACTCTCATATTTATTCATATTAATCGTATATTTCACATCAAACATTCTTTTGGATGATAATTTTGAAGCACATTTGTCATACTTTGGCATTGCCAAGTGCATTTCCTTGGCCAAAACCCACACCACTACCTATGTTATGGGTACAATTGGTTATATTGACCCTGAATATGCAAAAAATCATGACTTAACGACCAATTTTTCCTTTAATAGCCCACATTTTTTCATATTAATTCAGTCCACTCGGAACCCTTAAAAGAGATAAAATCAGTAGATGAATTTGCATATAATAAGAGCCTTTATCAAAGGGGAAAAAAATTAACCTAGTGTATCTCTATTAAAATATGTACTGGGAACCCATTAAATTCTATCAATCCTGCATGTAAACCAAGAAATTAATCTTGAATGAATACCCATAAACCATTTTCTACAAATAATTGTAAAAATATGATGATTTCAAGATGTAGTGAAATAATAATGAATTTGTATGCTTCATCATGTTCAACGAAACCTATGGACTCTATATTATATTTGAGAGAGGTCTTAAATTCGATCAAGCTATTGAATATGTTCTATGCTCCATCATTTCTTATGGTGCCTTTTTAATGAATTTCCTTGCATTGATGTTCACTTCTTATGTCTTTTTGGCATCGAGATTCACCTTGCTCAATATGGATGGCATAGGGTATAATGTTAATCTTGTTGGAATAGGGAACTCGCTTAAGATTATAAACAAACTTTTAGAATTCCTTCTCTTATGCATGTGTGGATGCTAAGATTGATTTGTTTGATTGTAAACCTAAAAAGCATTGTGATGGCCACTGATGGGGTATGTGTTTAATTCCTTGTTGAATTTGATTTTAATATTAACATCTAGTCAAGATGGTAATATGATTTTTCTTTATTTATTGGGTTCTTTTAATATCGGTTCTTGAATGGGTATGGGTGTAAAATTTTACTTAAGATGCGAAGGGAGTTAACTTTCTTAATAATGATCCAGCTTTCAATACTAGTCATGGATATATGACCACAACTTGAATTTATCAAGTAGTTGGATCTAGGTCGGACCCTTATCAACAATAACTACAAAAGTAATAACTATCCCTCTAAATCTAATAACATATACCATTCGGCGTTCACATTTCATTGTACACATGTGATTGCTAGTTTAATATTCGTATTAGAAATAATTCCTTTTTTGGAGGTTTGACACTCGCTTTGCTCGGCCCCTCACATGTGTGGATGATGATATTTTTAGCCACCCTAAACAATTATTCATATGATGCTTTTGCCAAATTTATTTATGGGATTTATCGTGTCCTCCCAAGTGAACACCCACGAGGTATTTCAAAATAGACAATAACATTACACGTTGCAATTTGATTGGTGGCCATGATTGATTAGTGGGTAAATATTATTGAATTTTAAAATATGTAGTTTGATTGGTGGGAATGATATTACATTCATCAGGGTATACACCTCACAAAATATAAATAAAATGTTGTTGAGAATAACAATGTTAAGTTTGTTCACATTATAATTTACAGTGAAATGCATAATATTTTGGTAGATGTTCATACTATTTTGGTGTTATACACAAAATAGAGTAGCCATTAGGAATGCATATTTGTCGATAAAGCTCAATTACTAAATAAATTAGCAATTAAATATCACCTTTGGAAGCTTGGCCATTAAGAAAGTTTATACACACTTTGCTCGAGAACTCGAAACAATTTGATTTTAGAAAAGTGTTTAACCTATCAATTGTCAAAATGCAAAGCCTCTAAAAAGTTTAGGATTTACACGTCCTTACACCATATTTTGGTCAAAAAATGGGAGCTATTACAACTTACAAAAGACATGGTCATCCTCAAGAGCCATCAAGATTATTTCACCGAATGCAACAAACAAATATTCAACATGATCACCTCACCTTTGTCAACATCCTTGGAAACTATAGCAAAATAAGAGCTTTGCAACAAGGTATGGACATACATTAGGCATAATGATAAATTATTTGCTATAATATTTCTTGAGCAACTTAGCTCCCACAAGACCACATCTCACCATTCTATCAAACAATTCAAGTGTCGTGTTCTAAATCTCCCATTTTGGTAGAAATTGGGAGGATGTTGACAAAATATTGTGGCATTTGACTTTACACTTGCCAATTTCATTTTCCGAGAAGGTGCTAAGGCCTTTCCAACAAACCCCTTTTGTGCATATCCTGCGATAATTGTAGTCCATAAGGCTGAATTTTTGTCAAACATTTAGTTAAATAGCTAAAAACCAATTGCATGCTTTCACATTTCTATAGCTTCCGTTTTGGTATGAGTTTAATGGAATTTTATTACATGCAGTGTTCAACCTCGGTTCTCATCACATTCAAAGCAAAAACTAGAAATTTTGCAATTACGATTGCCACTTTGTTGGGAGCTTCTTCTTTTGAAATTTCATTGGGTGGATGTTTACACCAACATATGGAGAATATTGAAGTTCTAGCTTGTCTTGTATTAAAATTCATTGCCTCCTATAAAAAATATTTTTCGCCTTTTGGTATATGGTGGCCCTAGCTCTTGAACAAATCATGGCTAATGTGGTGCTCTTTGACTTCTACATTTAAATTGTTTTAAGGTAAATGACTCCAAACTTGTCAATATCATGTCTTGCAATCATTGCAGTACATTAGACCACATTTATTTTAGGCATTCAAATCAAACAATTCGATGGCTTGTTACATGCTTCCACACTCTATATGCACATCTCCCCTGACACTTGAACTAGAACATTTTCCAAATTTAATGCCTCCATAATGCTTCAATGGATGCAACACCTTGTTAGAAAGCTTCTATTTTTGCATAGGCTAGTAGCAAGCTAGCAAAGGTAACCCAATAAAACTGGAGACTTGTTGATTACATTTGGTGAAACAATGCTAATGTTTTGTGAGGACACTCATGTCTTATGTTAGATGTGGCACCGTGCTTAAGAATTTGGTCAAACACCTCGTGAGCATCTTGGTTGTACAATTGTGAGCATAGGTACAATCCAATCCAATAAGTTTGCCTTTGCTAGCATGCTACTAACCTATGCAAAAAGAAGACCTTTGAAATAGGGCTTGGACATCTACTGAAGCATTATGGAGAAGGTACTTCTGGTGACTGTTATAGTTGTAAATGCCCTGGGAGATATATCTGCAAAATGTGGAAGCATGCACAGGAATGTGAATTATTCAACTAAATTTTTGGAAGAAACAAATCTTAACCAATATTCTTGAAGGAAGCTAACCTTCATACAAGTCACCACTCCACTACCCAACTAAATCTAAAAATGACATAGAATATGGCACATACCAGTCAAGTGATGGTAACAGCCGAGGATAGTTGGAAGGATAAGACAAAGACGTTCGAGAAACTAAGCCCGTTTTGTAAGTATGAAGAAAAAACGGGAGCCACCCTTTCGTACGCTTAAAGTTTTCTCCCGCTGAGAGAAATGGACGAGTGGACGTTGGACCTTTGTCGCAAAAATTTTAATAGAGCCGAAACATGTGGATGTTTTTTATTGGAGTTGTTACCACGTGCGTACAAAAAAATTAGCAATTTCCCTAAAAACAAGTATCTCTCATTGTACTACCGTTAATAAAAATAGCTTCCTCACTATCATAAGTTAAATACTTACAATTGTAGCCATAAAATACTTACAAATATTTGTAAGAACTGTTGTATTTGACTTGCATATTTAAAATTTAACTGTCAATTTTTATATATATTTATATATATATATATATGTGTAAATAAATTATAATTTTTTAATAAAATAATTAAATAAATATAGAATAATTTCTATTGTACTAATGTTACAAAAAGGTCCCACGCCATTTCAATTTGTTTCCTATTTCCACTATTCCACACCTCTCTTTACCGTATGACATTATATTTGCATGTTTACACTATAATATAGTACAAATACTTATGTGACTCTGTTGATGCACGAGCACAAAGTAACGACCTCATTAATGAAGACGACCTCCTCACTTTTTTAGCTCCCCACAAAAACTAGAGGAAGTTGCCCCCATCCTAACACATGCCACACTCGCAATTTCAGATACACAACAAATAGTTCGCAATAAATTCTACGAGCAATTCTATGCAGCCCAAACAGACATATATGTACAATTGTATATACCACTACCACTATACTACAACCCATTCATATGTAAACACACACTCATAACCTTAGTTTCATTACATAGTATCTGCTTACTCTATGCGACTACCCTCGGGACTCTTCAACATGCTCACTTCCCGATCCCGCTCTCGTTATGGCTGTTTCATTACATGTAGTTATGGTGTTTCTTCCTATTCCCTTTCTCAACATATAGTGTGCACACATATTGCACTGGTTGCATTTGTTATAGATTTCTTTCATGTGGTTGCCTCCCTATTGTTGCGATGGATGCTCACACTATAGTTTACTTGCACAATTACAATGTTTTATTGCTTACTCTTGCAGGACTATTGTTGCTCTAATAACAATGTACCCTTGCCCCCGTGGATGAGAAACTCGCTAGTATATTATTTTCTTTTAAGTGGAATGACGCAACATAGTTGTTTGGTAGAATTGGTCATAAGACAAGTTGGTTTTCACATCGACTATAAACCACACCGCACCGTATAGACTTCACTCTCCAATTTAATTGGTCATATGACAAGTTGGCTTTGTCTTCGATCTTCCAAGCTTGCTTCGATCAATAGATTCTCCAACATCTATCCTTATCAATTTGATCACCAAAGGTGGCGATGGGTTAAGAAATCCGATCGGAAATTTGGGGCAAGGCCCATCCGTAACACTCTGAACCCTTTTTAAATCTTTTTGCATTGGGTGGAACTTTTTAAATTTAAAGGAAGGTAGTTAATTAATGTTTGTAGGTCCTTTGTTAGGGTCTAGTAAAGTATTAAAAGGTGGTCAATTTAATCAATTAGGAGTTTAATTTAAATTAGGATCTAATCTTAATTTAAAAGTGGTAGTTGATTTTAAAAGCTTTAATTAATTAGTAGCTTATTATTTAATCATTTAATTAATGTTATTGTTTTTATCACTTTTTTATTCCCTTTAATAATTAAAATTAGGTTAATTGGGAAAACTAAAAGTGTGTAAACTAGCATTATTAGACATTTCTTGCTACTAATCCATTTTGCGGAGTGTGTAACGCCCTTCTAAGTGTTTTTTCACCTTATGGGAGCTTTTCCTACGTCCTAGAGGTCCCATAAACTTGTTTTGAGCCTTTTTTTGCATTGTATCACCCTTGTTATTGCTTTTAAACTAGTGAATGCATCCACCATAGTCTTGTGGTAGCGGTGGGGTTTCGCTGCAACGTGAGACGATATTTCTCACACATGACTATGTTTTTCTCCCCTTATCTTGCTTTTAGCTCATTTCTTACTTGCTTACGGTGATGAACTATCATGATTGTTGAAACTTGATTGTGGTCTCCACACTTGTGCATTATTACGTTGATTGCAAGGTGAGTGACCAACTGTTTCACGATGCACATTCGCACCTAATTGTAATCAACACACTAAACTATAAAGTGCTGAAATGGGGGTGATAATATTGTTCGGGGTGGTTCAACTCTTTTTATTTTTCATTCTTTCTTTCTCGTCTCTTCACGATGGATTTCTTTTCAATTCCTTTTCTCACATCATTAAAATTTTTCAAATGGACATTAAAATGGTAATGAAACTAAGGGGTAAAGGGTTATTTTGCATCACCATGGGAGTTGAGATTGAACTCTGATGATGAGCCCAAAAATCTAAGTGGTTGAACTGATGTGATGAAGCCTTAGGTATTCTTTGTATGTCTATTTCTCTTGACTTTCTCTTCCACATTAGGTCATCTAAAACACCTGTTGAAGCATGAAAATGTTAGACATTATGTTCAAACAAAAAGATGACATGAGAGCACATGAGTTGGAAAATGAACTACTAGGATTAAATCATAGTGACTTTGAACACCTACAAGCCTTTTCTCAAAATTTGTCTACACTAGATTGCTTTTAAAATAATGTAAAGTGGAGAAAAAATATTCCTAGTTGATCTTGTCATGTACACACAAAATCACACACTTGGGTACATTTCTAAATCCTAATCACATACTAGTATTCATATGATTCATAAGTGAAAAACCAGTAATTAACAACTATCTTTGGCCTTTTGTTTTGTTTCAAGTCTTCTTTTTGGTCTTACACACCCTACATCCCACCAATATTTCACTTTCTTATCTTTCTTAACTCGACACCAATGCCCGGCCTAGGACACCAATGCCTAGTGTGCCTCATCCCCTCCTGACACCCCCGACCTCTTTGTATCTTACTCATCTCTTTTATCTTTTGGGAATCTTGTTTTCTTATGGGTTGGACTTTTAGTTGTCAATTACAAAATTCAAACAAGGGAATCATATAAATATAAAGCTATATGACCATAATAAAGGACCAAGCTCTAAGCATTTATTATCATCACCTAAGGTTGCATCCAAAGGCATTCTAAGAGCATCAAGGCATCAATCTAACATTCATTAAAGGGACAAGGGACTACATTTTCTATATATACACATAGGAGGGGAATTTCATTTTTCCATCCATATATCTATCTACATTACTACATCTAGCTATCTCTCATATCAAGTACATCTTGCACAAGAGCTTCCTAGGGCATGATTTTATCACACACACACAAGAAATACAAAGAGTATGAGATGTAGTAGCGCTCAATCATAAGTTCACTCCGTCGAGTGATCATCGGTCATTCCAAATCCTCATTTGTATTTTTAAAAAAGATTTAATGTGTTTTGGGGTTTTGCAGGTTATCTTTTCTTTGCAGGTTATATGTAATTATGCGATCATCTAGTGACATACAAGTGAGCAACAACAAAGGTTAGTGACCACCTTACAATAAATGAAAATTAGCTTCCAGGTCTTACACAAATACATGCGCCTACCAAAGGGGTCTCGACACCTAGACATCCCGATCCCGTCCTAGTTGCCTAGTCCCGAATCATTCGGATTACACATTTTTTTTAGTATGGTTGTGGAAATATCTCCTCCTTCTGTTCATTAGTTTTCTAGTCCAAAACACTTTGGGATTTATTATGAAATCATCTAATTCTTCTATTCCCTCTCTTGCACTTAGGGTTTCAATTTTTATTAGCTTATTGCTTGTGTTAAATTTGTTCTTTTATCGCTTTTTTATCATACATAACTTTGCATATTAGGGTTTAACATAAAATTATATATATTTTAAATTATGTCAATTATTTCTAAGTTAGGTCCCAAATACTTCGTGTTCATTTTGACTTTCCATGCATGAAAATCCGCTTTGGGCAAGATTGGAAAATGACCTCATTTGATAGTTTTTCGTCCTAAATCATTCAAAAAAGGAAAACCTCATTCAAATGGGGACTCTCAAATCTAAGTAACATGACCTTATAGAAAGTACTAGTAAGGGAAATAAAAATAAAAAGAAGAAAGAGAAAAAGGACCAACCGAAGAAGGAAACCAAGACCAACCAAGCCCAAACCAAACCTAACACGAACACTTCTACTTCTGAGCCCAAAGCGAAGAAGGAAAAGTGTAAGTGTTCTTATTGCAAGAATACTAGCCATGAAGAGCATTAGTGTATGAGAAAACAAATCAATCACCTAACTCATTTACTTGAGAAAAATAACATAGGTGTTCCTAAGTCTATCAAACACAATGCTCCACAACCCGAGTCTTCCATTGCGAAAAGGATTCTAAACTTGAGAATAAGAAATGAAAGGCCATTGAGCTAAATTTTCTCCTTCATTAGCATGGATTATAGATTTCGGTGCCTTGCACCACATAACCTCTTTGTATGTTGAGTTCTCTAATATCAAACCATGTGGCATGTCCAAAATCACATTGGGTGATAACACTATGGTGTTAGTTTTTGGTTACTTGGATCAATAGAGATGGACGAAGGAGTGTTTAACCAAGTGTTGAGTGTTCCTAATATCTCTACCAATCTCCTATCAGTTTACTAAATCACTCATCTTGGTAAAGGAATGTGATTGAAATTTGGTCCTAGCTCGGTGATTATTCATGAAATTCACTCCGAAACTACTTTGGCCGAGGGAAAGACATATGTACACCTTCTCCCACTTTAATTTTGATTCAAATCCACTTCCTTTCTCACTCATACAAATGAGGTTAGTAAGCTATGACATGAGCATTTTGGCCATCTTAACTATCATTACCTTGAAAAATTGAGCTAAAATGAAATGGTTAACGGTTACACTTTGCCTCAAATTTCCTAAGGGTATTTGTGAGGGTTGTGCCCTTGGGAAGCACCCCGAAGAAATTTTTGGAAAAAGAAAATCCTGAAGAGCTACTCATATTTTGTATCTTGTTCATAGTGACATTTTGGCCCTTTCCCATCTCCTTCATTTACTAGATCTCTTTATATACTTACCTTCATTAATGAATTTTCACGTTACACTTGGGTATATTTTCTTAAGCTAAAGTTTGAAGTTTTTCGATCACTTTCAAGACTTTAAGGCTCTTGCTGAGAAACAAGATGAAATTTCTATCAAAGTTATTCGAACTAACAATGGAGGCGAGTATGTGAGAAATATGTTCAAGATTTCTGTACTCCTCAAGGGATTTCCTTGTAGCGTAAATTGCTTACATCCCTTTGCAAAATGGATTTGCAGAAAGAAAGAACCAAACACTTAAGGAGATGGCCACTTGTATGGTTCACTCAAAATCTCTTCCTCCACAATATTAGGCCAAAGTAGTGAACTATGCTTGCTACATTTAGAACCATGTTCCATAAAATGTCAGTAAGAGGTATGTCATCCTTTGAAGCCTAGTTTGGACACAAACATGATGTCAAGCACTTTCACGTCTTTGGATCCAATGCTATGGCTCGATTCCCAAAAATAAATGCAAGGCTTTGGAACCATAGTCTAGACCTTGTATTTTTGTAGGGTATCCTGATGGCGTGAAGGGGTATAGATTGTTGAACCCTACTACTCATCATCTTTATATCGAGAGAAGTGTGAAATTTGATGAGTCATCTTTGACTTATACTTCTCCACCTTCTAGAGGTCCTTGTACTCTCTGATTCTGATTTTGAATCTTCATATGATGATGTTGTTGAGCATGCTCCTCCTCCACTTGATCCTCCTGCTACTCCCAAACCTCATGCTTTAGAGTCTTTTGATTCTTCCAATAGTGATGATGAGCACTTTTTCCCTTCTCACTTGAGTGAAAAATCCACATTCTATGAGCTCGACTCACCTCTTGCCCTTGTTGAGCTAGGAAAAATTTGTAGAGTGCTATAAAATGGATGGGAAATCCTTCGATGAGCGAAAAACTTGCTCAAAATTTTCTTTTCCTCACTCCTTCTTTGCATCCACTTCCAACCCTCGCCTTTTCTGGGAGGCTTCCAGGATTCCTAAGTGGGATTATACCATGGATGAGGATTATTCCTCACTCATGAAGAATGACACTTGGGATCTTACCCTCATCCGTAAAGGAAGAAATATTGTTTAGTGTAAGTGGGTTTTCCAAACAAAGTATGGTGCTGAAGGAGAATTTGAAAAGTTTAAAGCGTGACTTATAGCTAAGGTTTTCTCCTAGGTAGTTGGGGTTGATTACTTGGAAACCTTTGCTTCGGTTGTGAAGATGAATTACATTTGACCGACCCTCACCATCGCTGTCACGAATAGATGGGGAGTCCACCGATGGATGTTAAGAGCACCTTCCTTCATGGGTACCTATAGGAATAGATCTACATGGAACAAACTCCGAGTTATGTCCATGATCCCTCCCTTGTTTATGAGTTAAATAAGTCTACTTACGACCTTAAACAAGCCCCTCGGGTTTGGTATGCCAAGATGGAGTCCTTTTACTTGCATCGTGGTTCACTCGGTGTCACTCGACCCAAATGTTTACATTCTCAGGGATGAGTCCATGCTCATCCTCATTTTGCATGCTAACGAGTTGTTGATTATGGGAATATATTCCTCAATAATTGATTCATCAAGATTACCTTCGCCAACAAGTTCTCCATGTTGTAATTAGGGTTGCTTCATTACTTTTTTGGGATTCAGATTTTCCAATTTGACTCAAGAATTGTAATTTCGCAGCTTAACTAATCCCTTGATTTTCTAGCTTGGTTTCACATGTCCGATTGTAAGCCTTCTCCTAATACTTTCCTTTCCGAGGTTAAGTTGGTTTTTGATTGTTCTACTCCTATGGTTGATGGTACCCTTTATCGAAAGTTGGTGGGGAGCTTGATTTACTTGAATCACACTCATCCGGATCTTTCGTATGATGTTGGGATCATTTTCGATTTATGCAGGATTCTCATGAGTTGCATTGAGAGAACCGAAATTGATCCTTCACTATGTTCATGGTACTTATACATATGGCATTCACTATCTAGAGGGACACATATTAATTTGGTTTGTGTTACGACTCGATCAATGGTGATATGGATCATTAGAAATCTACCTCGTGCTATTGCTTCTCTCTTGGTTTGAGTCATGTTAGTTGGTAAAATGCAATTGCGATATCATATACATAGGTAGAGCACATACATGGGGGTTCACTTAGCAAAAGTATAGTATATCACGTTCTTTCGAAGGGTATTAAATAATACCCTTAATGTTAGTTTTGTTAGGTTAATTATTTACCTAATATTATTAATTATGCATTATATAATAAATTATTTAATAAATGTTGTTATATGGTTATATTTCTTCATAACCATCTAATTGTATTTATGTCTGCATACGGGTGTAGTTATATTGTTTTAACAATATATTTGTAATTATTCATTTGTGCTTCCCGGATGTTATTGGAAGCTTATGTAATTTGGAATATGGTTGCACCTGTGCAACTTAGTTTCTTGTTTGTATTTGGCTATGCAATATCTATAAATATTGCAACCCATTCTTTGTAATGTTGGTTGATTGAGTTTAATAAATATAATCAGGCTTCCACCCCATTGCTCAATCTACATTTGGTACTAGAGTGAATTGAAGCTCCTGGCAAGGTTGGAGAAGGTTGCAGAGAAAGAAGAATTCGTGGAGAAGATATCTACTTTGTCGGAGAACCAGTGCGGCCTCTTCACTTCCCACATCTCCCTGCAAACCCACAACCTCATGTGTGAATTCCGAGTAAACGTTTGCAATTTTTTTTTTTGCCTTGGTGCCCTCTGCAGGAAAAATTTGCTATCTCGGATAGTATATTCATTTTCAGAATCTATATAAAAAAAAATATTTTTCCCCATCTAGGGGTTTTACCTCTAATTTAGAGGAGCATTTTAGCCTTTGATATTTTTATTAGACCTCTACATTTTGAGGACTGTGCTAAAAAAGTGGAGATTATTTTGTGTGGAAAGGAAAATGAGCTATCACTGTGAACATTGGATGAGTCTTGTTTTGCATAGACCAAGCCCACGACAAAGATAAAGAAGCGGCCAAGCACGTCATTGCGTGTTCACTTTGCATTGGAGCGGTTGAGTGCATTGGAGACTTGTGCACCAAAGGCCGAGTCCATTTTTGAATGGCGGTGAGTCAGGTGAAGCGGTTTCATGAAGTGATTTTGAGCCAACCCCCTCCATGGTCGAATGCACAACTAATCTGAGATTCTCCTCGATGACTCCACAAGCACAACAAACAACACTATCAGAAACTCAAGAGACATCAACAAAATAAATAAATAAAAAAAGCAGTGGATGAGGCATTTTCTCCACGCAGACCTGCAACTTTGGTCGAACCTGCATACAACAATAAAAAAAATGGTGAGAACACAAAGCAAAAGTTGGATCCAAACCAAGGAAAATAAACTCAAAGGAGGCGGCGTACAAATCCTTGCAAAGAAGATCAAAAAAGAGCTTTGGATCCATTTTCTACGCATAAAGAAACCCTAAAATTCCTTCTACTCATTCACAGACACGTGGAGTCTCTGCCAGGTCACTTTTTACAAAGGTAAGTCATTTTTTCATATACTTCAAATACAATATGCTGCATTTTATATTCAAACAAGCCTAAGCGGCCAAGGTGGATAGACTATATGACTTAGAAGTGGGAGGTTTGGAGTTCAAATCCCACCCCGAAATTACTTTTTGCATTTGGAAAATTTTTTGGTGGAACCGCTAAATTTAGTGAAAATTTTGAAATTTAGTTATAACTAACTAAATTTAGTGGAGAAATCCCTAATTTAGGGTAAAAAAATTTTTTTCTCCCATTCAGCCTATTTTTTCATTCCGGGACAACTTTCTCCAAAAGGGGATACCTAAAAATTGCATTTTCAGCTGTTTTTTGCAATTCTTTGCATTTTGGGTCGTATTGGGCTCAAAAATTTGTCTACCAAAAAAAATTTGCCTGCCATTCAAAATTTTCCAGATTTTTGAATGTAATTTGTATACTGCATTATATTGTACTAATTTGCAAGTTGCCATAGTCAACTGCAAACTTTGTAACTGCTCTGAAACTGGCAGAATTGTAATATAAAAAAGTATAAAATTGGTTCTGTAACACTCACGAGATCCTAGATCTCATTCACGCAACGTTCGGTATATACGGTGCCTCTGGGAAGCGCTTACGGGTAAAGCCGTCATGACTACTACTACACTTAACACCTAATATAGCTACTGAAAACGTCATCTGGCATCGACCCTTTAAATCGATGCGGGGAGTAATAAGGTCACAATGCACACACTATGAACCATCCCATCGTATGTGAACATTGCATGACATAAATCCAGACTAGAAATTATCCAAGTATATAGCGAAAGTTATGCGCATGTATGAGGATATTTCTTTGAGCGATGTCAATAATCACATGAGACCCCATCATGTCTTGTCTTGGTACCACGTATTGAATTCTTTCACGTGTACGTTAACGCCTCTTTCACGTCTGCATGGGTATATAGAAAGGGCAAGCTTCTTCCATGTACCGCGGGTATATCGGAAGGGCGCGTATATAGAAAGGTTCGGTATATCGGATATCGATGGTATATAGATTGGGAGACCTAATACCTTGAGTGATAAGAGCCAAACCTACCATCGGTGATCTCTACAAAATGGGCACCAATGCCCCCAAATTTTTCTTCTTCCGATTCACAATTTCTCGGAGGAAACAACTATCTTTGCTGCATGGAAGACTAAAATCAAGACACAACTTGAGTTTGAAGAAATCAGCTCTTGTGAATGGTACTCTAACCCGGATCAGCAGAATCATCGACACAACAACAATGGCGGTTGATAAAGCATCAAAGGCCAAACTCATCATCTTGTTTGGAGTGTCTGATGATGTGTAACCCCACATTTGAGATGCCAAAATAGTGAAAAGAAGCATGGGATAAATTGAGCACAATATACGAGGCCAAGAACAAGAATGTTATACTCAATTTGCAGAGTCAGTTACACACACTAAAGTTCAAACAGAATGAAAAAATTGAAGCTTTCTTAAGAAGAGTTGCAGAATTGAGGGCTTCACTTCTAGCCCTAGGAGAACCGGTCACAGATGATGCTCTCATTCCCATTGTTCTGAGAGCACTCCCCTCTTCTTACCACATTTTTGTCACAACACTAAACGTGTCAGATACGACAGTTGGTTTTGACAAACTGGTAAACCTATTGCAACAAGAGGAAGCAATGCACAATAAGGATGATGAAGAGGAGCAGGCACTTGTCTTCACATCAAAAATGGAAAGGAAAAGGTAAAGGAAAACCTAATTCCTATCAGAAGTCCCAAAATCAAAATCAGTATCAAGGGGACATACAACAAAAGAAGCAATGTCCTATTTGCAAAAGAGGACATAACCTACAAGATTGTTGGTATAATACTTACGAAAAAGGTTCATCTAAGAAACTCTGGACCTCAACAACAAAAAATATTACAAGGGACATTCTAACAACAATCATGGGCATAAAAAGGGAACTGGAAAAGAAGACCCCACCAAAGAGGTAATATTGTTTGAAGCAAGAACAATCAAACAATGAAGACTTCTTGTTCACTGCTCGATCAAGTGAACCATCCACGTCATCTAGTGATGTCTGGTATGTTGATTCGAGAGCCACTCGACACATGACCAGCCACAGAGACTGGTTTATTTTAATGAGGGACACACCATCGAAAAATCATGTTTCATTGGGAGATGATTCTTCATATACAGTTTAGGGGATTGGGAACATTTCTCTACCCCTTGGTTCATACAAATACAGACTATCAGATGTCCTATATGTCCCTGGGTTGACAAAGAATCTTCTTTTAGTTAGTCAACTCCTAGATCACAACCTAAAAATTGACTTTGATAGTCAATCCGGCAAGAAAACGTGTTTGATTCGAGATAAATCAAGAGGCTCGAAAATAATTGCAAAAGCCTCCAATGTGGGACACATGTTCCAACTTGATTTTGTTCACAGAGATGATCAAGCACTTGTGGCTAAGAACTCCACCTCAACACAGTTGTGGCATCGAAGATTTGGTCATGTAAGTTTCAAATATCTCAAAACACTTCACCGGTGTAATATGGTACATGGGCTACCATCTCTTCAGAAGGATACAGACAAATGTCCTCATTGCCTTTGCAAGCGAAAACAACATAGAGCTTCGTTCCAGAGGAGTACATTTCGAGCTCATGGTAAACTTGACTTGGTTCATACCGATCTTTGCGGTCCGATGTAGCCAAGTCATTCAGGTTCCAGTACTTCATGCTTTGTGTTGATGACTATTTGAGAAAAATGTGGATTTTCTATCTTCGCAAGAAAAGTGAAGCATTTGAAACCTTAAAAAAGTTCAAAGTAGCAGTTGAGAAAGAAACTGGTCATCACATCAGAACTCTCTTTCGGATCGAGGGGGAATTCACCAGTGATGAGTTTAGAGACTACCTACAAACTCACGGGATTCGTCGATCAAATGCCTCCTCCACACACACACCACAACAAAATGGTGTTATTGAGAGAAGAAATCATACTATCATGGAAATGGTGCGATGCATGATCGATGATTCCAGGACTTGCAAAAGACATTACTGGCGTAGAAAACAAAGATAGCAATGTATATTTGTTGAATAGGCACCAACTGCTTCTCTTGATGGAATAACACCACAAGAAGCATGGTAAAAAAGGAAACCATCTATTGCACACCTCGAGTATTCGGATGTAAAACAAGCATGCACATACCCAAACAAAATAGAAAAGAAATTGACATGAAGTCACGAAAATCTCTTCTTCATTGGGTATAGTGAAGAGACTCTTGGGTATAGATTGATGGATCCTAAGACCAGAAAAGTCTACACCAACAGAGATGTTGAGTTTTTCGAGAAGAAGGAAGCAAAGACTCCTCCCAGGACTCATAAGATGTAGATTTTTCACCTGTTGTAAAAATTGAAGTTGATGTTCCCTCAAAAGATGAAAGTGATGATGGGGATGATGGTGTTGATAAGATAGAACCACGACCCATGGGAACAGTTCAACGTATGCCTAAATGGTGTACAAGTACATTACGAGATGCAAGAATGGATGCTCCACTGGATACATCCACCCCTGGACCATGGACTCATAATAAAGCAAGGAAGAAGTCAAATTTGCTTTGATGAGTAGAGTTATTGAATCGATGAGCCATCTATAGTCCAGGAAGCCCTACAGTCAAAATCTTGGAAAGATGCCATGGATTCTGAATATCAATCAGTGATGAAGAATAACACTTGGCAGCTTGTCGATCTTCCACCAGGGAAGAAACCCATTGGATGTAGATGGATATTTAAAACAAAGTACAAAGCAGATGGGACAATGGACAAGTATAAAGCAAGACTTGTAGCAAAAGGGGTATGCACAAAAAGAAGGCATTGACTATGAGGAGACATTTGCTCCCATAACTAAGATCAAAAAATCAAGATGATTTTTGCTCTAGCTGCTCAGTTTGGATGGAAAGTCCACCAAATGGACGTAAAAAGTTCCTTCCTAAATGAATATTTACAAGAAGAAGTCTACATGACTCAACTTGAGGGATATGTAGTACCTAGTCAAGAAGCAAAGGTATGCAGACTTAGGAAATCTCTGTATGGCCTCAAACAGGCACCCCGGCATGGTACATCAAGATTGATGAGCATCTCATACAACATGGATTTGTTAGAAATCCATACGATCCCAATCTCTACCTCAAAAAGCAAGGGGGAGATGGTGATTGTTGTTGTCTATGTTGATGATCTAGTCATCACTGGAAGTTCAGTGAGGATGATCGATGCAAAAAGAAAGATCTTAATCGATCGTTCAACATGACCGATCTCGGGCTGATGCACTATTGTCTTGGATTGGAAGTATGGCAGAAAGAGAATCATATTTTTGTTTCTCAAATGAAATATACCAATACTACGCTCGAGAATTTTAGGATGATGGATTGCACACCAATTACTACACCCATGGAGAACAGATTGCAGTTATCTCGTTCAGATCCATCTCCTGAGGTAAGTGCCACTCTCTATCGGCAATGCTGATTGGGAGTCTCATTTACCTGACCTACACTAGACTAGATATCAGCTTTGCAGTAAGAGCTATCTATCCAGGTTCATACAGGAACCCAAAGTTTGTCATTGGAAAGCAGCAAGGCGCATCTTGAGATATCTCAAAGGATCAGTGGATCTTGGTCTAGAATACAAGAAGAACGACAACTTCTTCTTGTCTAGATATTCGATTCAAATCATGTAGGTAACATTGATGATAGAAAATCCACTTCTGGATTTGTATTCTTTATGGGATCTAGACCAATATCATGGGGAAGTAAGAAACAACACTTCGTTTCTCGCTCTTCCACAAAAGCCGAGTATCGTTCTGCAAGAGAAGTTTCATGTGAAGCAATTTGGCTATGTCGCATACTAGAAGGACTTGGAATACCACAAGACAAACCGACCACCATGTATGTTGACAATGAAGGTGTTCTCAAACTTGTTCAAAATCCAATGTTTCATGAGAGAACAAAACACATTGAGGTTCAAGTTCATTTCATACACGAGCATGTGTTGAAGCACAACATCCAACTTCAATTTTGTCCAACAACTGAACAACGGGCAAATATCTTCACAAAGTCACTTGCATGTGACAAGTTCGAGTTGTTCAGAGAGTTCCTCTCCACATCCCTTGAGACAATGCACAATTAAGGGGGGGAATGTTAGGTTAATTATTTACCTAATATTATTAATTATGCATTATATAATAAATTATTTAATAAATGTTGTTATATGGTTATATTTCTTCATAACCATCTAATTGTATTTATGTCTACATACGGGTGTAGTTATATTGTTTTAACAATATATTTGTAATTATTCATTTGTGCTTCCTAGATGTTATTGGAAGCTTATGTAATTTGGAATATGGTTGCACTTGTGCAACTTAGTTTCTTGTTTGTATTTGGCTGTGCAATATCTATAAATATTGCAGCCCATTCTTTGTAATGTTGGTTGATTGAGTTTAATAAATATAATCGGGCTTCCCCCTTGTTGCTCAATCTACGCTTTTACCTCCAATTATTCAATTGATAATACCCCTTTCGTTATATTATTAGAATGAAAATACCCCCTATTTTTCCATGTACCTTACTTACCCATTTTTCCATTACAATTTTATTTACCCCTTTTTATTTCTACCCTAATATATCAAATAGAAAATATTTTTTATTTCTACCCTAATATATCAAATAGAAAATATATCATGTTTTCCACTCAATTATTATTTTCTTAATATGTATTTTCTCTAAAAATATATTTCAAAGCCATTCAAGACATATTATCAATTACGTTAATGTTAAACTTTAATCATTTATCAATAGTTATTCAAATAATTAAGATGGTGAAATAATATCATTTTCATTGAAAAGCATACTCAATCCTAGTTTTCTACAATATTATTATTTCTTGGTTAAGAATCTCCTAATTGATATTTCCTTATTCAAAAAGAGATTATAATTTAACTTCATGAAAACACTCCTTTACAATTTTAAGGTATTTATTTTTAAAAACTAGGGGTCAAATATTTTAGTTTAATATTAAAATCAACCCCACCTCTTCTTTGGCCCACCTCTCTAACCTACCCCCAATACCTAATTCAAAATATTAGTAAATTAAACCCTTTCACCCCTAATGTCTACCAATATATTGAATTTGATTTTATCAATTTTAATTACCTCAATATGAATGAACATGCTAGGATATTGCCTAGCTAATGAACCCCCATGAGTACAAAGGAGCGGAACACGCCACAAAAATCTGTTTAGTTATAGGGAATCTTGATAGAGTTCGGTATTCACTTTTAGTGGTCTATTATCTCTTTTGTGACAACATGAACACCATCTCAATTTTCTGAAATCCGGATCAACATTAACAGATGAAGCACATCGAGATCCATATGCACTTCATTTAGGATCTTATTCATAATGACATCATCAACTTGCAGTATTGTTAGACTTCTGATTAGGTTACAAATATTTTCACCAAGCCCTTCATCAAGGTGAAGTTTCTTCACTTGTAGTCTCTTCTTGGAGGGTCATCTCGTAGCCATGCATCTTCTTCATGCTTTCTAGTCATCTTCCCCTCTTCCTCTTTTCCTTTGAGATGTTATTTACACATGGGTACCTTATTAGGCTTTTAGTTTCTAAGACCCATATGAAACATCTTTCCTAGTTTTCTAGGGAATTTTATTTCTATTTTGACTTGCTATGACATCTACCTCAGCTTCGATGAAGGGGGACATTGGTGTGTGTGACTTGTCTCGTCATCACTCGACGTCTTTTCCACCTCACACGGTGATTCATCTCGCTTAGTGAGATCATAGGTCATTAGGTGTAATCAGGGTTCTAAGTTTCATTCATGGGAGTTAAATAACACTCATATATATGTACCTTTTCTATTTGAGCTATGAGAATGAGTAGACATATTATTTCATGCTTGATTTTCCTTTGTGTTTGATTTATTTCTAATTACTTGGAGCATTCATGTCACCGTTGGAGTGCAACCTCTTTGATGTGCACGGGGTTTCATATTGATCCTTGGAAAACAATCTCACAATTACCACATGGAGATAGTGGGGCTATATGCTATTCCATTTTGTTGGAGGACTATACTTTTCAAACTAGTTCCCACTTTTAACTAATAGTTTTTCTTCTCTAGATTATGAAACATTGTTTGAGGATGGATAGGAGAAACTGGACATGAAGGATTTTTCTTCATGAATTTTACATCTTGAAATGTAAAATGTTTCTCGAGTGTAAATACAAAAACTCTATATGACCTTCTTGTCAACAATTGAAAGCTTTATATTAAAGTTTTTTTATATGTTCTCCAAAATCACTTTATGTAAACGATTATCGAAAAACATCCACATGTGCATGCGCATATATAATCAATCGACAAAAGCTTAAAACAAAACATAATACATATTTATCAAGGGTAATATATCACAATTTTATTAAGAAGCTCTAGCTTGGATTCACAAGATTAAGAATACATTTCTTCCAATATGAATACCACACACACTAGCTCTATGCTCTTATAAAGAAAATCTAAGAGGCTAGGGTTAGGGTTTGGAGAGTAGTTGCTTGAAAAACAAGTCTTAGAAAATAATATATTAATAGCGAAAGTTAAACAAGTCAATAACTTGGTTGATACTCTTCCCTATTAATAGATGTGGACAAGTGTGCACTAGTCAATGAATTATACACATATTAAGATACAAATTATATTACAAGTTTTAATCTAAAATCATACAATAGTGTATCACGATTAAATATTATAAGACACTTTACTTTCCGCATAGATAGATTCTTGACAAGGGCCTTGGAAATTTTGAAGCTCTCAAAGACTTCACTTTTGTTTTTCAAAAAGTAGACCCAATCTATGTGAGAGAAATCATCAATGAAGGAAAGTAAATATTTATACTTAAAAGAAACACAGGGAAATGGCATGAGCTCAAATGAATTTGAGGGACACTTGTTCAATGAGTATATAATCACAAGTCTTATGAGATAAAATCATGAGGGTATTTAAAAGAACTAGAAAATTGAGATGGTGAGAAGAGCTTGCACTTACGAAGGCCCCTTTAAGGAAAACAAGAAAAAACTTGGTTTAGATTTATGACTCCATGACATGGATCCCATTAAGCTCACAATGGTATTTCATTCAACTATAGAAAAAGTCTTCGAGGGGATATGTCCAACATAGTAGACAATAAGACAACCATTGTTGTACTATTTAAACTTTTGTTCACCGGATTCAACATTTAATAGAACATCAACAAACCGAGGAGATATAAATCATTTCCTCATTGTAGACCTTTTCAAAAAAATTTATAAACTCACCTAGGTTATATTCTCCCTTCCGTCTGCAAAAAAAGATGCAAATGACTAGTCAATTTCCATATTTTTAGACCTAAAGTGCCCACCAATGGTGTTAGTGTTGAATTCGGTGTGAACAAGTGATACAAAATGCCAAAATGGTGGTATGTGCAAGTGATAAGAATTGACAAAACAACGGAACAAAAGGTGAACATGTAGAACTCTAGCATAACATGTCTCACCTTGTCCACATGCCTAACATTTTCTTGTCCATTGTTCAACCTTATGAAAATAAAAAGGAAATACAAATGACAATTTCTTTAATATGATGTTGATTTTTTGTCGAAAGTTATAGTAATAATGAATCCTTGAAAAATTGGGCTAAAATTAATTTATGTAAAACCCATTACAAACCTTAGTTCAAGAGGAAGAACTACCATTGCATAACTTACTCTTAAATAGTTAAAAGATAAAATGTTCTACCCAAATTGAACACAAGATTATAACATGATAAAACTTAAATTTCCAATGAGAAAGAGGTAAGTAGTAACTAAAAGTCATTGAATGGGGTATGGAGAGGCTATGCGAGACGAGAGTAAACGAGTAAGTGAACAGATCCTCAAGGGTAATGGTCATAATAGCAATTTTTTGTATGGAGAGTATTAAACGGTGGACACAAAATATGGAAAAAATGGTCCATAGAAAAATACGATAAATATGGAAAAAATACGGTAAATTGTATATATATAAAATATAGTAATTTTAATAATTAATACCAACGGGCTATTATAAATATAACAACATCAATTCCAAATAGATTTGGTGGATTTTCTATTATTTCTAGCCGCAGTTTTTGGCTTTTTGGGAAACAGATTTGGTAAATTTATTATTATTTACAGCCGCAGGACTGGGTTTTACTTTTTCTAATTTTTAAACTACCAAATCCCAAAATTTTCAAAGTTTCATTCGGTGAAGGGAAGAAAACGAAAAAATATGGTAAATTTGTAAAATCAACCGTATTTGGTAAGCGTGGTTATGGCTATAGTGTAGTTTCTTGTAATCGCTGTGAAAAGAGGCCTCAACCTTTATTCACTATGCACCATAATGCATGTATAAGTCTAAGCTCCGCAAAAGGCCCCCAACAATATGTCCAAAAATGTACACCCACGGACCCTCAAACCTGTGTGCCATCAATGTAGGTCCCAAAGATCTTGTTGGGTTCAAGGAAGCTCCTGAAAGTGTCCTGAACATTAAACATCATCCCTTCATTAATACAATAGCTATTCCAAACCAAATGAGAAAAACAAACCAAAAACAACATCTTAACAATAAAATGTAACTTTAGTTCCATACATACCCTCCAACTAAAGCACAAAAATCAATTGTGCCACCCAATGCGAATGCTATCATATGACCAACTCCGCATAATGAACCTTTGCCATGTTAGTTGGTGGGAGTTTCTGCAATAGGATTAAATTGGTATTAAGGGGAAATTAGTATTAGGGTTGTGATATCTTATTGCTTTAGGATCTGTGGCCATTGTAGACATGACAAACATGAGTATGAACTTAAACATGGATTCAAAAGTAGGGATTCAACTTCTTTTCCCATAGGAATATTGATAGCAACATCAATTGATATGTTTACAACTATTGCTTTAAGAGACCATTGCACTTTTGATCCATTGTTTCACCAAATAATTGAGCTAAAATTCATTAGTGCTATGGCGAGTTAAAATTCATAGCAAGATTGTGTCCATTTTGACACATTTTTAGGTCCAGATTACTTCATCTAGTGGCCTAAAATTGGCTTCGAACATTTTTTTCCGCTTTTGACTAGGTCTTAGAACTTTAATAACTTTTGTTGTGCTTGTTAGAATAAGTCAAATTTTACGTGAGCCTTAATTTATGAAGGAATATTTGGCACACAAATTTGGGGCCCATTCGAAGTTGTTTTTCTAGTAGGTAATTTTTGGCATTTTAGGTTTTTTTTTTTGGCAATTTAGGGTTTTTTGGCATTTTAGGGTTTTTAGAGTAGACATGAAATAAAAGGTGGATTGTAATGATGTAAAAGATTAGTGTGGATTCTATAATGAGAAGAAAGCTATTTTTAAACTCCTAGTTTTTATTTGCAAAGTTTTTTATGTGTGTTTTGGAGGTATTTCAACCTCTTGCAACTGGATTCACATCAATTGGTATCGAGCCGATTTAGATCTTATGGAAATAGTTAAGGTAACATATTACATTTTTATGTGTAATTTTTGCCTCTATTTTATATAATCATGGCTAGACATGGGAGGGGAGGTTATTCCCAGATGAATAGGCATATGCAGGAGCTACAAAGACAAGTTGTTGAGCTCACAGGAGAAGTTACCCACCTTAGAAGGAGACATGCAAATGGGGATGTAGACCAAGACAATGATATCTTAAGAAGTACCTCCATTAATGAATGAATGAGGAGATGAAGAAGAAAATGAGAGAGATGAAGAAACCATGAATGAGAGACCATTTAAGGAGAGATTGATCCAGGACTTTAGAGGGAAAGAATGACGACATTAAGATTAATGTTCCTGATTATGGTGGAGGATTATGACCAGAGGAGTTGATTGACTGGTTGAATCGTATGGAAAAATTATTTGAGTGGAAAACCATTTTAAAGGAGAATAAGGTTAAGTTTTCATGCACTAAGTTGGTCGGACATGCATTGATCTAGTGGGATCACCTATAAAATGAAAGATAAAGGAATGGAAAGGGCAAGATCCAAAATTGGAATAAAATATAAAAGAAGCTCAAAGAAAAGTTTCTTCCTGTAGATTATGCTTAGACACTCTTTCAAAGGTTAAAACCTAAGACAGAAGGATCTCAACATTGAGGAGTATACCAATGAATTTTACAAGTTGTCAATTAGGGTGGAACAAGGAGAGTCTGAAGAACAAAGGCTACAAGGTATATAAATGGGTTGAGTTACACCATACAAGATGAAATGAGTATGCTCCAGATCCATAGCCTGGATGATGATTATCAAATCATATTAAAAACAGAAGAAAAGAACAAGAGGAATAATTTTAGAAGATGTGTGAAGAGAGGGCCATCATCATCTCCAATGAGAGGCAGGGGTAGATTTGATTCTACAAAAGGTGAATCCTCTAATGTAGAAGGGCATGAAGATTTTGGTCAAAGCCATGGTAACTACTAAAGAGGTAGGGGTTTTCAGAGGGGAAGATGTTATAATGGATGATGGGGCTGGAATAGTCCCCAAAGACAATATACATGTTACAGATGTGGTGAAGAGGGGCACATATATTTTGAGTGTCGCACTATCCTACACAAGATAAATGGTAAGGAGAACAACCACGAGTAAATCTAGTTGAAGTTGAAGAGGAAGAAGAAATAGAAGTTACTATAGACTTGGGTGAAACCATCATGATAAGGAGGATGATGATTTCCCCAAGGAAGGAGAAAGAACAGGATGTTTTTGGTGTTGATTCATGGCTGCAAACAAATATATTTCAAACAAGATGCACCTCTGGAGGAAAGGTATGTAAAATTATTATTGATGGTGGTAGTTGTGAAAATATGGTTTCAATTGTGATGGTTGATAAAATCAATTTGAAATGTGAGAAGCATCCATATCCCTATCATATATCATGGTTCAAGAAAGGGAATGAGGTAACCATAGATAAAAGATGCCTTATAAAGTTTTCGATTAGGAATACCTACAAGGATGAGGTGTGGTGTGATGTTATCCCAATAGATGCATGCCATATATTATTGGGGAGGCCTTGGCAATACGATAGAAAGGTTACACATGATGGAGGGAAAAATACATATACTTTTTGGAAGGATGGTGTAAAGGTGGTCTTGTTACCCTTCAAAGAAGAAGAGAAGAGTGAGGGCTTGTTGGCTAAAAAAGAGTTTATTACAGAAATGGAAAAAGCTAGTTGGTGTTATGCAATGATGTCAAAGAAGGTGGAAATAGAGGATTTCAATATACATGTTGCTGTGGAAAATGTACTAATCGAATATAAATATTTCATACCAGATGAGTTACCTCTGAAGCGAGATATTTAACACCATATTGATTTGATCCCAGGATCTTCCCTTCCAAACCAGGTAGCCTATCAGATGAGTTTGACACAGAGTGAAGAGTTGAATAGACAAGTGACATATCTAATACAGAAAGGGTTAGTGAGAGAAATTATGAGTCCATGTGCAACTCCAACACTATTGAATCCCAAAAATATGGAGATTGGAGAATGTGTGTAGACAACATGGCCATAAATAAGATCACAATTAAGTATCGGTTCCTAATTCCAAGATTGGATGTGCTAGTGGGAGCCCGATATTTTAGCAAGATTGACCTACGAAGTGGGTACTACCAGATCCGGATCCATGAAGGGGATGAATGGAAAATAACTTTCAAAACAAAAGAAGGATTGTATGAGTGGATGGTGATGCCATTTGGGCTATCTAATGCACCCAATACATTCATGAGGCTAATGAAAAGAGTACTCCGAGAGTATAATTGTAAGTTTGTTGTTGTCTATTTTGATGATATTCTAATATATAGTAAGACATTGGAAGAACACTTGTTACATATGAAATTAATGTTAGACTAGTTACGTAAAGGTACTAACAGATCCGGATCCATGAAGGGGATGAATGGAAAATAAATTTAAAAAAAAATAGGAGTGTATGAAAGGAAGGTGATGCCATTTGGGCTATCTAATGCACCCAATACATTCACGAGGCTGATGAAAAGAGAACGTCGAGATATAATTGTAAGTTTGTTGTTGTCTATTTTGATGATATTCGATATATAGTAAGACATTGGAAGAACACTTATTACATATGAAATTGGTGTTAGACTAGTTACGTAAAGGCACTAATAGATCCTGGATCCGTGAAGGGGATGAATGGAAAATAACTTTCAAAACAAAAGAAGGATTGTACAGTGGATGGTGATGCCATTTGGGCTATCTAATGCACCCAATACATTCATGAGGCTGATGAATAGAGTACTCCGAGAGTACAATTGTAAGTTTGTTGTTGTCTATTTTGATGATATTCTGATATATAGTAAGACAGTGGAAGAACACTTGTTACATATGAAATTGGTGTTAGACTTGTTACGTAAAGAGAGTCTATATGCAAACTTAAAGAAGTGTAGATTTCTTCAAAAGAGTCTTTTTTTTTTTTTGGGTTTGTCATATCAGAGGATGGGGTGAGGATGGATGAGGAAAAAGTAAAGACAATTTTAGAATGGCCTATTCCAAGGAATGTGATAGAGGTTCATAGTTTTCATGGATTGGCAACTTTTTATAGGAAGTTCATCAAGAATTTCAGTAGCATTTTGCACCCATAACAAAGTGTACAAAAGGGAGGGAGTTTGTATAGACCAAGACAACAAAAATAGTTTTGAATTGTTGAAAAAAAAGTGTTAGAAGCACTTGTTTTGGTATTGCCAAATTTTATCAAGGTCTTCGAGGTTGACTGTGATGCCTCAAATGTCGGGATTGGTGCTATACTGAGTCAAGAAGGACAACCTATGGCACTCTTTAGTGCAAATTTAAATGAAGTTAGGAGGAAATATTCTACTTATGATGTGGAATTTTATGCTATTGTTAAGGAATTAAGGCACTAGAGACATTACTTGGTAGCAAAAGAGTTTGTACTCTTCACTGACCATGAAGCCTTGAGGTATGTAAACATACAAAAGAAACTAAATAGTAGGCATGTAAAATGGTTTCATTTTTGCAATAATATACTTTTGTCTTAAAGCATAAGTCGGTAAGCAAAATCAATTTGTTGATTCCTTGAGTAGGCGTGTAACACTTTTTGATAACAATGGAAAATGAAGTAGTAGGGTTTGAGGTAGTTAAGGAATTGTATGAAGGTGATCCAGATTTTGGTGATGTTGTGAGACAACTTAAGGACCCTACAGTAGGTAGTGGTTCTTCTAATTATTTGATGTAGGATGGTTATTTGTTTAGGGGAAACAATTGTGCATCCTGCTGGTTCAATGAGAGAAATATTATAAGAGAATTGCATAGTGGGGGTTGGTTGGACACTTTGGTATAAGTAAGACAATTGCTCTTGTTGTAGAAAAGTATTATTGGCCAAAGGTAAAGAGGGACATAAGTAGGATTGTAGCAAGATGTAGAGTGTGCCAAATGGCTAAGGGCCATGCACAAAATACTAGGTTGTATATGCCATTACTTGTCCCTACAGGGCCATGGGTTGATTTGAGTATGGATTTCATGTTAGGACTTCCTAACACACAATGAGGGAATGATTATATATTTGTTGTGGTTGATAGATTCTCTAAGATGGCACATTTCATTTCTTGTAAAACAACTAATGATGCTTCTAGAGTTGTAGATTTTTTTTTCAAAAGTGGTTAGATTGCATGGAGTTCCAAGAATGATCACTTTAGATCGACATGAAGTTTTGAGTCACTTTTGGAAGACTCTGTGGAGGAAACTAGGGACACAAATACAATTCAATAGTGCATATCACCCCAGACTGATGGGCAGACAAAAGTAGTGAACAAAAGCTTGGGAAATATCCTATGTTGCATAGTTGGAGAAAAGCCAAAACAATGGGACTTAGCTTTACCACAAGCTAAGTTTTCCTATAATAGCTTAGTAAACATGTCAATAGGGAGGTCTCCTTTCTATATTGTATATGGTAGGAATCCCAAGGGGGTCCTAGATTTGATTGTGTTACCCAGTGAAGATAAAACTAGTGATGATGCAAAAGCATTTGTAGAACACATTCTACAGCTGCATGATGAAGTGAGGGAAAAGCTGAAAGTGAGTAATGCACAATATAAAATAGTTGCAGATGCCAACATGAGAGTAAGTATTTTCAAGAAGGAGATATGGTGATGGTTCATCTTAGAAAGGAGAGGTTTCCAAAAGGGACATATAATAATCTCAAGTATAAGAAGATTAGGTCCGTGTAGGATTATGAAGAAAATGAGTGATAATGCCTACAAGGTGGAGCTACCTGAAAACTTTTCTATCTCACCAATTTTTAATCTTTTCGACTTATATAAGTTTCCTGTGTCATGATGAAAATGTTGTGCACATGAGGAAGAAACAAACTAGGAGTAGCAGATGTCGAAGAAGAAAAAGGAAAGGGTAATGCGTGTCTTGGACCAAAACATAGTCACTAATAAACATGGGAGCTACAAAGATATTTGGTATAGTGAGAAGGTTTACACATGAAGAAAATACTTATATTCTTGAGTGGAAGTTGAAGAATATTGACAATGAAAAATTAGATGAATTCCACAACCGAATTTGTAGTGTTAGGAAATTAGAGTAATGCGGAACCACTTCCTACGCTAATCTTGAGAAGAGATATTATGCAAAACTTTAAACTTAATCAAAAAACTACATAAATTCAAGTAATACATTCATAACAAGAAAATAACAATTTATACAAACACCAGATATATGTGGGGAAAATCCTTTCGGATAAAAAACCCCACATTCCAAAAGCCCACTCAATGTATTTCAAATTTAATAACAAGATTACATACACTTGCAGAGCAAGTTTCTTACAGGAGTATCACCAGAAACAATTCTAGAAGGATTCCATTATTACAATACTTGTAAAACTCACCACACATATTTCTTCTCCAAGCCTTCAATTTATAGACCTTCAACTATACAAGAAACCATCTATGGTTTATAAAACCATGTGCAAAACCTCTCATGAGGTGGATTGCATTAAAGAGAAAGATTTTGGTCTAAAATTAGGCTCTCACATCCACAATATTCTCCCCTATTTTTGACCCTCAAAGTTGTCCTAAAATCTCTAAAAATATCCCTTCCATGATATACTATCATATGGGAATATTTTGACAACTCATATATCTATTATTAGAGCAAACCGACAATGTGAAACGACTATAAGAAAATCTTAAATGAATAAACCAAACAAGGTTGAGACACCTTATTTCCAAAATCTCCCACTTGTTGAATACCTTGCAAGGTGCAAGGGAAAGATTCCATCATGGATCAACTATTAGGGGCCAAGAGGCCCATAGACTCGAACACCACCTAAATTTTGTTGTGCTCACAGGATTAGTTAATGCATATGCAACATTTTCAAATGTCTCTACCTTTTCCAACTTCACCCTACCATACTCGATCATATCTCTCACAAAGTGATATTGAACATCAATGTGTTTGGTCATGACATGAAAAGGCGGGTTATTCATAAGGCAGATTGCACTCGATTATCATAATACATTATAACTACACCCTGTTTCAATCTAATATCTAAACACAAATGCTTCAGCCAAATGACTTCTTTACAAGTATGAGTAGATGCCATGTACTCTACCTCTATAGTGGATAAAGCGACTCACAACCTATCACTTGCTCATCCAACTGATTACACCACCATTAAGAGTGAACACATATGCACTAGTGGATTTTCTCTGATATTGACATCCTCAACCCAATCAAATCCACAAAACCATGAATACCTAGGAATGTTGATCTCCTCTCGCACCATGAAAACATATAGAGTACTATGATGTACCCGTAAATATTCAAGACCCTCTTAACTACATCCCAATGCATTCTTCTAGGATTAGACATAAAAGGAGAAAGAACTCCCAATGCTTGGGCAATGTATGGTCTTGTACATACCATAAAGCATACATTAATCTTCCAATTACTTTGGTAAGGCACTATGCTCATGTCTTCCATCTCCGATGGGGATGAAGGATGTTGTGAAATGGAGAGCTTCGTTCCCAAAGTAATAGGATCACAAAGAGGTTTATAATCCTTCATGTTGAACCTTTGTAAAATAGAACAAAACAAAAAAACTTACTCGCCAAGCCATAACTTTTTTTCTCATGATCTCTTCTAATCTCCATCCCAAGTATGTGTTTTTCTTCACCAAGATCTTTCATTTCAAATTTCGCAGAGAGATGAGATTTCAATTCTGCAATCAAACCTTTTCCTTTCGCCATAAACAACATGTCATCAACATATAAAGTAATTACTTTAAAAACAATCACCATCAAATTTAAAATATACATAGTGATCGATTTAGACCGTCTGAACCCCAAACTCAACACATATGAATCAAAATTCTGTACCACATCCTAGAACTTTGTTTAAGGCCATAAATGGATTTATTTAACTTACAAACCATATTTATTTTACCTTTCACCATGTAGTGCTCTGGCTATGTCATATAGTTTTCTTCCTCCAAAAGCCATGAAGGAAAGTAGTTTTCACATCCATTTGTTCAACCTCTAGGTCATAAGCACAGCTAATAGATAATAAAAACTGAATGGATGTCATTTTAGAAATAGGAGAAAATATCTCACCATAATCAATACCCTCAACTTGAGAGTAACCCTTCGCAACCAACCGTGCCTTATACTTTTCAACATTTCCATTTGAACTAATCTTTTTCTTAAACACCCATTTACATCCAACAGGTTTCCGACCTTCAGGAAATGGTACAAGGTCCCATGTATCATTCTTTTTAAGGGATGTCATCTCTTCATCCATGGCTATTTTCTAGGACTTTGCATCATTCATACCCAAAGCCTCTTGTATAGATCTCGGTTCATCTTGATGTTAGTAGTAAAGAAAATATACACTTCCAATCATAAGGAAAATACCCATACCTTTCGGTGGTTTCCTTTTCCATGTAGACTTGCATGTGCTACATTATCGAAAAATGGTTACAAAAGTCCCCAATGATGATTCAAGTCCTTCTTTACTTAGCCTTCCATGCTTTTTCTAGCTTCTGCCTCTTTTTGCGCATGTTTTGGCCTTTAGTGCCAAGACCGCCACCCTACCTGGTGGCGGTTCTAAAACCACCGCCCAAAATAGGGTGGTGGTCCTGAAACCACCACCCTGTGGGGGCGGTCCTGACATGCCCACTTTTTCCAAATTCTCTCATGTGTGTTTTAACATGCGACGGTTCACTTAATTTCACTTTTTGCATGCATCCATGAGCCAAATTGTCTAAAATTAGCTTTGATTGCTTGGTTCTCCTTCCTCCTTCTATTTTTAAATAGATTTAATTAGTTGGAACTACTCCTTCTTTCCTTGAGCTTGAAGGCACCTCCCATCCTCCATTCCTATATATTCCATGCTTGTATTCAAGCAAAAGGCTTGAGAATTTTGTGTATCTTGTATTGTATTGCTGCCATAATCTTGCTAGGAATTGCATAGCCAAGCTCAGATCTCTTGTGCTATCTCTCTTCTACTTGCATTGCATCCAGACTACCTTCAAGTTCCATTGCTCAAGCGCCATCCTCTTGTTGTTGTTCTTGCATTCCCAATCCCTTGGACTCATATGAACACTCGGAGAAAGAAAGGAAAAAATGAGGGGACAAATTACTACACAATGGATTTACCTCTGTTATGTGAATTCCAGGTTGGATTTGTTGTTTGATTTCCTTCATTCTTACAATTTATCATTGTTACATCATATCAAATAGAGTAGAAATCAATTTTCCTTTCATTTGTAAGTAATTAGTTAATTTCCAAGAGGGTTTGAATCTTTCATAGCAACCCCGGTGATGGATCCTCTTCTTCCCATCCTGTGGATCTGAAGGAGAGAATATCTATAGGAGGTTGTCTACATATCATAGATCATTTGGAAAAGTTCTTGTTTTAAGTTAGTTTAGTTTCAATACACTCAACACAGGTGAATAACCACACTGGGTTATCTCGCTTGTTTAGTTTTAGTGTAGAAATATTTTAATTATTTAGAATAGAAGCAAATTGTTGTTTGTGATTGTAATATTTCAGTTTTGTGATTTGTTTAGATTAGTTTCCTTTCAGCAGTAGCATAGATTGTTAATTTCATTTAGTTAATTTACATGGACACTTCAAACTAGTTTAACACTTAGATCCAAGTTAGGAAAACAAACCATAGGGAATTTACGCTACCCATTCATAGCCTCTAAATCTCCCCTTTTCCAACTCAGCTACCAGGAGATCACACTACCAGATCTTAGTCATTGATCCTCCTATAGTTAGCCACACACATTCAACATCGGCTACTCTGGCACACATGACCTCGGGGGGTCGAGTGCGGTTGAAGGTTGCATGTGTTCATTTTCATCCATACAAATTGGTGAACCCGACGTGAAGGATTAATTCCTTCTTGTTTCCTTTCTTTCATTTTATTACCTCATCTCTCCATTTCTTCCCTATTTTGGTAGGTATTTTATACTTTTAAAATATGTCTGAAGAGAGTTTGGTGGGCCATTTGGCTCTAATAGATATTACACCAACGTGCAACCACAACAATCCCCTTCTCTTTTGAGGTGGGGTGACAATTACACAAGCAACGTCCAAACCTCCCCTAGTTACACTTCAAACCCCATTAGCTATGTAAGGATGGAGGAGGTTGATCAACCATTAGACATGCAATATGATCAACCCAATGCAAACCACGTTGTTATCACAAATGGAACATGTTCTTACCATAGGGTCTTGTCAAGACCTCACATTGCCATGTAATCAACAGAGGATGATCTATTTACATGAATAGCTAATCCTCTTTGTCAAATAGATGAGTCTTTGGATAGAATGAAGGCTTCACCTCTGAGATTTCAATACCTATCCTAAGATTCTTACTTCTGAGGAAGACAAGAATTATAACACTAAACAATTCATGATAGGGTATCATGAGCCTGCTCAATCAAACCCTACTACCACAGGCACCCCAACAAGGGACTCAATCCTCTCCCAATGATCTCATTTCTACTTTAGTAGGGAGGATTAGAGAACTAGAAAGTGCCCAGACTTCACAACCAACACATGCAGTAGGGCATAACATGGGGTATCTAGTTGACAACAAAGGATACATCCCTTCCAATGAGAAACCAACACAATATCATGTATAACAAGGTTATCTAGCTCATTCAAATCCAGGTGATCTTCTCACAGGGTTAGACACACTAGGGATGGGTCCTCATCCTTCTCAAGCTTATCCTACACAAGGGCTTTTGAAAGTGCATTCTTGAATGCCACCACAACAGGAATGTGATGTTCCTAGTTTTATGCCCGCTAGTCCATATCCTGGTACTATCCCACCTTACATGCATATGTATTCAAAAACTCCCCAGATGGACCCATATACCATTCCTTCTCCCTACATGCCATATCAAGGGACCCCATACATTCCCATCAATGCTTATAATGCAGCTTATCCAACCTCCTCCTCCACCTCCTCATCAAGGATCTTGATGGTGGAATCTTACGCAATGGGTACATACGCTGAGTACTTAAAGGAGCCTCTTGACTTCACCATATGTGGTGTCATGCTTCCACACCCATTTCGGATCTTCCAAAATTTAAGGGAGAAGGAGACCCAATGCTCATATCAAGGCCTACATTATTATTATCAGGGAATTGCTTCCTTGGGATGTTGTAGTGGCTAAGATATTTCCAAAGACTCTCGAAGGAATCACATTGGATTGGTATTACCATATTCTAGAAGCTTCTATACATTCCTTTAAACAACTTGTTTTTTCCGAGTTCATCAAAGCATTTGACATGAACAAGTTGTTGCATACAGGGATTAGGGAGTTCCTACATATTAGATAGGAGAAAAATGAATCTGTCACCCATTTCATCCAGAGATGGCACCAAGTTCTCTATTCCTCAAGTGCACCCAACATGGACCAGATGGAACTTTGTGATCTTTTCCTTCACTCGCTCAATCGAGAGACTAAGGAAGAGGTCCAAAAGTTTCCTTTCCATAGTTATGAGGAAGTTTTGGAAGGTGCGCTTTGGATTGACCAAGCCTCTATAGATAGTGGGCATAAGACTATGGTCCCAATGGGAAATTGGTATCCCCAAATCAAAATAATGCAAATTATCAAAACAATGGTGCCAACAACCAAGGACCTAAGGGTGTGAATCACAATCATGGTGCTACCATGAATAGTGCTACTTGATCAAGCCAAGAATGTTGGTTTTCCAAACAATGGAAACAATAACAATAACAACAACTCGGGAAATCAAAGAGGCCCTAACACTATGTGTCTTCTGTCAACACGGTTGATGTAAATCATCCTCCAAAAAAAAAATCAAACCCAAGGCCCAAACCAGTATCAAAACTCTGCCAAGGGGCAATGAATCATGGTTATAACAATCAATTTCAAAACTACAACCGAGGTTATAATCAACAACAACAAGATGCTTATCAAAGGCCAAGAGATTACGACCCTAACCTATATTGTGGTTTCCATAAGGTTCGAGGTCATGATGATAGGACTTTCCATGTGATTGCAACAAGTTTCTGCAAAGACTTCCCGAAAACCAAAGGCAACTCTTTGTAGACATGTTCCTAGAAAATCCTAAAACAAACTCACAATCTGACTATACAGGACATGTAGCTCCTCAGAATGCTAATGTGAGCATATTTCAAGATCCACTCCCTACACATCCTAAAAATTTCAAGGTGAATTCACAAAACACAAACAAAGGCATTCCTATAGGAAATAATGACCATGAAGCCTCAACTTCCAATAACTCTCGGGTCGCTCCTAACCTTGGTTCAAATGATAACACAAAAATCTTGGGATTAGTTGAGCTAGAGGTTGAGCATGAAATTAATGCAACAACTCGAATGAAGGAGTATGTTTCACAACCCCTACCCACTCTTTCCTTCCCACATAGATGACATTCCTATAATCAAAACCAGTAGGAGCCTATGATTTAATATCAGATTTGAACAAGACCTTTTCTCACATTTCATTTCTAGATTTGTTGAAGAATTCACCTGCGCATCATTCTTGTTGCTCAATGCACTAGGTCTTGGTCATCTAATCCATGTTATGCCACCTCCTAGCACTCAAATAAATCATATTGAATTTGACATACATCCTCTGGGACATAATGATAGGGATACTGGGTTTGTTTTTGATATAGACAAGATGCCATCGACACTGAAATTTCCCCAAAGAGGTGATCCTGCCTTATTTTTACAAGTTAGGGGTTTATAAAATTGCATTAAGAGAGCCATGATTGATGATGGGGCTGTTAAATGTGGTTCCTTTCTCTTTCTTGTAGAAGTTGGGATATGGAGAGACAAATTGTTCCTCTACAAGAAACACGTTACGGGGGTATGACGAAGTCTTAAAGTGACCTCGATTGGAACCATAGTTCTTCCAGTCACACTTGGTCCAAAAACCATCTTGACGGAGTTTTACATTATCGACAGGGAAACAAGTTATAACATGATCCTTGGGAGACCTTGGATTCATCGAATGAAGGCTATCCCTTCTACCCTATTCCAGGAGATTAGATTCCTCCATTTGGGAAGGTCTTCATCACTCAAGGGGATCCTAAGCCCTTTGATATACACTTAGAAAACCTCAAGAAGAAGAAAGGAGTCCATACAGAGTATGAAATTCCTCATGAATCAATTGAACAAACCACCTCCAAAAAGAGTTAGTCCCGGTCACCTTGGATGTTCCAAAGGTTGAAGTCATTGACCCAAAAACATTTGAGGTGGAAAAAATAGATAAGGGTAAATCAATATCTGTGGAAACAATGTCCACTAAAACCACAATGGGAATTATGAAACTCTTAGAGAGTGATGATCCGATCTTCCTCCCATTTGAACCACAGGGAATGGGTAGTCTTCTCGGTTTAGCATCTCTTCCCTCCGATGACCTAGGTCTAGGTGTGAACATGATAGAATTAACAAATGAAGAAGGAAATTTGAGATTGAAATGATGCCCATCAAAACCATCTCTAAGGGTTGTTCTATTCTAAACCCGGTTTCAACCCATGTGCATTTGAAACTAAGCTTTCCATATCCATGGGGCAAGGCCTCATCATTCAACAAGTGTCACAAATAAACACAATGCTCTACATAGGAAACAAGGCCGAGCAACATAGTCATGCTCACCCACACACCATGTCTCAAGAACGTGACAAAGAGGTGCATGAACGCCTCTTTCAGAAAAATGATTTTAATGATTGGACATATACACTTTTGGGAAAGGGTTGTAAGTTTAAACCCGAATGGTAGGCCCTTGTCAAGAGAATGGAAATTTGAGGATAATGGTTCTCCATTGTGTACTTTTAGGGGTGAAGAATTTGATATTCATCAACTTTCTTCACCTTAGACATCATGACATGTAGTTTCACCTGCATTTCCATATGTACATTACTTTGCATCTACATTTGCATTTTCATCTTCCAGTTCATTTTGTAAAATTTGTGATCAAGGGACTTATTCTTATAGCAATTCCTAAAAACTTCTGAAAACATTGGCAAAACATTCAAATCATGTCTCTTCAAATTTTCATGGTATCATCAATTGTTTTCAAATCATTTCATCGATTCAAAAGATAAGACAAAGTTTTGACCATGATCATACCAAGGCCTGCATACTTGGTTCTACTTATAGTCTCTTTCTAGGTTAGGTGTCTTTTCCTATAGTCTGTTCTAGAAGCTTCATGGTGTCACATCTATCCCATAAAATCTCTTTGGAAATAAGAACATACTAAACATTTTTCCTAGATAAATAAGTCAAATGCAAATCCACAAAAAAATTTTTATTTTACACATTTCTTTTCCCTACCAACCTTTGGTGTTGAGCTTGCATCTCTTACTAGTGATGTAGGGTTGGGAAAGGAGAGAAATTCCCTTACTCTCCTATTCCTTGTCCATGGTGATGAGCCCATGCTTCCTCTTTGGTAGCATGGGGCAAGGTGTAGGGGTCTCTTTGATAAACTTGAAAGTTACAAATAATTCATTCAAATGTTGTGAAATCATAAATCAAAACAAAGTGAGTTAGATGTCCAAAATTCCAAAAGAGTTTAAAACCTCAAAACCATATTTTGTCAACCAAGTGGCCATCTACGGATCTAAGTCTAGATAAACTAGAAAGTAAATTCACATTCTAAACTATGAAGTAAACTTGAGTAGAGTGAGGTTGTAGTGTCTCAATTTGGTCTTGTCAAATCCTTGTCTTTCTCTCATCATTACCATTCAAAAAATTTCTATAACTTGTGCCCCTTTTCGGCTCTTGGTGTTGAGCCCTCGCATCTTACTAGTTGCGTGGAGTTAGGAGTGGGGAAAGTTCATTCACTTATCATATCACTCTTTATCACCATGTTTTCCAAAACAATATGAAGTATCAAAATTTCTTAAAGAAACTAAAGTTCAACATCACATTGTGTTTTGCATTATCATATATCAGCATTATAAAATAAAAAAAAAATCATTCTATTAGCATTCATGTCCACTTGCATACATTTTGAAAAGCATAGAAAATCAGAAATTCTAAACATCTAAGAGTACACACGTGAATCAAATCATCAATGTAAGCCAACTCTATGCAAGGAATAACCAAGCCAAAAAGAGATATATGTACATATCATGGTGTGTCATAGTTTTGTACAATGCCATCACACACTAGGTGTGGTCAAAATGCTCACAATGAGCACAAAATACCAAAACATCATATATGCCTCACAAAATGGAGACTAAGCAATAAAGGCACTCTGCCTATCCACCTCTTTGAGGCCCCTTATGACCGCTCTAGTTACAAATTTCTTAGGAGTTCTTCTCAAAAGTATTCAAACAACAAAGGGCCAAGCCTAACACAAAATACCATTCCCAAATCCATTCCAATTCAACCATACTCAAAAATGAAAAAAAGGTCACCATGGGCCCAGAGCTCAAAAATCACCAAGTCGGTATGCACAAATGAATTGAAAAATGAGTTTGTTTTGATATATATATATTTTTTTGACTTCATTTTGAGTGTATGTGTTCACAGGGTTGGAGCGTTGGCGGTATATTTCTATATCCCCACAAATGGTAAGTCCTCTTGTCATTTTAATTTAGTGTTTATTTTTTGATATTTTATCTATCTACACTTGAGTCTTCTTTTTATTTTATAGGTAGCGGGAGTTTGGATGGTGACATTTCGACACACAGGCATGTTAGGTATAGCTTCTAACTCCCCATTTCGGAATGCCATACTCGGACTCTACATTTTACACCTTTTCATGGCTAAGATGCTTCTCTCGAGGGGGCAATATGTATGCACCCAAAATTACATGTGCTACATTGTCGAAAAATGGTTACAAAAGTCCCCAATGATGATTCAAGTCCTTTCAAGAAGGTGTTCGAGCTCTAAACCCATTCAGTATATATATTTGTTGCCTAGACATCTTTACTTAGCCTTCCCATGCTTTTTTCTAGCTTCCTACTCTCTTTTTTTTGCATGTTTTGGCCTTTAGTGCCAGGACCACCACCCTGCCTGGGTGGTGGTTTCAAACCACCACCCAAAAAGGGCGGCGGTCTGAAACTTCCACCTGCCTGCAGGGTGGTGGTCCTGCCCCACTTTTTCCAGATTCTCTCACGCGTGTTTTAACATGTGACGAGTTTCACTTAATTTCACTTTTTGCATGCATCCGTGAGCCAAATTGTCTAAAATTAGCTTTGATTGCTTGGTTCTCCTTCCTCCTATTTTTAAATAGATTTAATTAGTTGGAACTACTCTTCTTTCCTTGTGCATGAAGGCACCTCCCATCCTCCATTCCTATATATTCCATGCTTGTATTCAAGAAAAAGGGGGCTTGAGAATTTTGTGTATCTTGCATTGTATTGTTGCTGCCACAATCTTGCTAGGAATTGCATAGCCAAGCTCAAATCTCTTGTGTTATCTCTCTTCTACTTGCATTGCATCTAGACTGCCTTCAAGCTTGCCATTGCTCAAGCACCATCCTCCTCTTGTTGTTGTTCTTGCATTCCCAATCCCTTGGACTCATATGGACACTCGAGAAAAAAGAAAAACAAAATGAGGGGACAAATTACTACACAACTGGATTTACCTCTGTTATGTGAATTCCAGGTTGGATTTGTTGTTTGATTTCCTTCATTCTTACAATTTATCATTGTTACATCATATCAAATAGAGTAGAAATCAATTTCCTTTCATTTGCAAGTAATTAGTTAATTTCCAAGAGGGTTTGAATCTTTCATAGCAACCCCCAGTGACGGATCCTCTTCTTCCCATCCCTGTGGATCTGAAGGAGAGAATATCTGTAGGAGGTTGTCTACATATCATAGATCATTTGGAAAAGTTTCTTGTTTTAAGTTAGTTTAGTTTCAATACACTCAACATGGTGAATAACCACACCGGGTTATCTTTCTTGTTTAGTTTTAGTGTAGAAATATTTTAATTATTTAGAATAGAAGCAAATTGTTGTTTGTGATTGTAATATTTCAGTTTTGTGATTTGTTTAGATTAGTTTCCTTTCAACAGTAGTAGCATAGATTGTTAATTTCATTCAGTTTACATGGACACTTCAAACTAGTTTAACACTTAGATCCAAGTTAGGAAAACAAACCATAGGGAATTTATGCTACCCATTCATTCATAGCCTCTAAATAAAATCATCAATGAAAGTAACATAATAAACTGATTTAGCAATAGAAGCAACCTTAACAGGACCAAATACATCCGAATGGATTAGATCTAAGATACATGAAGACTTATGAGTAGACGAGTAAAACTGAACGTGGTTCTATTTGCCATAAATACAATGCTCACGAAAATAAAACTCTAGATTGTAATCATTCAACCCCTCAACAAGGTTCTTATTTTTCAGGCCTTTTAAACCCTTCTCTCCAATGTGGCCAAGCCTTTGGTGCCATAACATGGTCTTCTTTGTAGGTAATTTTGATTTGGTAGACAGAGCACCCTTGGGTACCCAGAAGCCACGACCATCCGCGGAGGAATAAACCCTCTCCTTTTTTAGCAAAATAGTTTCTAGCTTAGTTTTATCCAAAGTGCTATTGTACTCAACCGTGCATGCATCAAGTTGGTACAATGTACCCAATCTACTTCCTCTTGCTATCACCATAGCACCTCTCACCATTTTCACACCTGCTTCAGAAAACTGTACATGCACACCCACATCTATTAGCTTGCTAACAAATAATAAATTTCTTGCTAGTCATGGGATATGCAAGACACCATCAAATCTTCTAATTCTACCATCATAAAATTTCACCTGAATACTACCACAACCAACAATTTCAAGGAAATAATTATCACCCAAATACACCTTACCACCATCATAGTTTTCATACTTATTAAACCAGTTTTTGTTAGGAGTCATGTGGAAAGATGCACCTGAGTCTATCAACCATGCATTATCACCTGCACGAGTGGCCAAAGCTGCAATAAAGACATCTCCATCTTTCTTTTCGGACTCAAAATCATAATCATGCCTTTTCTTTTTCTTTTTCTTTTCTTCTTTGCATTGCTTTTGGAAGTGTCCAAATTTTCCACGATTCTAACATATCACCTTGGACTTACCAGGGGATTTTGATCTCCCTTATTCTTGGAACGCCACGCTTCTTCTCATCTTTGCCTCGTTCTTTTATTCTTCCTCGAACACTCAAAGCCTCGTTGGCATTCACATAGACCTTCCTTCTCATCTCTTCGGAGAGTAGAAAACCAACAACATCCTCCATCTTTAGAGTGACTGAAATGCTCCCAATGGCCATGACTAGGCTATCCCATGAGTCTGGCAACGAACACAACATAGTTTGGCACCTTTCTTCTTCGTCCATCTTAACCCCAACCGAGGTCAATTGATTCACCAACGTATTGAATGTTTCTAGATGCTCATATATTTATCCACCTTCTTCCATTCTCAAGGAATACAACCTTTTCCTCAAGAAAATCTTATTTACTTAGAGACTTAACTTGGTATATCTCACCTAAATTTTTCAAAGGTTCTCCAAAGTGGATTCTTCATAGACATTTATCATGATCGAATCTGAAAGACATAGTCTAAAAAGGCCTTTAACTTTTCTATCCATTACATCATATGTTGCGACCAAAATTGGATCCGTAGGCCTATGGATCTTCTCATCCACCACATCCCATAGATCCCGATCAACCAACAGTTCCTCCATCTTGACTTCCACATTTCAAAGTTTGTGCCAGAAAACTTATCTACCTCAATCCTCCCAGATGTGCTTGCCATTTGAAAAATATCTGCAACCAAATAACAAAGTATCCTCTGCACAAGCTCCCACTCAAACCCAGATTAGCACAAAAACTCAACAACCCACAACTGAAACCAAAGGTGATCAGGCTCTGATACCACTTGTTAGGAAATTAGAGTAGCGGAACCACTTCCTACGCTAATCTTGAGAAGAGATATTATGTAAAACTTTAAACTTAATCAAACAGTTACAGAAATTCAAGCAATACATTCATAACAAGAAAATAACAATTAACACAAACACCAGATATACGTGGGAAAAATCCTTTCGGATAAAAACCCCACACTCCAAAAGCCCACTCAATGTATTTCAAATCTAATAGCAAGATTACATACACTTGCAGAGCAAGTTTCTTACAAGAGTATCACCAGAAACAATTCTAGAAGGATTCCAATATTATAGTACTTGCAAAACTCACCACACAAATTGCTTCTCCAAGCCTTCAATTTATAGACCTCCGGTTATACAAGAAACCATCTATGGTTTACAAAACCATGTGCAAAACCTCTCATGAGGTGGATTGCATTAAATAACAATATTTTGGTCTAAAATTAGGCTCCCACGTCCACAATATTCTCCCCTATTTTTGACCCTTAAAGATGTCATCAAATCTGTCATAATATCTCTAAAAAAGCCCTTCCATGATATACTATTACGTGAGAATCTTTTGACAACTCATATTTCTATTTTTAGAGCACCGAAAATGTGAAACCGCTGTAGGAAAATCTTAAATGAATAAACCAAACAAGGTTGAGACACCTTATTTCCAACACGCAGGAGCTGAATTCTTTTAAACCAGGGGAGAATGATGCGGGAGCATAACTTGTGAAGACCATAACTTTTGATCTGACCATTGGATCGTCTTGAAATTTTACGGGTGGTAGTTATATATTAGTACTATGCTGTGGTTAACTTTACTTGCAAGGTTGTGGCCATTGCGGCATATTTTCGGGTCAGGATTCCTTCATCTAGTGGCCTAAAATTGGCTTGAATGTTTTTTTTTGCTTTTGACTAGGTCTTAGAACTTTAATAACTTTTGTTGTGCTTGTTAGAATAAGTCAAAATTTTGCGTGAGCCTTAATTTATGAAGGCATATTTGGCACGCAAATTTTGGGGCCCATCCGAGTTGTTTTGCTAGTAGGTAATTTTTGGCATTTTAGGGTTTTTGGCAATTTAGGGTGTTTTTGGCATTTTAGGGTTTTTAGAGTAGACGTGAAATAAAAGGTGGATTGTAATGATGTAAAAGATTAGTGTGGATTCCAGAATGAGAAGAAAGCTATTTTGAAACTCCTAGTTTTTATTTACAAAGTTGTTTATGTGTGTTTTGGAGGTATTTCAACCTCTTGCAATTGGATTCACATCACTATATAAATAGGCAGCTGTAATTATCACAAGGATGGTTTGACATGAGTACAATATTTCATGGCATCAAACCAAAAAAATAAAAAAAAATGGGAGGTTTAAAAGTGTGGGTGTTCACGGAATTCAATTACCTCCTTGATGGGAAGTTTCCCAAGAGTTGAGAAGACACTACAATACTAACAGCAGGATTCATGTGAGCCCCAAAGATATGTCCAAAAGTGTAAATCATTGCCATTACAGTCAGACCTAACACAGCAGGAACTCCAATATGAGTTAACACCTTGTCCCTTGCTTCCACCATGATTCCTCCACACCCAGCTAATACTAATATGAAAGTGGATAAAAGCTCTGCTACAGCCTACACACATTCCATTGCTACCTCATTAATAAACAGTGGACAAACATATATACTAACTCTGCTGCAGTCTACACATATTTCATTACCACCTCATTAATAAACATTGAACAAACATATATACACAAACATGACACATATACACATCAATTTTATATGATACCTTCTTGTAGATTGTAGCCTCTTTGATAATTTTAGGGACCAACTTAGAGGCCACGGCATTTTTAATGTCTGGATTTGTTGCATTGGAATCAAAAGTTGCAGAAGCATATTCCTGTTCTTCAAAGCTGTATACCTTCTTAGCATTACGTTCTTGCATTCCCATGTCTAACATCTCTCTGTTTCTTACAAGAATTTGTGGATTTTAGCTAGATATTTTTGAACACGGGTTCTACTTGGACTTCTTATAGGCTGCTAGTTTATTTTTTTCCCAATCGAAAGTGCACTTTGATTAATAATAAAAGATATCTGATTAATCATACAAAAAAAAATGGGTGGTCTATTTTCACTTTTGTATTTCAGTTTATATCATTACTAGTGGGTAACCACATTGGAAAGTTTGTCTTGAATCCGAATACATCCCTACCATGATTTCTAAGGAATTGTCAATGTATGCTCGTCTTCTGAAGGTTGTCACCATCTTAAATAAAACAGAGTTGTTAACAATAGTTAAAGGCCAGCGAAGACTATTGGACATAATCTATCTTTAGTTTACAAAGGAATTTCGGCTTGCATTGTCTGTGGCTAAGTTTTGAAGTAAATCTGATCTTTCATTCTACATTTTATAATGTTCAAATTTCATGCCCCTAAACTTTAAAGTAATAGCATTTTATTGAACTTTTATATGTCACAGCATTTTACCGGCATTGACGGACAAAAACATCAAATCCTTTCAAATCTGGCATTGTTCTTGTTACAGAGATTTTTGTTTAGATATGTGTAAAACAATTTCTAACTGATACATAGAAGTAACATATGATGTATAAAAAGAGCAAATAATTAGGAAAAAGGGATGGTATCCAGAGCAGGCCTAAGCCGGGTGGGTCTTAATATGATTGTCCTTAAAAATTTGTCACTTCGCATTGATTTCATCTTCTTGATAGGACAGTAGGTCATAGCTTACAAGTTTTTTTAGTAAGTCTAGAATTGTATACTTCGATATTTGTATTTTTGTCTTACGGTGGGTAATTTTTATATCATAGTTTTTCTTGGCTAAAGAGTCACGATTAGGGGGACTTCGATTCATTCGTCATCTCAGGAATAGTTTTAGGCTCTCTTCGTTTGACTCTTTGTTTTAAATATATAGCGGGATTTGTACGTGGTGGGAGGTTTAACAAATCATTATCCTCATTGGTTGGATTCAGGCCTGGAATTTCAAATTATCTGTGCCTGTCAAATCAAAATTCGCTGACGGCTTGGCTCTTTCAAGTGGCTGTAAATTCCAGTAATTTTTATAGATCTATTTATAATTTGTATATATATATATATATATATATAACCACTTAAAAAAATTAAGGTTTTCAAAATTTGCAGCCTGTCATTGTCTACGGTTTTAAAAAATCACCTGTAATATACGGTTAAAATCACAAAAACGGCCTACAGCCTGTCAATTTCCAGACCTGGCTGGATTATAATTTTTTTATAAACACCTAATTTTGGTAAGTGACTAGTTAATTACTCATTGATCATTGGTTCAAGATAGGTTTTTCCAAGTGCTTGTTTCATTGTATCATCAAATTTTTATCAACATTTCTTCGTGTTCCTTGTTATTATTTTTCCAATTGACTTTGTTTTTCATCATATTTATCGTTTTCTATCTCTTGTGATACGAATTTGCCCCCTTTCTTCTGTTGTCTCTCTCTCACCCTTTTTTAAAATCTAGGGTAGTGATCAATTTTATTTGTAAGTGTTATTATAGACGAGAGGAGGTTTGTGAATTGGGTAGTGGAGGAGACGCGTGGTGAAGACAACAGAATGCTTGCCCAAGCCGCCATTTACATGGCCGACCATGTTAGCCGTGTGTAGTCTGTCCTCCACTATTGTTTAAATTCAATTCTCTGAATCTCTATTAATTTTATTTTAAATTGTTTTCCTTAGAATTTAAAATAAAATTAAAAGCTTCGATTCTATTAATTTTATTTTTAATTGTTTTTCCTTAGAATTTAAAATAAAATCAAAAGCTCGATTCCAGAGAGAATTGAATACAAACAATAGTGGAGGGACAGACTACACGTGACTAACATGGCGGCCATGTAAATAACAACTTGAGCAAGCATTCCCACTGTCTTCACCATGCGTCTCCTCCACTACCCAATTCACAAACCCCATCTGTCTATAATAACGCTTACAAATAACATGACCTATCGACTTTCAAAGAGATTTATGGCTTCACTAAATTTCTAGGTATTCACCATGACTTTTAAATTTAATTGTTGGTTAATAGCAATGATATTAGTAAGTAACACATTAATTATTATTATATTTGTGCCATTTTACTTCTTACTTAACCTAAAAGTACATCCTTGTCAATAAGAAAGGAAAGGTGATATGTTCTTTTTAAATTGACTAAGTTTTTGAGTGTGTAATGCTTTACAAGTTAACTATAATTTCATAATTTTTAAATTTTTATCCATGTAAAGTAAAGTAATTTATATTATCCAATTAAATAAGATGACAATTAATATAGTTATTTATCTTAATAATATTTTATCTCTCTTTTTCAATTAGTAAATCAAATATAAAAATAATGGACTTAACATACTTTTTGAAAATATCATATTTATAATACTATAACATTGGCCTCTGCGCAATAATGGACAACTGCACTATCCATGCCAACTCCCTACCAAAATTCTTTATACCCTTTCAAAAACACAACACCAACACAAGATATGTCTTCCGATACTTGCCTGAGAGAACACTAAATTGTGTCTGTAATGTAATATTCCATTTCACCATCCAAAAAAGCATGTTTCCTTTGATTCCGCTTCGCTCTAAATGGTATGGAACACCCAAGTAGATCCAACACAAGTCCTTTCATAACCACCTTTATGCAGACTCACCTGATCTTTAGCCGTGGTCACAAACCACCAATTTTATTTAAAGACCTGACCACCATTACGCCTCACATGGTAATAAATTGGAGATAGGTAAGACCCCAAGCCAAAAGGTAGGAAGCTGAGCAGCAAGGCCACAGTGGCTCGTATAAGCCCCCCACCGACGTCAAATTTCAAATCTGTTGAAACCCAAGACAGAGTTGCAGCGTCAATGACACAAGTCTTGTTATGAACCCCTCCCAAAAAATCAATGTTATCTTCCTTAGAGAAGGTGTATGGTTCAAGCCTGAAATTGCTCACATCCAAGAACCTGTCCTCGACCTTCTCAACGTTGTGGTGAAGACTTTCTATTTGGGTATTCTCAATCTTGCTTTTTCCATTTGTTCGTTTTTACGTTTCTCTATACTCTGACGTTTATTACCCACAATACCATACGAGGGATTTGTAGAGACATCTTTAGTCATTCATGTCGCCAGTTTCTGACATGGCCAGAAGTTAAAAGATTAAATTCTCATTTGCCCATAATACTTGTAATTACAAGCTATTTAGATAAAATATGTTGCACCAAATTGGGATTTTGTCCTCTATGCCTTGGTGGACGGACTATAAATAGTTTCTAAATACACTTATTTTTTTAGAAGTATGGTGATAATTTTTTTAAAAAGGTTAAAAGAATCCAAAAAAATGTTTGCATGCTCAGGTGGCATCCAATATCCATTAAGGAATACAAATCATATATTGTGTTTTTAATAATTGTATTTTGAAGTTTTGTTGTTTTCTAAATTTCTAATTATATTGTTTTTCTAATTTTCAATGGGAATATGCCTAACTAAATCCAATGTGATTCTAACTTCCCGAGTTAAATTAATGTTTATGAGTGCTTTAAGTAGTACTTGAGGATTCACCCTCCCCCTCTCATCCATTCAATTAAAAAAATTATAGTGTAATTTTTAACAACAAATATAATTAAAGCTAGAAAGCTTTATTTCTTGCTTTTACCATAAAAAACTGTCAATGATGCTATCAGAATTTATTGTTATAACACCTTATCTTTCTCATATCATTTTGGTTCTAAACGTTCTATGATGCTAAATGTTTTCACTTCCGTTTTCATTTGAAACCTTGCCTTGTCAGTTGCTATGCCATTTGTTATCTACACGAGAGATTGTTCATGTATAAGGGTAGTTAAAAAAGAAATTTTCTTAGAATTTCTTCATCACAATGCAATTGGTGCACGCTTTTTAGAGAATACAAGAGGAAATTATCTAGGTTTAAAATTCAACAACTCATTTCCAAAGTGAGAAAAACAAGATAAGTTAGAGAAAAGTAGGGCATCCTTTGTTTTAAGCGAATTATGTAGTGTGAATATGATCCAACAAACAATATTAACATGGAATATACAAATATTAGAAAGTGGCAATTAAGAAAAGAAGATGTTCAAGTGGAGGAGAAGGAAGTAGTAACATATCCAACATGCTTAGTTTGTAGGCCAAATGTTACTCGCAGTCCTTGTTGTTGGATGTTTCCATGATGGAGAGGGTAATCCCATCGGTGTTCCCTGTAAAGGAAAAACAAAAAAATCCCATAAATATCGACATGAATGAGATAGTTGTTTAGAGGGACAGAGAGGTGTGCGACCTTTGTCCAAATAATAGACCAAAATGGGAACATTCATTGTGGTGGCGCGAAAAAATCATAATATCTATCAAATAGAGAAAAAGTAGGTACACTCTTGAGGCTCCTAGTCCTTGCTCTGAAATCATCATGCATGCTCATATATACATACTCCATCAAAACGTTTTTGCACCAATTACATTGTAAAGATGACATTTTAATTGATACTCACTATCCAGTATATTTAGACATTATGAAAATGTGTTACTACTCTCGATGTGAGAGAGCTTTTTGACACCCCATGCCCTTCATGCACCCTAGGAAAGTACCTAGGTTTCCTAGCGCATAAAAACCCTTGCTTCCATTCTACCTTTGGTTTTATGTTTTTAAAAATGTAGTTTAAGAAATACTAAACAAGTCTAAATTCAACGAGTGTATTAGAATTACACCAAATCAATTACTGTGAGTATAGTGAACCTTGTAGTGTATTGAAACAAACAACTAGAAAATCCAAACAAAATGGCATGAATTGCAGTGTTTTTCCTTCCCTTCAGGTAACTCTTGATGTAATATTTAATCTACATTTGCTTCTATTTCAAAGTCGCCATTTTTGGGTACTCCATCTTTCAGGACAAATCACCTTGTTCAATCCTTCTTGACGTTAAACTCGGTTTACAGTATTTGCAAAGGTGGTACGCATTCAAATACAATAGAAATGTGGACTATTTTTTGTCCAAAGAAAATCCCGTTCTGGTGAAATTAAAACATTATGAAAACAGGGCATACACAACATAATTGCTTACTTGTACCTTGTTTCCATATACATGGCCGCCAAATCCCCAATTTTTTGAGAAGAAATCCTAACAAATTACCTACATAGAAAATGTTACGGTCAGTATAGGTATTTTTATATGCCTTTGTTTTTTCACTCAGATAAAATTTTCCACCTCATTTCTACTACCAATTTTTTATGCTTTTCTCATGCATAGATTCAAACGACAACATGGAGGCTCCACACATATTCATGGTTTCTTATGGCTAGAATCCAGTCTGGACAGGGATATTTTGAATTGGGATAATATTCATGATGTACATTGCTAAATGCTTCTTTCCTTGCTACATACCTGCATGTCATCTCAAGGATACTTTCGCAAATGATAGCCACATGCCTCGCTCCAACTCGAACAATCCTTGCCTACTTGGTACCTTTGAAATACTAATTACGAACGATAGCGAGGCAGATTATTAAAATTTCATTAACCAGGTACAACACCATACTAAATGCACAACCAACACATGTTTATGATTACTGGTCTTTGAGTCACTTCTATTTGTTTCATACGACATATGCAAAAGACGTTGCATACTCTTTGCATCTCCCGTCCAGTCTACAAACACATCTTTCAAATATTGACACAGAAGTTTATCTTTTAGTTTAGTCACTCCTCATTAAACTGTGTGAGATCTTTAAAAACAATAAGATTTGTACTTCTTATAATCACTAACCACAAAGTTAATTATGCAAACTTAAGAAATCTTACTCTGAAATGTGCCCATTTCCACTGCACTAGGCCATTTGTTTTCTTGGTTGTTTTTCCAAAATCACTTCCAGCGTACACATGCTTCTTAAGGAGCATTGGGTGGTTTTACATGGTCCATGTTGGACATGAAAAGTATTCCTCTCATGAATCTGATAACTCCAAAAATTCATTTTCCCTTTTAAAATTCTTTATAAAATATGGGTTTAATTCCTTTATCAAAATTCAACCGGAATCCCAAAAGCAAAGGTAACAAAATGAATTGAAAGCATGTTATTCATCAATATCAACAATGCTATATAAATCTATCCATTAAAACAAATGATTTTTCATTGTCCATATCAAAATAAAATGGAATCATCTATGGACAATTTGTGGATAGATCCAAGGTTGTTTTATTTTCAACTGGTGGATTAACAACTTCTTTTACCTTGTAAACCAAATTTTTCTTACCATTTCTCGGATGGCTTGTTGGATGAAGTTTCTAACATCTTTCAACCCCGTGTTCACTCATACGACAATGAACACAAAAGTTCCTCTTGTTCTCCTTCTGGGACGAGGAATCACTATTGCCATTTCTCACTTATGAGCGATGAAATTGGTCTTTATCATCTTCTTTGTTTCGACAAAAGGCATCAACTTCTTCAATAATGTCCTTCTCTTCCAACAATTGGCAACAAAATGGTTACTAAACCCACAAAAAGTGCAAGGAAAAGCATGCCACATTTTTTGAATATCATAGCCATATTTTTCAAACTGAAAGAGAGGATCATAAGTTTTACAACAATTTATCTTTTAGTATGATTATGATAAGAATGAGGAGGTGGAATCTCATTACCTCTTCTTTGAAATTTCTTACCAAATCCATCCTGTGATAATGAATCACCTTTTTACCACACCAAGTCTTCTTGCGAGATTGATGGGGTATTCACTTTGTTGTCGGAACATTGTCTCCCTTCAACATTCTTAGAGCACTCTCCAATATCCATTCCTACACTAGGATAACCAAACTTGGAAAATGAGGACGATCCTCGACATGTATTGGGTTAGAAATACCTTGGCCATTCTTACCAAGGCCTCTTCCATCAAATCCCATTTTAAACAATAACTTAGATCCAATTCCCTTAGTGTATTTTTTAAATTAACCAAAAACATTACCTGAATCCGAATCTAAATTTGAATGGGAGGAAGAACAACATGGTGAAAAAATTACAATGCACTCATTTGTCATGGTTTCTGCATCTGAAGTGGAAGGTAAATCCTTCTTCGGTTCACCACACTACAATCTAATCAAGATATCATCCTTGGATTTTAGCTCTGATTTGAAGTGTTAATCTGCTCTTGAAGAGAATAGAGATCACATTTCGGAAAACATTCTCTTCTGAATCTTTTTGTTGATAATTTCCATCTCTTCCACCTTTTTCTCTTGAGGATTTCCCCATGGCTACTTACCAAACAACTTTGTACTTTGAAAACAATGCAAACGCAAAACAAAAATCAAGCCACAAAATCTGCAAATCTAATGGATTATAAAATCAAAGCGATATCAAATGCAATTTGAAAGAAAACCACTTTGAATGCGACCAAATCGATACAAAAAAATTGATTTGCAAATGTCAATGGACCCCATATTAATTTACTTTTTCAACAGATCTTATAAATTAATCAACTTTTGCAGATTAAAATGAATCCAAAGCGTATTAGAATCGATTTAATAGTGAACTAAAACTGAATTTAAGATTCATGAAATCAACTGTTCGATCAAAACCATCCGAGAATTAATTTACCCAATTCTTTGAAAATGTCGTAATTTGATAATAAATGCTTTCTTGAATTTAAACTTATTTAATTAAATGTGGAAATAAATCGAATGAAAAATAAATCAAATCGTAGAGACGACACCAAAGTTGTTTACGGAGTTTGAAAATTGCCTATTTCTCCGAGTTCATACAAACTGATCTATTAAAAATTGTTCAAACTACAAGTACAATCAACTTACAATTAACAATAATAGATCCATAATATGCATTTTGTGTCATCGGACCTTGAAGCACCATGGTGAAGTTCAATGTCTCGTCCTCCACCTTCCCAAAGCACTTGTAGAAGCCTTTCCTTTCGGTTCTATGTCTTTCGGTGAATTTTGTGCCTTAAAACGACATCAATAAAACTCCAAAATGGGAAAATGATATAGCAATAAAAGCGTCTTTGAATTCTAGACAAATTTCTAGTTTACATTGAGATCCATAAATGCCCTACATTGCTCAAAAATTTAATTTTCCAAAACTACTTTGTTATCTCAAATATATAGTCCCAAACATTAAGCGGTATAAAGTTAAATTTGCGAGTTATATAATCTTGTGGCGCATTATGGCCTAATGGCGGGCATATATTTTGGTAAAATGTGGTTGGGGTTCAAACCTCCCTAACCACCCACTTTCCTTTTGTGGATATAATATCGGCACATAGGTGGTTATATAACAAATAAGCCAAGGTTGGAATATTTTGATATGGTCGATTGGAAGTTGTTTAGGATGTGGTTGAGTTGGCTCGGTGAGGTGGCACCCAAACTTAGCAAGTTGGTGCCTAATAAATTAAATAATTAAAAAATCGTAGGAGTAATTCCACATGCACTATACAAATGATATACAATGACATTTTGTGGTACTTATATGCAAAATTGTGACATTGGTAATATGAAATCACGGAGGTAAAGACACCCCTCTGTGAAAAGAGTGTGTCGACGACTTGGTTGAGGGCACCCATCTTAGCAGGACAACGGGGCTCACCTATCCGAACTTGAGCATCAAACATCAGAGGTGAAAACAATAAAACACCATTTTTACCAAATTTTCATTTTTCCAATGCCACATGTCGTAGTCCAATTGGTGGCTACTCCTACTTTTGCTCCTTGACTACGAACTTGTGACGGTATCTTGCTCATATAGAGTCCATTTTTCATGTTTAAATAGGTGATGGAAAGCTATCGGATTCTTCTACCATACTATCATGATTTTGGAAAATTTAGGAAAACTATGTCCACTTCATTGATCTCCATATTACTTAGCATAAAACTTTGGGACTATTTAGAAGATCAAAACTAAGCACCCTATTACTAAAACACTCTCTCAAAGAACATAATTCAACCTTAAGTTTGCACACATTCTATACGTTTTCCTAGGAAATTTTAGAAAGCTATATCAAATACCAAATATCATTTCCAAGTATCGGAGGTTATATTAGGGTATTCATTTCTAAAACACATTCCTATTGCACACAATCTTCGGATGGCTAAATGTACCCACCTAATTTTGCATGGGGCAATTTTTAAATACCTAATAATGATAAATGAGGGCGTCCAAAACATTATAATAAATTTCAAATTCTTAAACCAATTATTCGCCCTTACTCTTGCTTACTTCACCCAAACTTGGTTCTTTCTAACTTTGTCAAGAAGGTGTCAGAAGAAGGATGAGAATATGCTTCAAGAAGGATGAGAATATACTTTATTCCAACAACTTTTACCTACAGAAAGAGGTTGAATATGAGTTATTTTTGCTTATTTATTTGTTATAGTTTAGTATAAAATTTATGGAAAAGTCATTAAAAGAAAGAAACAAAAATAAAATTAGGCTAAATCTTATTTGAATTTTAATTATTTGTAGCGTGAGGTTTAGATCCTCTTCTCTATGGTAAAATCTCTCATATAGGATTTATATTTAAATTTGATTTATGTTTTCTTACATCTTCATATATGGGGTTTAAACCACTTCTCATTGCACACATTTGTTTTATCCAAAGATAAAAAGAGTAGTTTCAGGTTTTGTGTTGAAAAGAGAATTAGTTTAGAGCCATTCGCCTTGTTGGAAATTGTATCATATTAAAGGTTTAGTTTCCATATATATATTTGTTTAAAGTTGAAATTTAGTCCATGTTCATTTAGTTTTCAGATCTTGTATAATCATTTTATTCCCAAATAAATATCCTAAAAAGAAGGATTACAAATATTATTTGCATTCACTTAAAAGAAGTCTAAAATTGAATATTGCATTTAGTTGTAGCTTATATTTTATACACCTTGTCATATCAACTAGATTTTTGAAAAAATATATTATTTGCTTCCTTTCCCATTTCATTTAAACTATAAAAAAATAATGAGCAAAAAGTTTCACATCTACATTTAATTTTCAACTTTGTAGAAAATTAATATGGTTATGTTTCCTATTGCATACATTGTCAAAGGTAGATTTAATTGGTAGTTTAATTGTATTTCTAGCAATCTACCCATCTTGTTTTAGTTACATTTTATAACCATAAACATTAAAAACAAAACAAAAAATATTACATAATAGCAAGACATACTCCCACAAATAAGATAGTCATTCCATAGTCCAAAACACCACTAAACCAAGATAGCAACTCGTTGGTTCGTAAGAAATGATCATTAACTTTCAAATTTTTCTCTAAACACACTAGGGGTAAATTTTAAGACCCCCTAAAAAAACCGTAAAAAGTATTTGGCAAATATTCGAAAACCATGTTCAAAATTATGGTGAATCATAGGAAAAATTGTTTCACGAGTTGGAAAATTTGGAAATGGTTGTTGTCAAAAGAAAACATAAAAATTCTACTTTTTGGATGAGTTACCGTCGAAGCGACTACCGAATGACAACATAGAAATAAAAAAAAAGCTGTTGATCGACAATTTTTTTGATACTTTCTACCGATAACATTCTTGATAATATTATGTTTCTTGTTTTGATGTGTTTAAGCCACTTTATGTGAACATGTATGCCATAAAAAAGTTAGTGTATCACTAGCAATTACACATGAGTTACAAATTACGTTGGAGAGGATAACATGTTTAGTTTGTTGGAGTTGTATTTTTGTTGATATTGCCTAGATGTCTATACGTTGTTACAAAGCTCTTATTTTGCTATTGCCCACATTTGTGTAAGACACAATTACGATAGTTGCTAAAAAAAATCATGTTTTATCAAACACTAGACATTTATCTACTAAAGCTACCTTTTTAACATTTAAATGTTCCCAAGGCATATTCAATAATCTCATTTTGTGGAGCTTATTCACATCTCTCACACAAATGTGTCTTGTAACAATCTTGGAGATAAACTTGGTTGTGATCTAGAAATCAACACATACATGAAGGTTCTCAACAAATCCAATAGTTGTCTGGCATGGGGCATAGTTAACAATCAAATGTGATTGCTAACTTCTTGCTTTCTCTAACTTTGCATAGATCTCTTGTATCTATGGGTGTGAGTCGTCTCCTCCATAAAAAACATGTACCATTTTATGGCCTTTAATCCAATTACATTCATGCACCATTTTAATTCCCCTATCCTTCATTAATCTCTTTACTATTTAGACCTTGCCCACCTAAAGAATACCCTTATATAATTGTATAATAAATGGTTCACATATAAATTTTACTTTAAAAAACATAAATAAAAAATATCGGTCAAGAATAACAAAAAAACATCAAATCCCATAAAAACTAATATCTAACATATTTATGCATTAAAAACATGTTATATTTTACACAATGTGTATGTCGTGCACTAATTACGAGGCTCTTCTTCTCCTTTGAAGGTATTAAATGATCAAAGACATTAAAAAATTAGGTGAGGTGGGATGCAAAATAAATGAAGAATGAGATAAGACGATAATTTCCATGGTTTTCCATGAGTTGTTAACAACAATTTTAGAATAGGCACGAATGATAGGAAGCCTTGATGTCTACGTGTATGTGTTGTGACTCATTTGTTAGAGGTGCTCTATAACTCTCTTATAGTGCTGCACATGCCATGGATGACACAAATCCTAAGAGTGATGAAGTAAAGCCTTTGTCATTGTACAAAACATGTCTCACAAGCATTCAAATCACTATGGGACTCTAGGGGGTATGTGCAACAAGTTGGGGGACCAAAAAGTGGACATCAAATCCCAAATTTTACAAACCGTGATCGCGGTTTGTTTTGCCAGACTTGGGAAATTATGAACCTAAAAGCATGATCACGCTTTATAAACCGCACTCGCGCTTTATAAACTACACTCGTGCTTTATAAAAACTATGATCGTGCTTTATAAAGCGCGATTACGATTTTAAAAAAAAAGCGTGTCGCGGTTCTTCGATACCAAAAACAACTACGACCGTCATTTTTCCCACCATTTTAGAACCGCGATCGTGGTTTATAAACCGTGATCACGGTTTTTCTTTGTATCATCAAATCCAACCCTCAAGGCTCGGGAAATATCTGTTTTTCCTGAACCAGAGCTTTGGGAGGTCATTATGGTGTGTGAAAGGCCAAAAACTTCAAATTTTCTCTTCCTCGGACTTGAACCATGCTAAAAATAAAAACATGTCACAAAAATGGTACCATCGCGTAGGGGAGAATGTTAGCTTCGTATAAATATTGATTTTAAAGTGAATAGAATAAAATAAATATCATTTTATAATTTTTACTTACAATAGTTCTTTAAGTTACTTTTTCCCATGAATGTTCATGTCTACGTTTAAGATTGCAACTTTTGTTTCACTTATCAGAATGTGATAAAACCTATACCATCCCAAGCGTGGAAAAATTATATACACGTTAAAAAAATTATTTGATTTCGATGTCTTTTGATGTAGTTATGGTGAGCAAACAGAAAGTGCTCCATTTTCTAAATTTTTCAAACCACTTTCATGGAAAAAATCATTAAAAAAAATATTGCTCAAAAAAATACAAAATAAAATCCATCCCAAGATAGATAGTGGTATCTAACTTTTCACCAAAGGGAAAAAAACAAGTTTTGGTCATCCAAATCATGGGCAAACAGACTACAATCTTATAGGTGTTCTAAAAAAAAAAACCAAGTCATAGAATTTGGAGTGTTTAATATAGCTAAACTTGTCTGTTTTTTTAAAAAATAGTAGTTTAGAAACTAGATTTCAGATGCTACGATTCATATTTATATAAATTTTTCCAATTTTGAGTGCGCGTATTGCTAATAATCCCTACAAGTTGAGATTTTGTTGTTTTTACAATATGATGTCCACTTATGACCCCTTTTTGGTCCCCCAACTTGTTGCACTTACCCTAGGAGTCTATTCCTTCTTTAAAATTTGCCCCATTCAATGTATCTTGACACTACGTGAACGGGTTTTGAAGGGTAGGTTTGTGCGGTTTGTGATGAATACGTCCTTATTCCCTATGTATGATCTCATAAACCTTCCTACCACACTGTTTAAGGGGTCACATGGATTTAACAAACAAAGCATGGCGGATAGGTGGTCTATGTAATATCGTTGATTAGTGTAAGATACTAAGAATATCTAAATTATAATGGGAGTGAGATATTTCCCCACTATAAATGTCGGTGGAAGTCGACAACAACCCCAACAACAACGCAACTATTCCACACGATGAAATAAATGGTACTTCCATTGTTTACAACAATGATGAACATGAAAATTAAGAAAAAGTGATCAGTATTGTCGCCCATCATCCTTTACCACATAAGCGGATGACAAGAAAATCTATTGAATTTTTTGAGAAAAGCGGGCATAAGAAATGCTTGACACTTACCTCTCAACAACATTAAATAAAATGGTGGAGTCGTTGGAATTTGACACTTTCCAACAGGAACATTTTCAAAGGTGGACGCTTTCCGATGAATTATTTGACACAACGTAAAATGGAGCAATGGTTATAGTAGGCACACATCAAATGCAAAGAAGAAGTGTATATGTGTATGTCTAATTTTCTATACATGTCTTATGTTTCTTTTTATGTTAAAATCAACAGTCTTCCCATTCACTATATTTGGGATTGGGAGGGCGAACGTGGATTTAGAGAGGGATTTTCCATATTTTCTTGTAAATGAGTGGAAAGAGGTAGATTTTGAGAAAGGAAGGTAATAGATAACCTAGGATTTTAAGATGTTTTAGTTAGAAATATGGAGACTTGGGATTTCACTCTCTATTTTCTTTATTTCCATTGGAGATACAAATCTATATCATATTTAATATTGTGGCCTAACGATTTAAATGTTTCTATGTAAAATTTATTAATTCGAAAATGTGAAAGTAGGTGGAAATGGATTGTGATATTAGGGAAGTTGATGGTTTAATAATTTTACCCTCCTTGATTTGTTGTATGTCTTGATGAAAAATATTAGATTAAATTAGTAGCATGTGGTTTGAATATGGCAATTTGTGGTGTGTGTTTTGAAAATGCATTGGTTTGTGCTAATTGATTATGATATTCGGAAAACTAAAGATTTGGCTTTTTTCTTCCCTATTTTCTTTTTTCGATTCGGGGAAGAATATAATATTAAAATTAATAATTTTTGTTTTGAGTGTGATGTTTTGTGTTTTAGATTTTAAGAGTTTGTATGTGCATTTGACCACAATTGAAGAGGTTTTAGTGGATGTGAATGGATTCCTCACATAGTTATAGGTTATGAGTAGGGAATGGAACCAATATGAGTGGACCACGAAGACAAAGAGGCCATGGAGGTGGGAATTCTCTTGCAATTTCTTTCAGTGAGTGAGAACAATATGTAAAATCTAAATGCTTCTATCTTTCCTTGAAACATATGTCAATATTTCTATTTGTTTCAAATACATCCTTACTTTCTTGTAAATTGGTTGGACATATTTTTTGGGAAAACTAGCAAGTACTTGCACCCACCATGGTATTAATGCATTGAGAATGCTCTATCAATCTTAGACTACCCTTCACTTTAGAAGCCATATTCTAGGTGTATTTATTCTATAACCAACTACCTCAATTATCATGGATATATCTCACGATGGTTCATAAACCAAAGCATTACTCACATGTCATATTGGTGTTTTAAATATTAGTTCAAATAGACCCAATATTTGCCCCATATTAAAGGCTATAACGGGTTAAAGTATAAATATTTTATAAAATATATTAGGTATAAGGTGTGTGGAGCAATAGAGAGAAGGGAGGAGAAGTAGCCATGGGTTAGATGAAGAAATCCTAAATTCATATCATTTTCATTGTGTGTTTTTTCAAAGTTACAACAACATGGTTTTTCGGAGAAACAACACATTTTTTCCAAAGTAATAGCACTACATAACTCTAAGAAGTAGGAACATCCTTTATATTATCATTGCTAAAGTATATTTCTTGTCATTTAATTCAAAATAAATTTAGAATGGAAGTCGTGAAGTTTAATAAATTTAACTAACAATAATACAACCACACATGACCCTTCACATTACTATACAAAGTTTGATTAGTGTGACAAATGTAGATAGAAAATAAAGGAAGAAAGACACCAAATTACACATACTAAGGGTTTGTATTTTTCAAATTCAATATGAATTTCATCAATGTTTTAAGTGAACATATAATTAAATCTTGTGAAACTATAAGATATTGAATCCGATATTGAAGAGGTGGAAATAAAAAAGGGTATAAAAATATTATAAGGAAAATGGTAGTTTGGATAAATAGTAAAATAACGGTTATTATATTATTGAAAATTTGTGTTGGGAGAGGTTTGTTAATATTAGAACATTGAGACGTAACTTTGGAAATAGGGGTATTATTTATTATCCTATGAACACATGTGATAGGCCATAAGTTTATATAGTGAATCCCTCATGATATATCTATGTCCTTAGATTTTAGAAATATTACTTAACACTCAAGTTTTTGTTTCTTACATAAGTAAATGAGCTTTACATTACAAATGTGCCGTATCTTATTAATTCCAACATTTTTTGAACATTTACCATATTTTACGTAGGCCAAGTTTGTACAAATAATTACATGTTAAGTTGAGCTCATGTTCAAACACTTCTAGTTGAAAAACCTTCCCAACCCCTATTCGATAACGATCCCATTGCTTTCTTGTTGCTTTTACAATAGTGAGACTAAATTCCTTTGACATGTTACTATAATAGTAGAATATTGTTTTAATTTTTTTTTAAAGTTCTTTTAAGCTATTTAGAAAGGTAAATTTTGTATTAAAAAAATAAAAATCCTCAATCTATATGGTGCTTTTGTTTTTACGTGGAGAAAGTTACAACTTGAATTTCCTTTCTATTTTGACTATTACATTTAAAATAGTTGCACGTTACAACATTTAAAATTTTGTTTTCTACAAATTAATTGAACCAGTTGTTTACAATTTTTCCTTCATATTTACTTCTTCATTACCTCACTGCCCCTATGGGCATGCTCATTACAACTTACTTGTGATCGCTAGTTTATACCTTATTGTCATCTTTGCACTTCTTCCTGGAACAATTCACAAAAGCATCGTGTCTAATCAAATCCATTGATAAGAGAGCTCTCAAGTGGAAGGTCTTCAAAGAACATGAAACTTAATTTACACAAGGGTCAAACTTGGGACATATTATACACCATTAAGAAAACGAGCAAGATAAAGAGAAATGTATTTATAACTCTAAGAATAACAATAAATAAATCTATCACGTATACTCTTTATTATTTTTAGAGATGATTTATCATTAGTTGACTGGTCAGCCTTACAAACATATATGATGGGAGGTTTTAGCATTTATTAACTGGTTAACCTTATAAAATATGTGATGTTTACAGAATACACTGAGAAATAAATACATTCCATAACAAACCAAGAGTTCCCATCTAGACCACTGGTATAGAATCATAGCAAAGTAATATACAAATCAGAAAACCAAATCTCCCATACATTTTCCATGAGATGAATAGCCGTTTATATGCAAGCAGGCTTTGCATTTTTGAAATCAGACTGGTAAAATGTCCTCTCACGCAAACCCAGGCTTGCAAGAATGGATTTAATGATCTTAGATGCCAGATCTGGCAGATAAATTAAATGTGCCAACCGCTTCGTTGTAAAATTTGAGGATAAACCTGTTGGTGACACATAACATCGAAGAAGAAAAAGTATGAAATAAATAACATACCAGAAATCTCAGTTTCCTTCGGATATATATCTTTTGAGAATTTTACAGAAAATTTGGAGATCGTATGTAATCTTATGCAGGCTGAACCTCACCAGAGAGCTTCGCAGGCGTAGATCCAGAAAAATCTGCAGAGGAACAAAATAATACAGAGCTCTTCGCACGATCGTTTCTAATACATTGCTTTTCTTTCCCTGTTTTGGCGCCTTTGTAATTATGTGGTGTGATGAGACATTTATCAATAGTTCGTTGCAAGCCAATATGTGAACTGCCAAAAACCCTCTATCAAGAAAAGGCATATCTATTGGCATATTAACTCACAGGAATAATGATTTGATTCATAGGTATGCATGACCCAAACAATAAAATAAGATACAGTGGAAAAAGTGACGGTGACCATCAGACGATAACATAAGAACTACAACATTAAAAAGAGATAGAAGCACATCCTTAACCCAAATATATACGCTATTATATCAAATCTACTTTGTCACACTTGTCTAGACTTACAAGTCTTACTAGAAATTAAGACTTATTTCAATGAATTTATTTATATATAAACTTCATTACAAATTTCAGTTGTAATGCAACTGCACAACCATTTTATTGTAAATATCTGGAAAAATAAATAAATTGTTTTACCCAAAGTGAAGGCAGGATTATTATATCAGAGAAGGTAACTGTCCATTGGGAAAGAGGCACAGCAACTTCAAATCCTTTAGAGTGGGGGTGTGAAAAGGCTATACAGATGACGGTAAATGAAAATGTAGGACCCTATCTATCTATAGGGAACAGTGTAGTTTCTTGTAATTATGAAACTAGTTCAAAAACTTCATTAGTTGTGGACCATAATGCCTGTATAAGTCCAAGCTCCGCATAGGGCCCCAAGAATAGGTCCAACAATATACACCCACAGACCCTCAAAATTGTGTGCCATCAATGCAGGTCCCAAAGATCTTGCTGGGTTCATGGAAGCTCCTGACAGTGGCCTGAACATTAAACACCATCCCTTTGTTAATACAAAATCTATTCCAAACTAAACGAGAAAAAAGAAGAAAGAAGAAGAGTGCAACAATTACACACGTACCCTCCAAACAAAGCACAAAGGCCAATTGTGCCACCCACTGCAACCCCTATCAAATCACCAGGCTGCACAATGATCCTTTGCCATGTTAGTTGGTGAGAGTTTGTGATAGGCTTGAATTAGTAGTAGGGTTGTGATATCTTACTGCTTTAGGATCTGTGACCATTGCAGACAACACAAACATGAGTATGAAGGTAAGCATGAATTCATAAATTAGAGATTCAATATCATTTCCCACTGGAGCATTGACAGCAACATTAATGGATATCTTTCCAATTGTTAATTTGAGTGCAGCTGCAGCCAGTGTTGCACCAGACGCCTGCGCTAGTATATAAAAAGGCAGCTGAAATTACAACAAGGACTTTTAAAAATTAATACAGTATTTGCTTCCATACCATCCGATTTTTGTAAATTATCTTTTATCATTTTACTTGTTAATTTAATACAAGATCTTACTCATCCAAAAGAAAAAATTATGGACAGTCAAAAGCCTAATAACATTTTTGGCGATCTAGTGATGTAACCCATACTTATAAGTCTTAGCTAATGTGATCATCAATCAAGATTTACTCAACAACAGCCATAAAAAACTACATGCAAAATCCATATTAACTAAAAATATATGAGTGTTCAATCACCTGCTTGAGAGGAAGTTTTCCAACAGTTGAGAAGGCAATACTAACAGCAGGATTCATGTGAGCACCAGAGATATGTCCGACAGTGTAAAGCATTGCCATTATAGTCAGTCCAAACACAGCAGCAACTCCAATATGTGTTAACACCTTGTCCCTTGCTTCCACCATTATTCCTCCACACCCAGCTAATACTAATATAAAAGTCGACAAAAACTCTGCTGCAGTCTACAAATATTCCATTACCACCTCATTATTAAACATTGAACAAACATCTTTACACAAACATGACACACATATATAAACAGATATACACATGAATTTCTTATGATACCTTCTTGTAGATCACGTACTTAACACTTCTAGGGGGCACCTTAGTGGCCATAATGTTTTCAACATCTGGATTAGTTACATATTGAGAGGAATCATAACATGCAGACGCATAATCACGGTCTTCAATGCTGTACATCTTCTCGTGCTTAGTAGCATTAATTCCTTGCATTTCCATGGCTAAGAACTCTCTGTTTCTTACAAGAATGTGTGAAATTTAGCTACATATTTTCACAGGATTCTACTTGGCCTTCTTATAGGCTGCTAGACATCTCACTCTGATTGTGATGTTTTAGTATTCTAATAATTTATTCTATTTTCACTTTTGTTTTTCGTTGATATCATGACAATGGGTATACCCATATGATTGGAAAAAATGTTTTATAGTGGTTGTCTTTAACAAGTTTATCTTGAATCCATTTATGTATTTCTACCATGATTTCAATGGAATTGTCAATATTGTTGTCAATGCATGGTTGTCTTCTGAAAGTTATCATCTTAAATATTTTGGCCTGCATTCTGCTAAGTTTAGAAGTAACTTACAAATCCTTCTTTAAAAAGTGTACTTGGAAATTCTTATGTCACACTTTATAATGTTCGCTAAACCACCTATATACTACATATATTTATGTAATACATTTATATGCTACTTAAAGAGTATTTATTTGGTTGTTGGGAGATTATTGTTTTTATTTTGAAAAAATCACCCTCACATACAGTCATTTATAAATATATTAAAATTACAACATTCTTTTTTTATATGACGTTAAACTTTATAAATAATGTGTTATCCATTTAAATTTGATCAATAACTTTATTATTTATGGTGATGACTTTAAGTTTAAGTTGTCTCTTGCCGCCCTTCAAATCAATGACTGCGATTTTTATAAATTTTTATTCCCTTTTAAAAGACATATACTTTTCTTTGATTAAAAAGTAAGTTTCTATTACTTGGGAATTAAAGCATAGAATTAAGCATATAAAAATGGGTGGTGTGGGAATATATTTTAGAATTTATATAGAAACACTTTGAAAATTAAGGTTAGCACATGGGCCAAACCATTAACAATTACAAATTTATAAAGATTGCTCAACTCAAAAAGGAGTAATAAACAAACAACACCCAAAATTAAGTTGTTGTGGCAAATGTGGAGCCCGATGGTGGAGGCCGTGGAAGGCTATCTAGTTTGCCACTCCCCTTGCCAATTCCAAATGGCTTCAAATTAGGGACGCCTTCTCATCCATCATGGCTATTATTTTTTCCTCCCGTCTGTGGGATATATCCAATGAGAGGTGAGGGAATTTATTGCAAGGGGAGCCTCGTATCACCACCATCACCGCCATGGGGAGGAGCATCCCATCTGTTGCTGCACACATCACCAGAATCACCACTACCAATATTGCCACCACAGAAAGTGATCAAAGCTCCTCCTTGCATTGCCTCCTCGAAAGGGAGAGGATGGATGAGAGAAAGGGCTAACACTTTGACATAAGTTCTGTGTGTGAAGATAGAAATGTTTTTAGGATGCAATAGTGTGACCATATATATTTTTTTAAATTGGACATTAAATTTGATGTTTGTCATAGGATAATTTTGAAATTGAATTTTACGTTCATTTGATTGTCACTTAACTTTCCGTTTCTTTTCACTTGGAGAAGTCAATTGGACAATAAGTAATATCTTGGCTACATGATAGATTTTGGGGCCCATTTTTTCCAATTTATTTATTATAGGACCAACATAATAATATAGTTAGATTGATGTCATTTAACACTAATATCAATAAAATCTTAAATCTAAATTAAAAACCTTGAAATTGATGGATGTATTTCACTCTTGTATTTAAAAAAACTTTAAAAAGAATTATATTTCATAACAATTTATTTTGTAATGGTTATAATAATAATTCTATAATAAAAATCGATAAAATATAGATATGTGTTATAAAAAGACAAACGACAAATGTTATTTTTTATTTTAAACTTATTTTACATATAAAAATATATGAAAACTTCACAACTTACTCTCATATATGGTCATACGAATAATAAAAACAATACTTAAAATATTATAAAATCCACACAAAAACATAATTATGTTTTTCTCCAATTTTATTTAATCCTTTTAACATCTTATGCTTGTTTCAACTCTTACACGTATAGTTTGCTTTCCTCGGCTTCATTGTTTTATATGTTATGGTATTCAAATATTTTAATAATTAAGACATTATATTCTCTGTGAGGAAGATGTGTCTACAAATGGGTCATATAAATCTTAACTGTTACGTACAGTGACATTTATGGATCATTCATTAAAAAGAACAAATAATAGAAATGAGGATGATATGAACATTGCAGGCCTAAGCCGGCTTAGTCTTAACAATGATTCTCTTTTATAAATTTATCTCTTACATTAGCCTAAAATAATTGGTATAATATATATTTATTTAGCTACTTGGGCGCTTAAAGAGTACTATAATCTAGTTATTGAGCTACTTGGAGACTTTATATATATATATATATATATATATATATATATATATATATATATATATATATATATATATATATATATATATATATAATATATATATATATATATATATATATATATATATAAAAAGAGAAAATTCTTTAAAATATAAATATTACATTATTAATATAAAAGTATCATATTTGTAATTATACATACATACATATTTATATTATATATACATGTATACATGTATGTATTTGTGTGTGTGTGTGTGCGCGCATATACACATATGTATATGTGTACACACGCACACACACAAAAACATTGTATACAATATATTATCATTATTTTTAATAGCAAGAGAATTGGTTATAACATTTTATTATCTCCATTAAGATTATAATTTTTCTCCGATGAATATCACCTTTGTTTCAAAAAAAAAAATTATATCAACATAGTTTCTAATATATGTTCACATCCATTATAAGTCCTATGTCTCCTCAATAAAGTCTAGAGTTAGATTTAGGGAAACCCTTTTGGGCTTAAGTTTCGAACCATCGACCTCTAACTAACAAATAGTTTTTTCACATACTTGATCAATCTGTCCACCATGTTTTTACCTACATAATTTGTACTTTAGGATAACATCTTATAATTGGTATTAAATAAGTGTAATTTTAAATCAAATCTGTCCATGGTTAAGAAACTACATGACTTGGGAGAATCCAATTTGTTAGTCAATCATGAAATGATATGGGAACTCTCCATTTGAATTTTCATATTAAATTTCTAGAGGTGTTTTTATCCTAGTGGATAGTATAACACACTATCATCCTCACTAGTTGGAATGTGACCCTTTCAATAAACACAAACTTTAAGTATGTGACTAGTTAGTTGCTTTGGAGTTATTTATATGTTTATTGATAAATCATTAACTTAGGTTTTTCTAGCGATGGTCCCTTTGTATTGTTAATGTTGCATGTCCCTTGTCTCTTTTTCTTTCAATAGGTCTTGTTTGTCCATGTAATTATGATTTTCTATCTCTTGTGACACTAGATTTCCCCCTTTGCCTTGGTTTTCTCTATCCTCCTATTTTTTTCTTGGTCTAGGGTTGTGAGTAGTTTCAATCATGTATGATAGAAAAATACCTATGGTTCCAATCATGTCTCTATGTTTATTCTCCTTTCTCCCATGGACCCATTTAACCCTTGTTTTCACTTTTTTTTTGGTTTGTGGCATTTTTGTCCATTTTCCCACCCATTATATATAAAGTTTCACACCAAAAGGGTCTAAATTTGAATTCAATAAGCCTATAAATACATGGGTGAATCAATGTGTCTAGATAAATAAGAGAAAATATACATTTAATTATTCCTTTTCAAAAACGTGATATTAAAGTTATAAGAGAAAAAATCTATTATTTTTGAAGCATCCCCACACCAAAAATTAATTCAAGAATTCAAATATTTTTTATATCTTATAATAGTTGATGATAAGGGTGGGGACATTTGCATACACCAAAATGATTACCAAATTTATATCAATTGTTACTTGCACATTGTTTCAAATCACGAAGCGAGTTAACATCCAACCCTATCATCAAGTAACAATTGATATAAATTGTAAAATAAATTGAAAAATAAGTGGGTTTCTTTTTTGGGAACCCACATTTATATCAAACATCCAACCCTCGGGTATCTTTGTTTCTTGAACATAAGATACATCAAATACCCATTCCTAGGATTTGTCCTTTTCATAAGCATGCATTGATTAACCACACAATCCTTAGGGTTTGTTATTTTTAAACCCCACTAAGCTAGTACACTTATAAGGTATATGTTTTCACTTTGTATATGTAATGTTGGTTACACACATTGTTCCTTTGCATGCTATATATATATTTTATGCCATGCCAAGTTGATTAGATCCACTACTCCAACCTAACAAAGAGTTATGCTAGATTACAATCAATTGATCATATCTACAAATTCCCATGATTACTACATGGTGATTTTTCAATTAATTACTTTTTATGATTGATTATTGTAATAATTGGTCTAAATACCCCTATATTTGATTACATTGATTTATATGGTTATTAATAATAACTTTGGATTATTAATGATTAGTTAGATGAGATTATTTTTCTTATATGCATTCAAATGTGAAGTGGAATGTTATTTTTGGATTTCACTTATTTTTCAATTTATTATATCTTTTGATTCAAATGTACTAATCTAGTTAACACTTTGAGTGTTGCATTGAGGTCTATGAATGATATCAAACATTAGAATGGAGGAAGAGTATCATAAGAGAGATGAGAGAAGATTCATAGTCCCAATGGTATTGTAGACATAAAATCATGCATTTGGGTACATTTATAAGTCCTAACACATATTAGCATTCATATGATTCCTAAGCAAGAAAACTAGTAATTGATGACTATCTTTGGCCTCTTTATTTTGCTTCTTGCTTTCTATTTGATCTTTCACACTCTACACCCTGCTTGGATTTTACTAATTTATCTTTTATGGCTCTAGACACTAACGTCCCAACCGGGATAGGAATGCTCGGGCGTTCTGACCTTTCTCACCTTTCTCACCCCTTTTGGGTCTCTTTTATCTTTTGGGCATCTTTTTCACTTATGGTTCGACCTTCCAATTGTCAATTACGAAATTCAAACAAGGAAATTATATAAATACATAGTTATGTGTTCAAAATAAAGGACTAAACACTAAGCATTACTATCATCACCTAAGCTTGCATCCAAAGGCACATCAACACTCTAAACCATCCATCTAGAATCCACTCAAGGGACAAGGGCTACAACAACTCTGCATACACTGTATAGGAAGGGGAAGATCATTTTTACATCCACACATTAAACCACATTGCTACATTTAGCTACAACCTGCTATCAAGTGCAACTTGCAAAAGGGCATCCTAGGGCACAATTTCTACACACACTCACAAGAACTACATGGAGTTTGAGATGCAGTACAACACTTGGTTGTAATTTCATTCTTAGGGTGACCGTCAAGTTCGATCTGAATCCCCATATTGTATTTTTATTTTTGGGTTTGATGTGGTTTGTGGGATTTTGTAGGTGAACTTCTATTTTGCAAGTTAAAGGTACCCTCAAAAATTATTGTGTGACTATTAAGTGATTACCGAAAGCAATAATGAAGATCTTGTGACATTAGAAAAATCAGGGTTATGAGAATTTATGCGGTCATAAGCACCCAAAAGCGGTCTTCACCGCCTGGGTGCCCCGGTCATCCGTGAGTGCTTGTGTTCGACCTCATTCATGCGATATAGAATTTACAAACAACATTTATGACACTCTACATGTTAAAAGCACAAGGGACTGAGAGGGGGGGTGAATTAGTCCTACAATAAATTTCCTTTCATTTACCAAAACATAAATTCATCCATTTGTTTGTTTAAACAACATCCATGATCATGTGTGCTTATTAAGACATGTAAAATCAACCACAAGAGAAAGAAAGTAAAGTACTCAACATAAGAACACCATATGTAAGTGGGAAACCCTCATGGGGAAGAAAACCCACTGAAACTCTACTTATATTACTCAAAGAAAAGTAATTTAGTGTAGCACCAACTACACAAGGAGCACCAACCCTTGATTTAGTGAGGCACCAACCCCACAAGGAGCACCAACCCTATAATGAGCACCAACCCTACAATGAGCACCAACCCCTAATTTAGTGAAACACCCACTCCACAAGGAGGCTATAACCCCCTAGGATGACCAAACACCAAATCATCCACCTAAAGATGTCTAATCTCTAATGTTTATGCTAAAAAAATTGATTGAGATCACAAATTCAGCTCACAAACCCTAGCTCACACACTAGGTCTTCAATCTCTCATCTTCTTGTTCTTTCTTCACTTTTCTTTGCTCTATCTTCTTGCTCTCATGTTGTCATGCCTTCCTAAACATGTCATGATCTTCCTCAAACTTCAAAACATGCTCACATACCTACAAAATATCTCTCTCTAGGTCACACACCTTCCCTCCAAGAGCACTAGTTCAAAAATGAACTAAACAAGCACTTAAATATGATTTTCTTCCTTCCAAACCAAAAGAGGTCGGTCCCTCATGATAATTTCGACCCATAAATATCTATAAAATTTATAAATTTGAATTAAAATAGTTACATATGACCCAAGTAGGTTGGCCTAGCTAAAACCCTCAATACATGTGCCAAAAATGGCTCAAAACCCCATGGGCACATTCTTAAAAATGCCCTTACATTAAATGTATACTTTTTCATGACCCAAAACCATTTAAATATGAATAAAATATAATAAAAATTCATACATGGTCATAATTAATATCAACCAATCAAATTATTTCATTTATTGGGCCTAGTTCCCTTTACAATTCTCAAAAACAGGATTGTTTCTACACCCTTGACACTGGAAACTTTATCTGATCCCCAAATCAGTTATTCTAAAAAAACCTTCCATGTGACCACTCAAAATAAATGGAACAACTTTTATAGCACATATAAATAATTTAGAAGTTAGGAAACATCATTCACTTCAAACCACAACTACTTTTGCCTTCACTAGATTAACCTACCAAAACATATGTTTCAAATGTTAGCTCATAAAATAATTTATACATACATTAAAGACCTCAAAATGGATTAATTAGATGAAAAATTCATCCCTATTTACATTACATGTGATAGGAAGCATCAATCAATCCATATAATTCTTAAAACAACATCAAACTTTCACCAAAACAGATGTGTCTTGAACTACCAAAAATATTCTTTCTCAAAGATTTACTTGAAACCCAATAAAATGACCTAATAATGAGGAAATACATATATCACTAGAAATATCTCTGAATCTACTTTCCAAAAAAACTTGAATCATCTCAAAATTCCACCTATAGCTCAAGTTATGACCTTTTAACTAGACCTTGCTCTTTAAGACCCCAAAAGCTGCTCTTTGACTAGTCAAAATTTGTTTGGACCTCAAAACATCATGAAAGTGTATGAAATTTCTCTGAAAAAACTGTTTACATCAATAAAAAATCCCAATAATCATGCACCATCAATTTTTCATGCTACTCCTTTGGACAATCTTTTCCTAAAACCTTCATCTCCAGAAACTACTATTTTTAGGTGGGGTCCACTCATCACCATGATCTCAATACTACATTTATGGAAATATGGAAGATTCCTATACAACATAAAATCATAAATTTTTCATTATCAATTAAACTTGGGTCAAGATATACCTCATTTTCTCCAAAGTGCTCTTAGCTAGGGTTTAACTAGGGTTTAGACCTCTTTACCTTCTTAACATTCGTTCATAAAAACCTGACGATAAACTAACCTCATTATTTTTTTGAAACATTCTAAAATAACCTTAGAAGCATCCCTAAAATCCACAAGGTCCCATGCAAATCACACTATTCACAACGAGCATCAAAAGTTCAAATTCAAGCTTGATTTTTACTTGTTCTTGACCTGTTTTAAACTCAAGCATATATGGAAAAATACACAACGGGGAACCTAATTTTTTTGTGAGAATCATCACTCATCCCTATAACATCTCCAATCATCATAATAGCAATTCCATGGCTCAAAATCTCCAAGATGTCGGGTCAAAGCACAATGTTGTGTCCCACTTCATGTCCCAAAAACGCGAGTAAGAAGTTGGGCGGGATCGGAAATCGAGGTTGTTCGCGCGAACACCCTTTCGCGTGAACCCCCTTCGCCTGAACTGCCACGTAGGATGAAGAAAATAGTTCGCGCGAATGGGGGTTCGCGCGAACACCCCTTCGCGCGAACCCCTCGAATTCAAATAATTTTGGCGGCAAAGAGTTATATATAGATATTTATATAGTTAATTTAAGGTTTGGGGGTTCGGGCGAAGGGGGGTTCACGCGAACCCCCTTCACGCGAACCCCCTTCACGCGAACCCCCCTTCGCGCGAACCCCCCTATGTGGCACCTATGTGGCACTTTTGTGGCACATTTTGGCGCCAAATCCATTTGGAGGATAATTTTATGCCAAAATGTGCCACTTAGGTGCCACGTAATTAGGGTTAACGAATGAATAAAATTACAAAAATTTAACACAAAATACAGAATTTTATTAGCTTTCTAAAAATATAATTTTTATTTTTTAAAAATATGTTTTACTATTTATTTTTTATATTTTGCTAACATATGGTATTTTAGGACAATCAATTGTACACAATCAACCCAATTTGAAAAATAGCAAAAATATCAAAAAAATTTGAAAAAATTAAAATTACTATTTATTGAAGTCTTCTTCTTACCTGTGAAAAAAAAATCAATTTTGATATAAATCTTAAAAGTTATTGGCATAAACATTTGTACGCCATTTATTTGAAAATATTTTTACTAAATAATTAATTAAAAAAATATAAGTCCAAAAAATATGAAAATTTGACAGCACCTCAAAATTCAAATCTTGAACATATATCTAAAATTTCATGGTGAAAAAATAAATTTTCATTTAAAAGAACCACCCGGGGACAGTCATTCCTCTTTTATAACATAAGAAACAACGTATGAATAAAATTAAGAAAAAGACCGTTTTTTTTGTAATTTTTTTATAAAAAAATTTACATGTATTCTACACTCTAAATACAACATTTCATTAGTTTGTGGAATTTCATGAATGTGTATGGTTTTATGGCTATTACCTTTAGAAAATCAATGAAACTGAAAATTCATGTTTATAATGGTACAAAACATACCAAAAAGTGGGACATTTTATTGTGCTTTTACCCATCTAAGACTTACCTATGCTTGCATTCTAGATCCTTATAGTAACAACTAGGGTAAACTTAAATAATGCAATAAATGAACAAGAAACCTCTGAAAATGACCCAAAAGTACATCATATGCCATGATATACCAATTTTAATGCTTCCATGAGCTCAAATAGCTCCAAAACACTCTGTCACTCCTCCAAGGAAGCATACCTGCTCCTATGAGCACTTGTAACCAAGTGATCCACATGTACTTGTACTATACCACTACTATGAGTACTCAAAAACCCTAAAATCATGTCAACACACTTCCCAAGCATCCAAGAAGCTCATACTAATAAGAAATACCTCATAGGCACATGTATGGGCTTGCTAGAGCAAACATGCCTCACTAAATCTCACTATAGCAACTGATAAACATCTGAACCAGTATGTTAGCACCATGAACAACATCATGACATCATCCTAAAACATTTAATTTGTCATTAATGTTGTTTTTCATCAATGAAAACACCTATTAGGCCTACATGCAACATTGCATAGTCTGTTCATCACTCTTCCTTGTTTAAATCATTTCCAAGTTGCGAATAAATCAGCTAAGTCCTCTCTCCTTCTTCTTTGCTTAGGGTTTCAAATATTACATCTTAGATTTCTTGTGTCATTTCTTCATTTCAACATTTATACATCATTTGGTTCAGTAGTGACTCTGAAATATTTATATTTAATTCAAATTAAATTAAATCATTTGGTGAACCCTACTCGTGATCATACACTTGGATCTTCATTTTCTTCTTTCATGGCTCCTAAAATTCCTCAAATCTCTTTGCATGACTTGCTTCAAATACACCCACCTTGCAAATCTATTCTCCAAAAATCCCTAGAAACTATGTACCTCCCTCACAATACACCACCTACTCAAGTTAGTGCCATCTTCGATCATCTCTCTAATGACCCTAGTGATCCTGATATCACACCCAATCAATCCATTTGCAAGTCAATTCAAGCTTTACATGGGTTATTTCAAGACAAATTTCAAGCTATGGAAACCACAATTACATCTCTTAAAGATGAAATCCAACATCTCAAGGATGCTTCTAAGGCCCATGCTAGTTGTTCTTCTACATCTCATCCTAATCCTATGTCCTCTACATGTTCTCATGTCAGTGAACCCCAAGTCTTACTACTACCCACACCTCTCAAGTTTGATCTCATTGCTAAGAAACATGATATCCTTCCTCAAATCTTCTCACTCACCAGTTGATCAACTTGTCAAACTACTCATTGTTATCCTCCTTATCAACTTTCCAAGTACATAGGTCTTCCATTTTGCAATTATCATAGAATTAATGGACATCATGACAATGATTTTATGCTTTAAAATGAAGAATTAAGCACCTTGAGCATTAGGATTTTATTTCATTTGCTTCACAACATCTGCTACATATCCAATTGCTAAATCCCAATGGGATCCTAAATCCGGTCCTTCCATGTCTAATGAGCATCAATCCATAATCACTAATGTTCCTTCTTTGGTAAGTCAAGATCCACCTATCCAACCCATTCCAACTAAGCAACCTCCTCTAAAAATTGTCCCCCATCGCCTCCTCATAGAAAGTCTTATACATCATTACAATTTCCAACTAAACAACCACCTCTTAAAATTTATCCTCCATCCTCTTCTCCTATCAATTCTTCTACGTCATTACCTATTCCAACTAAGCAACCTCCTTTAAAAATATGTCCTTTGTCACAACCCAAAACCCAACCCTGGCCCTATTCTTGCTTCTACCTCTCATTTTGATGACAATATGATTTCTCATGATACATTTCAAACTCCATCCCCATCACAATGTCTCTCTTTCATCGTCACATAGCTCTCCATCATTGGAACACACTTGGGTTGCGATGCACTTTCCCTCCTTTTTAGCACTATCAATTTTCTCTAGTGTCTAATATCACACTTCACACTTCACGCTCCAGCATCATGTCTAATCTTTCCAGAACTTTCAAACCCTCTCGATACACACCTTGTATCATCATTATCCTATGATGCACTCTAGTTCCACGATTCATACTCAACTATCGAGGGTCTAAATATGAAATGAACCTCACATCATTCACTTTTCACGCTCTTATTTTCATGACATACCTCTCTAGTGCACAATATCAAACCATTTCCCGATGACGCACTCTTGTTCCATGGTTCATTCTTGATTGTTGAGGGTATTTTATAAATGAACCTCATCTCATACACATTCATTGAGGGGAACACTGATCCTATCCATCTTCACACATTGCATACCATCCCATTCACACTCACAACATATTGCATATCTTGGTTGCACTTACTCTTGCTTTCTTATACTAGTTACATGATGCACTTTGCTTATTATGCTAGTCAGATACTCAGTATGCCATTATCTTTATCATATACACATGCACGTTCACTTGGTCTTTAGTTGTGAATGCATATTTTATACAGTACTCACACTGCACTGAATGATGCTTGGCATGTACATCTTCTAGTCCTACTTAGGCTCCCAGGGGACATCTACTTTCTCACACATTACAGGTGTTATCATTTCATCATATACTACTTCTTATTCTTACTAGCACACTACTTTACATTGATACATACATGTTTTGATATACTATATGCCACCATGGTTGTTCATGTGTACATTTGGATTGACATTATTTTCCATTGTATGCTCTTATTTGTAGGCTATTCCCTATGTCTTTGATTGATCAACTTTTTTGCTTGCTTATGGTAGATTTAACCTGATTGTCTTGCGACATTGTGAGTTATGTCCCATATTTGAAACCCTCTTTTTGTGGTCCACTTTGTTTACACACTTGCTTGTTACATTAGTCTTCTATTGCATGCTTTGCTACTTTTTCTAATAACACATGTTACTAGCCACTTTGTTTGCATGTGCCTTGGTTTCTACCATGCACATCCCCTACCCCCTGTAGGGATACAATACAACACAACATTAGGTCCTCTCTTTTGGGCCGCACACTCCTACAATCATCGCATACACCCCCAAACAAGGGGGAATACATTGGGTGAAAAAATCACCCCTACAACAACTCAAAGCTACAATAAAAATATGCACAATCTGAATCACAACATGAGAACATAGTCATAGAATGACCCAAAATATGACTTGGGTCCTCAGCACAACAAAGACGACACCAACGCCTAACAATAGAAAATAGTGCCTAGGCACCATGTCCTCCCATGGGTACTAATTTCCTAGGGGTACACACAAACATCTTCTCATATTAGCACAGTTCATAGAAGCCTTCATAATAGTTATACGATTATATAACACAATCATTCAGATTACAAAATGCATTCTATCTCCTTCAATCGAACAATTCGGAAGTAATCGGGAAAAATCGGAACACACCATCTGTAGTGGTGCTTATTGGGCATAGTCATGGAAGGAGAGTAACACTAGACCTCTCTCCTTAACACTTGCTCTTGACGTGAGATTGCCCAAAAAAATCACTCTTGGTTTGAGATCAAAAACCCAAAAAAATCGTTAATGGCATGAGATTGCCCAAAAAATGCTCTACATAGCATTTTCAAGACACTTTTCTATCCTTTTACACTCTTCTACATCAGGTGCACACTTTCCTTTTACACACTTTTACATACTTATGCACATTTTTCTCTGATTTATCATATACGAGACTTTGACTACATTCTTGCTCTTCTTTTTGTAGGTCCACCCTTAAGAAAGCAATAACAAGAAAAACAACATGTACAACATGGTACGATGCATACGCTTCTCCCTTAGGGTCACTTTCTCTTCTAGTTACCATGTTTCTTTTTTGCACTCATTCCACGCTTCACTTATCTACTCAACACACTATTTTCCGCATGCTCTACAAGATTATAAGGTACGCATCTTTTATCTTCTTTATGTTATCGTATTCACTCAATAACATAAACTAAAAAATGTAACACAAAATCACATACTTGGGTACATTTCTATGTCCTAACAAATATACTAGCATTCATATGATTCATAAGCAAGAAAAATAGTAATTGAAGACTATCTTTGGCCTGTTTCCTTTGCTTCTTGTTTTCTATTTGGTCTTTCACACCATACAAACCATTTAGGATTTTACTGATTTATCTTTTATGGCTCCAAACACCAGCGCCCAACCAAGATAGGAGTGTCTAGGCACCCATCCCCTCTGCGCACGCCTAACCCTTTTCTCACCTTACTTGCTCCTTTTTGGTATCTTTTATCTTTTGGGAATCTTTTTCACTTATGGATTGGCCTTCCAGTTGTAAATTATGAAATTCAAACAAGGGAATCATATAAATACATAGTTATGTGTTCAAAATAAAGGACCAAGCACTAAGCATTACTAGCATCACCTAAGCTTGCATCCAAAAGGCACCTAAAGCACTCTAAAACATCCATCTAACATCCACTCAAGGGACAAGGGATACAACAACTCTGCATACACTACATAGGAAGGGGAAGTTCATTTTTCCATCCACACATTCTACTACATTGATACATTTATCTACAACCCGCTATCAAGTGTAACTTGAACAAGGGCATCTTAGGGCACAATTTCTACACACACTCACAAGAACTACATGGAGTTTGAGATGTAGTACAATGCTCGGTCATAAGTTCACTCTTGGGGTGACCGTCGGGTCATTCCAAATCCCCATATCATATCTTTCTTTTTAGGTTTGATGTAGTTTGTGGGATTTTGTAGGTGAACTTATATTTTGTAGGTTACATGTACCCTTGGTGATTATTGTGCGACTATCAGGTGATCAATAAGAAATAACAAAGATCTTGTAACACTACAAAAATCAGGTTCTGAGCATTTACGTAGTCACATGCACCTAGAAGTTATCTTCAACTCATATCCGCCCCTGTCTGCCATGGGCCCCATTTCTAGCCTCATTCATGCAATACAAAATTTACAAACAACATTTTTAACACTCTTCCCAGTTTGTTCATCACCCTTCCTTATTAAGATCATTTCCAGATTGCGAATAAATTAGCTAAGTCCTCTCTCCTTCTTCTTTGCTTAGGGTTTCAAATATTACATCTTAGATTGCTTGTGTCATTTCTTCATTTCAACATTTATACATCATTTGGTTTAGTAGTGACTCTAAAATATTTAGATTTAATTCAAATTAAATTAAATCAAGTATGTGAAAGAGTGAGAATTGTGTTGCAGTGATGGTTATTATCCCTTAAGTATTATACCTAGTTTGTGTTTTCACTAGTTATGGACACTAAAAAGATGGTTAAGATTGCTTTTTATTATATTTCAACTTGTTGATAGTATAATGAATCTTTGTTGTGTGATACTAACATATGAGTCTATTTCTATATCGTGATTGAGTTCTTAAGTATATAATGGAACTCTCCTCTACATAATAGTTCATTTTCAACTTAACAGGTGGTGATAAAAAGACACCAAACACATTGTGTATTAAATATCATATTTAAATATACTTCGAATATTTAGAAATATAATAAAAAAATAATTTAATTAATATTAAATTAAAACTAAGTGCAAGTTAAATCTCTCCACATGAAAACTCATGGAGGTTATGCTAGGGTTTATTTATTAGGTCCTCCCATGCTTGTTGTTGGTTGTCTTGGATATTTACTCTTCCCTTTAGGTGGCATCACCCCTATATTAATGGCTTCTCTTTTTCCAGCTCCATCTATTGATGCATGTTTGATTGAAAGAGTGTTTGGTACCCATGAATACAAAGAGGGTGAGGAAATTTATGCCAATCAGATCTTGAATGAGGTAACCATTCTAAGTCTGAGACTCATTTTCTTAACGACGTGCTTAATTTTCCTAAATTTGATAAGGCTTGTAACTGGCTTGAATCATACACCCTTGTTGGGTATTTTTTGGTCGAGTCCCCCTAAAATCCTATTGAAACAATGGGTTCACAACCATTGGCAACACCATGGTGTCAAGCTCGAGGGAGTGCAAACCTCACCAAAGTATTCTTTTCCTTGATAACTCTAAACATTGCAAATATATTATCAACCATGGCCCCTGGTTCATTCGAAACACACTTGTAGTGTTTTCTCATTGGACTAGGGATTTCCATGTCTCCTAATTTAGAGGTAAAAATTTGACATTATAATTTCCCAAGATCTCACGTAACACATTTCCTTACGAGAAGAGAAGGTTGAGATATTTCCGATGCTTATTAGAACATGCAAAATAGATACCATACACTCTAGATACAATCCACACAAGAACAAGAGTTGTTGGAAAAAGTAACAAATGGGTCATCGTGATGTCGATAAGTGGCATGGAGAAAAAAAAACATGAGTCATGTTTTCATCGCTAGTCTTCAACGGTCAAAAATTCTTGAAAAAGTGGGGTCCACTCTTATTTCAGAAGGGGACTCGAGCCGCCATAGAACTCTAAGTATCTCATTGAGATAATATCGAGTTGAGCTCATAATCAAGCTAGAAACCGAGTTGATTGGTGATTTGAGATCGAGTTATAGAGTGAGCTTAGTGCGAGTTGATTTGCGAGTTACCACCAAACTTGTGGCGAGTCAAAATTGGTGATCCCAACAAGAAAAATGGTACAACAAACGTGGCCAAATCCACATGTACATAGTGGAAGATAAGGCTTAATAAAGACTTTCCATAATTATCACCCATCACATGTGGGATGAACCCACTTACTAACTCGGCCGCATTAAAAACTAGCCCGATGACTCGGCATGCGACTTGATGACCAACTCGGACATATGTGGTGAGATTGGGACATGAGATAAAAGATGTAGGTGAGTATCTTAGTGACCAAGCTAGTGACTTGATGAAAAATTGGGCCGAATGGAGACATGACATGTCTGAATGACAACATGACGAGACTTGGTGCCAGACATGGGGGTCGATAAGTAGGTTGAGGCATGAAATATTCTTGAGCTCACAAAGTGATGGTGGACATATGAAGGAGTTAAAAGTGGTGGACGAGATTCAAACCACGAACCCTCGCGTAAAAGTCATCTGGTCTAACTTGAACTCGGCCAACCGAGTTAGTTTAAAATAGTAAAGTCGATATGGCCTATACCATGTATTTTGGGGGGTGGAAGCAATATATAAACCCCTATTCATTTCACAAGAACTTATCAAGCTTAATTCATAAGCTAAGTGTGAATTAGTGGATCCTTAGAGAATTTGTAAAGGGCATATAAGACCTTATTTAAGGAATAATTATTTATGAGTTAATTATTATTTAACTCATCATCAAATGTAAAGGCTATTTTTAAGCCTAGTCTTCTCGTGTTATTTTGGAGCTCGGGAGTGGAGCCGAAGGGAGTTATGAAGAACTTGAGAAGAAAATTACAGAGCTATGATTATTTACATGGGGAGTTATTCATCCAATTTCATGTTGCTTTGAGGCCGTAGAGGATAATCTTATTGTTGAGCTCGTTCATTATGACACTAGATACAACTCATTCTGTGTAGAGACTAGAGGTCATGTAGTAGAGTGCAAGTCTACGAGGAGGGTGTTTTCGACAACCCACTATTTGAATTATCTGTTTAGTTGGAGGTTGTGTAGCGGAGGGAAGTCTACATGAAGTGCAAAGCTAGGGAGGCATAAAACCCGAGCAAGCTTCCAAGACTAGTCTCTGTGTTTTCGGACCGATTAACACTAGATATCGGGGTGAGATCATTTTCAACATTCATTATAGTATAGTATTGTAAAGTTTCTTTGTAATTGAATTTACAAATTTATAATGAATCAATTCGAGTTTAGTGAACTCCGAAGACGTAGGCAATTTACTGAACTCTATTATTAACTCCTGCGCATTTTTAGTTATTCTCTAACATTGCATTTTCTTTAAGTTGATCTTATTTTTAGGGTTAAATCAACATTAAAATTGGATAGCCTATAAGGATCGATTGGTTGAAAAAGTTTTTACCAGGTTTACGGATCAAGTTTGGTATCAAATTTGGTTTATCACCTATAATAACTATGTGTTGAAACGAAATGGAATTCTACTAGTTCATTTAGTGGCCCATTGTACTCACCATACTAGGTACTATAATGCACATGATGATAATACATCAACGAGGTCAAACACATTAGATTTTTGAATTGAGATAGAACATGGAACTCCATTCAATATGTGTTGTGATAAAACATCATCACCCAAGCGACCCAAGAAATTGAACGAGATGGTCCTTAGGTATATGCACACTACTTTCACTTTATGTTGGGCATGATATGGAAAAATGTTGGTATTTTTCCCGGACCGAGCACCATGGTGATTCCAATGTAGAATGGTGGAACATATAAAGGCTTTCGACAAATGCTAGTAGCACCAACCTAATGTAGCTGGCAACTTAGCACATATCTTATAGTATAGAGAAGGATTCTCAATTGAAGAAATGTCTACAATTCATATAATCAAAGAAGCAAGAGCTACAAGACAATTTTGAGTCTTAGGAAAAATTCCTTGGATAAGTAATCATAGTTACAACATGAACTGAAAGATAAGGAAATTCTTATATCAAAATCATAGGATGGTGAAGAGGTGGTGAAAAATGATACACCCACCATAAAAATCTGTTAGTGATTCATTGAAATTTCCTTTTAAATGAAGTCATTATAAATCTTACTTTTGGTGATTTTGAAAAGCAAACTAGAGGTATTGGATTAAAATTAAAATGGGATATGAAGGAAAATGTCTTGGTGTAAATAGCCAAGGTATAACTAACCCTATCCAGGTGGAGGAAATACCTCGATATGTGGGTTTAGGTTACAACAATGGAAAAATGAGGAAGGAGAATGCTTGAGACAGGTTGAAGTGATACAAACATCAAGTGTAAATCCTAAGCCACTAGTCCTCCCGAAGTAGCATGTAGTAGGGAACATACCAAACTCTTCCAATAACCCAGAGCAAAGGAAAGAAGAAAGTTCCAGGAGATATCATCTAATCTAAAGACAAAGACTTTAGAGAATCATGAAATCTCCCAAGCCAACACAAGAAAGGAAGGCTTATTTTCTCCGCATAAGTCTTGCAAATACAAAATCCCTAAGAGGTATGATCATGTCTTATTTGATTACAATAAAGAGCCTATAATAACCCCAGAGCTATTGTGGACATATCCATGTGCTTATTGTGGATCCAATAGCCATTGTGTGATTTGGTGTGGAAAATAAAAGAAACACACCAAAAGGGTTATGGATGATGAAGATAGTGAAAAAGGCTATCTACCTTGTCTTAATCATTTACGGTGTAGTGAGAAGATGACACAGACTAGAGCTACAAGTAAGGAAATACTTTGTGATGAGTTTATCATGCTCGAATTTTTCTCTTAAAAAATTAGTAATTAAAAATCTATTAGGAATTACTCATAAAGACAAAACAAATAATTTCTATCCCGATTTGATAATGCCAAGATCATAGTGGCATAACAAAGGTAGTGGTACCATGTGCCAAATGAGTCTCAAATCCAACCGTAGAGTGATTGTTTGATTGAAGGAGTAGGATTTTTAAGGACCATTGAGTCAACTACTGAAATATCTTCGAGGTATCACGAGTTCCACATCCAGAGTAGAGAAAAAAATTATTTTGATGGACCAAAAGCCTCTTTAGTGGGGAGGTGTGATCTAAAGGTCAACATTGGGCATTAGAAGTTCCCAAGATCTCTCAGAACCTATTCCTTATGGAAGATTAGGTCGAGATATTTTCGGTGTGTATTGGAACACGTAAAATGAATACTAATAAAATGTACACTCTATATACAATCAGATAAAATGAACAAGACTTGCAGGATGAATCCATGACACATGCGACGTAGTGACTAGACACGTTTATGAAGGTAACAAAAGAATTTCCATGATGTCAAAAAGTTGCATAGAGAAAAAAATATAGGTCATGTTTTCCCCGCTAGTATTCGATTTGTAAACTAAAGGGTTTGCAACAATGATTAAAAGTCTTGTTTTGGAAGGGGACCACCATTAGAGATCAAGTAGCTCATTAAGCTAAGAGTGAGTTGAGTTCATAATCAAAATAGAAACCAAGTTGATTGGTGAGTTGAGATTGAGTTACGAGTGATCTCATGGTGAACCTATTGGTGAATTACCACCAAGATCGTGATGAGTCAATAACCGAAAAACCCAACAAAAAAATGGTACAACAACGTGGCCAAAGCCACATGTACATAGTGAAAGATAAGCCTTAATAAATCCTTTCCATAATCACTTCTGCCATATGTTTCGTGGAAAAGAGCCATTTGGGATAACCCCACCTACCAACTCGGCCAAAAACAAACCAACCCGATGACTCAACAGGTGATGGCGTGAATTATCCAAATTAGGCGGATGTGGTGAGATCAAAACAAGGGCGGTGGATGCGGGAAAGTATCTCGACAAATGAGCTAACGACTTAGTGAACAATTGGGCTGAATGGAGATGTGGTAGGAAACACACACACACATGGAGGACTCGATGATGGACATGGTGGTCGATAATACTACGCCCTTAACCTATTGCTTGTATTAGAATATGAGTAGCCAACTTGTGGCTTACCATATCATTTTATTATATCATTTATACTTTATCATGCTTAATAGGTTGGCCTTGGTGATGGCCATAGCATATGAATAGTATATATAGGGGATTGTAGGTAGTAGTTCATTATCATTTGAGCATTTGAGTCTTATTATATGGTTTGGAGGTTGCCCCCTCGAAGTGGCGAAGCTATTATAATTGCATATTGAGATCATTATTCTAAAATATTGTGTTATTTGGTGTTCTATTGCTGCTCATAATCTGAATTATACTAGTAATTTCATTACAAGTGGTATCAAAGCTGCGATTTGGGCCAAAATTAGGGCAAAAACCCTATTTTTTTGTTTCTGCAATATATTTTGAACCAGAGCGAATTGGTGGGAGATATTTTTACCAGAGTTGCAAAACATTTCAAGTAAGGTTCCCTAAAAATTTCAGACTTTTTAAATTTATTTTTCACAAGTTATTACAAATTTAGGTTTTTCATAAAATCGCTCCCTAGGGTGAAAATTGTGGAATTTTTTCAAGTTCTTTACATTTTCAGAAATCTCTAAAAAAATAGTATTAGTATCTTCTCTGTGTTTTTTCTTGTTCATCCAAATTTGTATCGAAACCCTAAACCCTAAGGTTTGATATCATGGCGGGGCCTTCCACAAGAGCAAAAAAGAATCCGGTTACTTCGGGTAAAACCCCAGATAAATATGAGGTAGTGATTGAAGAGATGGAGTTAGAAGGGGTAAATACAGATTCCTCAAGCACTAGGGTTTACCTCAGTTGATCATAAGGTGAGCCAACTTGAGTATGAGCTATGAAATGTACAATTTAAGATGGCCTCTAAAGGAGACAGACCAAATCAATCATCGGTTGGATGATATCATGCAACATGTAAAGGGTAAATAATATGGCCCAAATCCACCATATCAACCAAGGAGGATCTTCAGTTCAAAATCATGGACAAAATAACCATGTTGGATCACTTTTCCAGCCCAATCAAAATCCAACTTATTCGTAACCACGAAACATGATGCCGAAAGTGGATATGCGCAAATTTGATGGTAAGGATCCCTAAATTGGATAAATCAAATGGAGAAATTATTTGAGCTACATCAAACACCATCAGGACAAAAGGTGACATTGGCATCCATGTATCTTGAACCAGACCAATTCGTTTGGTATCGATGGTTATGTGCTCAGAGGTAGAAGAATGGTCTCGGTGTCACTTGGATAGTTTTTATCGAGGAGTTGCAATTGCACTATAGTTCCAATGTTTTAGAGAACTACTTTAGTCAATTAGCAAAGTTACGAAAAATAAGATTAGTCAAAGATTATGTGCATCAATTCCAAAACCTATCCTTAAGGGTGGAGAATATTCCATAAGAGAATCTAAATGACTTGTTTCTTGGGGGTCTTAAGGACCACATCAAGCATGAGGTACGTATGTTTAATCCACTCAAGATTTTTGATTCTATTATCATGGCACGTCGAGTAGAGGAAAAAAGTTCTTTGTAGTAGGAGGTCGCCTTTCATTAACACTAGAGACCATAGTATCTCTTCCCCTTCATTTTCTAGGCCAATTAGACTGACTCCTCAACAAATGGAAGAAAAGAGAGCAAAAGGATTATGTTTTAACTGTGATAGAAAATATGGACCATGGACACAAATGTCTTTGAGAAGAAGTTGTTTTATATTGATGGAGGTAATGAGGATGATGAGGAAGTCGCTAAAATTATAGGAGAGGCTGAGGAACCATTAGAAGATGAAGTAGAGGATCACCAACCTACAATTTCTTGCCATGCATTGTCAAGTATTAGTACTCCTCAAACACTCAAGGTTATTGGCTATCTCAAAAAATAGAAGGTGATGGTGTTGATTGACTCGGGAGTACTCATAACTTCATAAATAGTAAGTTAGTTACCACGCCTCAATTGTTTTATTTACCTAGCTCCAGAAATGCAAGTTATGATTGTGGATGGTGGGACAGTCAAGTGCACAGGAAAGTGCCATAGTATCAAGCTTTCCATGGGAGACTACATGTTAGACTCACCTATGTTTGCTATTTCTATGGGAGGGGAAATATTGTTTTGGGTGTCCAATGGCTCACAACCTTAGGTACTATAGAGATGAATTTCCAAGAATTGTTCATGCGATTTCATTCAGATGGAAGAAAAATACAATTGAATGGGATGGTAGCTAAGTCTCCATAGATTATTAGCTCTCATCAGATGCAAAAGGTTCTCAGAAAAGGAGTAGATGGATTTATAGAAAATTTATTTTCCATAGAAGTACAAATACAGAGTCTTCAATGCCACCCGATCTTCAGAAGATTGTTGATGCTCACTCATCTATTTTTGATGTAATTCCAAAGGGACTACCACCAATTAGGGATCATTATCATGCCATTCGGTTGATTCCAGGGAGCCAAACACCTAACATCAGACCATACAAATACCCATATTCCCAGAAAAGTGAGATCGAGAAAATGGTTTAGGAAATGTTGAAGGTACGTATCATCGGACCCTAGACAGAGTGCATATTCTTCACCGGTGGTCATGGTACGTAAGAAGGATGAAACATGGAGGATGTGTCCAGATTACGAGAACTCAACAAGTACACCATCAAAGATAAGTTTCCTATTCCAGTAATTGATGATTTACTTGATGAATTGCATGGTGCTATTTATTTCACAAAATTAGATCTTCGTTCGGGTACCATCAAATTAGAATAAAAGAGGAAGATGTTCATAAAACAGCTTTCAGGACTCATGAGGGCCATTATGAGTTTTTGGTAATGCCTTTTGGTCTTACAAATGCGCCTTCAACCTTTCAAAGCTTGATGAACACTGTTTTTAGGCCATTTTAAAGGAAATTTGTATTAGTTTTCTTTGATGACATATTGATTTACAGTAAGACATGGGAAGAACACTTACAACATGTAAATAAAGTGTTGGAAGTTTTGGAGAAACATACTCTCTATGCAAAGCCATCCAAATGTTCTTTTGGTGTACAAGAGGTAGAGTACTTGGGTCACATTGTATCCCATGAAGGCGTCAAAGTTGATCCTCAGAAGATCAAAGCTATGGTGGAATGGCCAAGGCCCAAAACTCTCAAAAATCTTCGTGGGTTCCTAGGACTAATAGGGTACTATAGAATATTTGTGTAGGGATATGGTAGAATAGAAACCCCACTCACTACATTGCTAAAGAAGGATGCCTTCCATTGGATAGACGTAGCCACTAAATCCTTTGAGCAATTGAAGGAAGCCTTGTGCACCCCAGTTTTGGCTACTCCCAACTTCTCAAAAACCTTCATTGTTGAATGTGACACTTCAGGATCAGGATTGGGAGTAGTTCTAATGCAAGAAGGAAGACCAATTGCATTTGAGAGTCACCAATTCAAAGGAAAATATCTTCTCAAACCTGTCTATGAGAAAGAAATGATGGCTATTCTTCATGCGGTCAAGCAATGGAGGCCCTATCTCATGGGTAGACACTTGAGGTAAAAATGATCATGATAGTCTCAAATACTTTTTGGAGCAAAGGTTATCATCGAGGAACAACAAAAGCGGGTAAAAAATGTTGGGTTATGATTTTGAAATCATATACAAAAAGGGTAAAGAAAATGTAGTAGGCGATGCGTTGTCAGAAGGGATACATCCGCGAGATGCCTTACTATGTGGAATGTCCATGTTGACGGCCTGATTGTGTGGATGAAGCAAGATTGGAATGGGATCAAGAAAAGGATACACAATCTCTAATATAGAATATCAAGCAAGGATCTATGACATCTAACAAATTTGAGTGGAAAGGTAATGCCCTATGGTACAAGGAAAGGTTATACTTGAGTAAAGATTAAGTTGAAGCATAAGATTCTTGCAGAGCTACATGCCTCACTTGTTGGAGGACACTCTAGGTTTTTGAAGACATATCATAGAATAAAAAGAGAATTCTTTTGGGAAGGACTCAAGGGGATGTACAAAATTTTGTATCAGAGTGTTTAGTGTGCCAATAGAACAAAGGGGAAACAATTAAGACACTGGTCTATTACAACCCTTACTAATTCCTAGCTAGAGATGGGAGGGGTCTCCATGGATTTCATCACCGGATTGCCTTGTTCGAGAGGGTAATAATGTTACTTTTTGTGATTGTGGATAGGCTCACAAAATATGCCCATTTTTGTGCCCTATCACATCCATTTGTAGCCAAAGATAGATTCTGAAATTTTTTTCTGGAGACGGTTAAAGGCTACATGGAACCCCAAGATAATTGTAAGTGATCGTGATCCTATTTTCACAAGTAATTTTTGGATGGAATTATTTTCATGTTTGGGTACTCGGTATCGACCCAATTTTGACTTAAGCAAAATTGTTTAAAAATAAAAATGAAAAATTTGAAAAATTTGAAAAGTGCTACTTTGCGTGGTTCATTGCCCTCATTGCGATTGTCTCATTTTTGTGATTGTTTCGGTCTTCGTTTCATCCTTTTTGGGCAAGAACCCTTCCCGGAGCTTTAAATCGCGTTAAAATACATTAATATTTAATTAATTAATTGCTTCTTGTTTGATAAAATTGATTTTTAAATAACTTGAGAAGTATTTAATTAAATAAATATAAATTAAAAGTTCATTTGTCAATTTTTATTCTTTGGGAAGTAAGCTTACGTTTCCAATGCAGGGAATGCCAATTTGGCTTCCCAAACCCAGATTTCCCCTTTCCTAGCAATCTTCTTCAATTTTCCCACACGTGGGATTTTCTCCACCAATTGCGGATCATGGACTAGCTAACGGGCAAGAAATTCCCCAATTTTCCACATGGGGAAATTAAACGGGGATTGCCAACCCACTCTGCCATTCCCGTTGGCAATTGTCCGTTGCTTTCCCCATTTCCCCCTGGCACTTAAGCCCACTACCGGGAAGAGAGGAAGTTAGATTAATTCCATAACTTCCTCCGTCAAACTCGTTGGAAAAATTCATGCGAAGCTTTGCTTCTTATTTCTTCTGAAGGACATAATATTTTGTCACATCCAACAATCTTCCATGCATTTGTCTGTAGAGAGAAGGAACAACCAAGATCAAACAACTTTCCACGCAGCCAAGGAAGTAAGAACAGTCCGAAGAAATTTGTTTTCTTTACAAGTTTTCATGCATTAGAGGAGGCGCACAGCCCAAACAAAGCTTTCCACGCGCCAAGGAGAAAAGAACTATTTTCCACGCATGCATGGGCAGGATAAAACAATTTTAATGCATTGTTTCCCACGCAGGTCCAAGGAGAAACCTCATGCGCCCATTCAAGAAGCTTTCCACGTGCCTAGGGAGAGAAGAACAAGTTTTTAAATAAAGAACAGTTTCAAGAACAGTCAAAACATTCACCACGTGTGGGAGGAAGAAAGAAAACAGTCCAGAGGAAGGACAACAAAGCCACGCCTTGGAGAGAGTGAGCAAGAAGATCTCCACGCCTTGGGAGAAAGGAGAGTGAGGCATAAAAAGACCACGTGGAGGAGACAACAAATAAAAGAATGCTCAGGAAATAAAAAAATAGCTTTCAACGCATTCTCCACGCATGGAAAGAAGGTCTTCACATGCCAAGCAGCAGTCCACGCCTTGCAAAGGAAAAGACAGAATAAAGTTTTAAAGTTTCAAGCAGGCCATAGAAAACAGTTAAAGACAATCACCAACAGTTTTCCACGCCTTGGGTGGAGGAAAAGACAGGAAGGAGAGGTGGAGCTGTCCAAGGAGCTCCCACACACTGCCAAACCAAATCAAAATTTGCACGTGGAAAGGAAGCCGCGCCAAACAGTTTTGAGAGAAAGTTCAAACGCATTTTTCCCAAATCAAATAAAAACCACGCATTCTTTTTGAAGGAGACGACTTGGAAAATACAAAAAATGCGCAGGACATAAAGGAAATAAGAATAGTTTTAAAAAAATATAGATTTTTTTTTCAAGATAAGCTACCCACGCGCCCAGCTGAAGGAAAAGAGAGGCCACGCGTGGAGGAAAGAAAACAACTCCCACGCATTTGCATAAACGCACCCAGTCGGGAAGAAAAGCTCACACGCAGCTGTTAATAAAAGATTTCAACGCATAGCGTGAAATCACGTTCCAGGCACTCAGAAAAAATATCACGCATTCAAACGCATTACCGATGTATATCGGCACAAAGAAAAATGAATTTAATGAAGAAAACGATAGATGCGGAAAGGACGTGCTGCGGGTTGTATCTGTTGAAGTAATCAACTTTGGAGCTCGATATCTCGAAGTTGGATGATCGTCGGGAAGAAAAGTTTAGTTCGTTGAATTCTCCCCAACTTCATGTACTCCTTTTCCAAATTTTAAATGTGCAGCACCTCATTTGATATTTTTCACGAACCCGAGAAAAACCCAGTTTCCTTGTTTTTGTTGCGCGTGCGGTTTCAGTGTGGCGGAAGGCCTACTTTGAGAATCCATATTTCGAGCCCAAAGGATCATCAAGAGAAACGGTTTAATTTTTTGAATTCGTACCACATTCATGTACTTATTTGCAAAAATTCAAATATACAACACTTCGTTTGATATTTTTCACGGAGCCAAATAAAATGCAGTTTGCATGATTGCACTACCGCGCAATTTTCAACTTTGTCAAAGGTGACTCACTTGAAGTTGATATTTTGAACCCGGATGATTACAATCGTCAAGAAAATATAATTATTTCGTTCAATTCTTCCCACCTTCATATGCTTCCTTGCCAAGTTGTAGATGCTCAGAGTGACGTTTGTTTTTTCTCGAGCTCAAACCAAACGAGATTTTCACCGATTTACACTTGCATTTTCTGGCGATTTGAAGGCATGTCCCTGTCATCTCTCGATTAGCATCATGCCAATACTTCATCGGTCAGTCTTTAAATTGTTCTATTCTCGAATTGGATGATCATGAGTGAATCAGAATGCCAACACTTCGGGATGGTGACAAAGACAAAAGACATAACTCCAGGAGGTGAATTGCAATTTTGGCTCTTGGAGATCTTCTCAATGGCGAAAGACCAAAAGCGGATTCTGACAAACCAAGGTGGCGTAACGACTACGGTCTTGCGACAAATGAATAATTCACCATGGAAAGGTACTTAGAGCATGTGGAGAATTGTGAATGTGAATACGAATGAAGACAAACTTTCTCACACCAGAATATTGCTCAAACGGAGGGGTGGATGAATTGCTCAAGTTTCAAGCTCAACACTCTTGTCATTTGGAGGATTACAGAGCAATCACAGTCAGTGAGTTCATTCCTATATGATCGGGATAGGCGGACTCTTGGCCCAATGGATAAGGCACTAATCCTAGGTGTCTTGATCTAGGTGGTGCATTGCTTACAACTAGGATGTCTATGTGTGCGTCCAAGTCATTTAAGTGGGGTCCACGTGTGCCCATTTCTTTTATGACTTTTTAGCTTAAGTGGTTTCTATTTTTGGGTTGTCTTTAATAAAGTTGTTGAAAAATTCAAAGGTCACTTAAGTGCCTTATTTAATGATCATGTAAAACCCTAACTACTTTGTAACCAACTTTTGGGTTATAAAAGGAAGTGAGGGGCTCATTTGTAAAGGTGACTTTGAGAGAGGAGAAGAAAATACTTTTGTGCAAGCTTTGTTTTGAGGAAGAAACTTTGTGTTCTTTTGTGAAAAAAATTTTGGAGTTAATGAAATACGAACTTTGTGTCTCATTCATTGTCTCTTGTAACGTTTGATGTTCTTATGTTCATTAGATGTTAGGTGTTTGAATCTTGCATGCAAATATTATCTTTGATCTTATTGTCAACATTATTAATCAGGTTGTTCTAGTTCACGGTGATCAAGCTCGATTATCTACTTGCTCAGTGTGTGTTCCCTTTTACACGTTCTTGTTTGGCTAACTCGGACTCCCTTTTGTTTGTGTTGGTTATTCATCTTTCCTCCTCATGCAATATTAGGCTCTTTTTACCTAACTCTTGCATGTGATTTCAGATTCATTCCATTCCACTCCTTTCCTTCATTCCATTCCATCTCCCTCATTCACTTTTATTTCCATTGATGTTCCAAAACACCCCCACATCAATTTTGAATGTACAGATGTAAATACGATTTTGGTTGTCAATAAAAGCAGCCTCACCTTCATTGAGGAGGGACTTCATTCCCACCTTGTTACATGTCATTTGCATGTGTGCAAATCCATATGCTAATAGGTACTCACTAGCTCACGAGTTCATCTTATCATCATCAAACCGATGGGCAAACGGAAGTGGTCAACAAATGCTTATATGTGTATCTACATTGTTTTGTATCGATAAGTAGGAAAGGTGGATTAAATGGATACCACTTACGAAATGGTGGTATAACACATATTTTCATACCTCTTCTCAAATTACCCCATTTTTAGTATTATATGGTTATCATCCACCTTCTATCACTTCCTCCTTGAGGGTGCAAACTAAGGTCGAGAGATGTGGAGGAACACATTCAACATCAACAACGAGGTTTTGGCTAGTTTGAAGGAGAATTTAACATTACCACAAAGTAGGATGAAACAACAAGTAGATCAACACCGTAGTGAAATAAATATTGAAATTGGTGACTGGGTTTTGTACGTATCTAGCCTTACAAACAGATGTCCCTCAAGTAACAGAAAAGGAAAAAAACTTGCTCCTAAATATTATGGCCCTTATCAGGTTCTACAGAAAATTGGCAGTGTTGCTTATAAACTAGAGTTGCCTCCATCTTCACACAAACACCCAATATTCCATGTTTCATGCTTGAAGAAGGTTATTGGACAGAAATTTGAAGCCTAGATAGAGTTACTGAGAACTTAACGAGGAAGAAAGAATCATTTTGTATCTAGAGAATATTCTGAGCAAACACGTACTAAGAGGTTGAGAACCGAGAGACATTAAGGAATATATGATCAAGTGGAAGAATCTGAGCATAGAAGATGCAACTGGGAGGATGAAGTTTTTCTGCAGCAACATCCATGATTATTGAATGTTGAGGACAACATTGGTTTTAAGGGAAGGGCATGCTTATGCACTTAACCTATTGCTTGTATTAAGATATGTGTAGCCGACTTGTGGCTTACCATATCATTTATACTTTCTCATGCTTAATAGGCCGGCCTTGGTGATGGCCATAACATATGAATAGTATAAATAGGGGATTGTAGGTAGTAGTTCATTATCATTTTGAGCATTTGAGTCTTATTATATGGTTTGGAGGTTGCCCCCTCGAAGTGGCAAACTATTATAATTGCATATTGAGATCATTATTCTGAAATATTGTGTTATTTGGTGTTCTATTGCTGCTCATAATCTGAATTATACTAGTAATTTCATTACAAATAAGCGGGTCAAGGCATGGCAACTCATTGAGCTTAAGATGATGGTGGATGCGGATAGGAGTTAAAAGTGGTGGACGGGATTCAAACTTTGAACTGTCATGTACCATCACTTGATCTAACCAACTTGGAAAACTGAGTTGGTTTAAAATAGTAAAAGTTTATATGGCCTATACCATGTATTTCGGGGCTTAGAGCAATATATAAACCCCATCCATTTCACAAGCACTTCTCAAGCTTAATTCATAAGCTAAGTGCGAATTAGTAGATCCTTAGAGAATTTGTAAAGGGCATAGAAGACCTTGTTTAAGGCATAATTATTTGTGAGTTAATCATTATTTAACTCATCATCAAATGTAAAGGCTATTTTAAAGCCTAGTCTTCTCGTTTTATTCTAGAGCTCAAGAGTGGAGCTAATGGGAGTTATCAAGCACTAGAGAAACATTACAAAGATTTGATTCTTTATGCTTTGGGTGTTATTCATCAAAGTTCATGTTTCTTGGAGGTCTGCAGAGGAGAATATTATTGCTGATCTCATCGATGACACTAGATACGATTTATCTCTATATAGAGAATGGAGGTTGTGCAATAGAGGGAAGTCTACAAATGGGTGTTTTTGAAAACAGACACTATTTAATTTAGCTCTGTATAGAGGTTTGGAGGTCAGTGCTGATAGATGGGAAGTCTACAAAAGTGTAAATCCAGGAGCTATGCTAAAACAATGAGAAATCTTGAAGAAGACTGGTTTGGGTTTTGCGGGACCAATTGGGCCCAGGAGTTCGAGTTGATTCGGAACATTCATTATAGTATTGTAAGTTTATTTGTACTTGCAGTCAAAACTTTATAATGAATTGGTTCAATCTTTAACAAACACGAAGATGTAGGTAATTCTTGAACTCCATTATCGGCTCATGTGTAGTTTCAGTTATTCTCTTTCATTGTAATTTTTGTAAGTTGATTTTATTTTTGGGGTTAAAATTGGTATTAAAATTAGATAGTCTATAAGGATTTGTTGGTTGATAATTTTTTGACTAGTTTACGGATCATCTATTAACAAGCCAAGCTTAAAATCCTAGTATGGGTGGAATTTCTTGGGTTGTCTCTCCCCTTGTGGGGATTTTTTAAACACTTGATCAAACCATTGCATTGAATTATGTGTCTAGTAAAACCAAATATTTTTAATGCTCACCCCAAAAATGTGTTTGCATTGAGGTGGATTTATCCAAAGACCTTAAAGACTCCATTGATATTTAGGTTGGAGATACTCTTTTTCTCAATGAGTCCTTTATATTAACTTACCTAATACTTGTTTTCATTACCAAGCTTTTGACCACATGATTCACGAATGTCCTCTAATGGTTGAATCTCGCCCTGTGTCACAAGAAAAGGCTCAAATGGAGTCCAAAGCTCCTTCCTCTTTAGATGGGTGGACCACGGTAACCAATAAAAAGAGTGTTTCTCATGGTCCTGCAAAACCCTCAACTTCTTCTTATCACCTAGTCATTGCTAAAGGAGCTAGATCATATGCTACTCTTGTCAAGCAAGTTGTGCTTTCTCCACCAATAGAAATCGTGTCTCTCTCCTGCTCCCCTATGGTTGCCTCTATAATTGTCCCTTTGAATTCTCTAGCTCCATCGGGCTCTTTACCTCTCTAGTTCTAGAAGCTTCATTCATGGAATAAAATCATCTCTCTTTCACTTGTAAATATTGCCTTAGTCACTCCTATACCCCGCACTAAAGCAAAACACGATGAATTTGTGCAAGAAAAAATCAAACTTTGGTCATTGGTAGATGTTTCCCTGTCACTTTGTCTCACAACAATTTTTCCACCCTCTCCAATATTAATGAAGAGGATCCATACACTTTTATTTAATCAATGTTTACTCTTGGAATATATGTGGCCTCACCGAACCTACCTAGAGATATCTCTGTTCGAGATATTTTTCCTCACTTTAAGCATATGTGTGTTCGATGTACGTAAGAAGTTAAACTCGCAGGTTTTTTACTTCATTTTACTACTCGCACCATTTGGCCCAATGCTATTTTCCACGCGTTCAATCATGAACTGTTCTTGGAGGGTCATGAGATTTATTTTCCCCGACCTTTCTCATCATGTGATCTCATAGAGATCTAACCCCACTCATCGAGTGGTTTGGAATCTTTGTTATATGTGGGTACCTCATCAAGCCTTGTTTCTAGGACCTAGATTCTTTCCCACCCACCTAAGTTATGTTTACGGGGTGTTAGTCTAGGTTATTATTTATCTATACATATTTTTATTAGGATATTTCTTGCGCTTAGGTTATCCCTACGGTTATTGATTTAGCTTGTTTTGGTGTACTAGTTGTGTGGAGATAGTTTACTAGTCATGTGGAGTTAGCTTGTTAATCTGTGGAGTCATCTTAATCCGCCAATATCATTTAGTAGGAGTTCTTCATCACCGATCTAAGAAGTAGTTGCACTTCCATCCTTCTATATGTACATCTTTGTTATTGATCTAATTCATGAGATCAATGACATTACAATGGATTTCCATATATGATATTGCAGCTCATTATTTGTAAATCCTTTTATAAGGTTATTCTAGTGAATTCATTTCAAATTATTAAATATGATTTTCTATTATCATCTTATATCTTTGCGTCTTGGAATAATATTCTTATCATTCCTTTCATGGAGGCCATTACAACAATATGTAGAGATATAGAAGTAAGTACCCCTCACTCCATTTATTTCTTGTGATGTCTAAGTTACCTTCAACACAAGGTAATGCTTTTGGAACTAGAAGTTACATAGGAGCCTTCGTGATGCTTCATAAATATGGAAAATCTCCACTTAGAAGTTCACATGAAAATGGGAAGCTTCCACGTGGATGTTGAGATTCATCTGGTGGAGTGATGTGATTTCTAAACTCTAGTTTTTAAACATTATAACTTACAACAATCATGACAATTATATCCCGCTTTAAACTATGATTGAAATTAGAGTAGATTCTTCTTAGTGTTATAATTGTTGATAAAAATTATTAATGAAAGGAATCTACGCAAACATAACAACATAAAATAATTTAGATAATGAAACAAGATTTTGATTCCTAGAAAACCCCTAATGTGAGAGAAAAAATAGTAGGGAAGGGAAATATATCTCGTTATCATATTCTTACTTGGCTAAAGAATGAGATACATATATAAATAATATCTTGAAAATGATATAGTAGTGTTTCTACACTCCTAAAATCTCCTTCTTTTATTCTTCTCTACACTTTGATTCTAAAAACTACATAAAATATTACTCCTCTACTCACTTTGGTGCTTCCAAAATATCTTCTTCATGTTTATAACATGCTTATAAATTCCGCCCGTGCACTAGAGAATCTAAAAAATTCATGAGAGAGGGAACCAAAATATTTTTTCACATCAATCTTCTAGTTTTAAAATGTTTGTTTTGATAACAAAATAATCATGCATTCTGCATGGGGTGGTTTCACAACCACCACTCTACAAAGAGTTCTGGTTTTGACACCATCCTTAGAATTTTCTCAATTTTAGCTCCTTTTTATCTTGAATCTTTCTCGTGGTATTTTTACTAATGAATAAGTGTTTTATGAAGATCCCTATGGGTCACCCCTCCCCTTCTCAAGAAGATTTGATCCAAAAAAATTTAGTGGGGAGAAAATGAAAAAACTATACACAAAAAAATGACACCGTTGACTTGTGTACTTTACTTCTTGAGGTCAAGCCATGAAATCCAAAATGTGAGAAGATGGGGATCGTGTATAGTGATGAAATAAGTAGAAAATGGTATACACCATAAACATATGTATAGATAATGATTGGGAGGTAAGTTATCCTTTTTGATAGATTTGTGAATACATGACATGCTTGTATAAGGCAAAAAAACTCCTATTTATATCTTCACAAGAGAGATTAAATTCAAGAATTATGGAGGCACATATCTCTCGATCTATGTCAATTATGTGGAATAAAATAATACCATGCTATAAGATCATTAAAAGATGTCTGCTTTCTCTCAGAGTTTTCTCTCTAAAGAGGGTCATACAACTAGGTGAATGAAGTGGGATGATAAAATTATGGAAATCCACATCCGGGAGGGTGCACTTGATCAAAGAAAATTAATTGGAAGTAGTGAGATGTTCATTTAATTCCACTAGTTAGTTAATGGTCAAAGAGGGTAAAGGAGTAGAGTGAAAGACTAATGTGTGTGGTCCCAAGTATATGTCTTCTTGGTAAAGGTCAATATCGGGTGGATTTATGTTAGGTTCAAAGATTCTCCTATGAGGTTGATTTGGAATTGAAATAGTTGGATGTGTCGATATCAACTCACGAGGGAAGGTGATTAATGATATATAGAAGAATCACGGCTAAATCTTGGGTAACGTAAAATATTAATAGCTATGTTTTGTGTTTTGTCGACCTTGATTTAACTAGACACTAATAATGGATGAATAAAAAACTCAAAAGAATGGTTTTACTCTATTCAAATTACATTTAACTATTCATTTAATAAAACAAAATGAAAAACATTCTAAGTTCATTTTATATTTTCTAGAGAATAATTTTCAAATGAAATAGAAATAAAACTAGCAATTACCTAATGTTTTTGGATTTTTTGGGTATTTGAAAATAATTAAAGTAACTAAAAACTAAGGAGAAGTAAATAAAATAAAACTAATATATTCCCTCTTCTAGATTAACATAAAAATAAGCAGATGATAGCCCGATGTAGTTGTCTCTCTATTGCAAACTATTAATCTAAGTAAATGTATAATCTTATGGTAGAAAAATGTAATCATGATATTAAATATAATATTCCCATATCAAGAACAAAGTTTTTACCTCTAGTTTTTTTGAGATAAGAAGCTTATCAAAATTATTTTCCCTCACCCCACACAAAATTTCAAAGTTAAAAATGCCTCTCTAAATGAAACGAAATGCACATAAATACTACTTTCCCCACTTTGAATCTTTCCCCAAGAAAATCTAGGATTAATTATCAACAGTGAATATTTTCAAATTTAAGCAATGAGATCAAAAAAATAAGGAAATTTTTCATGTAATCATTTTTCAATTTAATTCCCATACAAGTGTATTTCCATATAAAATTTAAATCCAAACAAAAATCTTAAAGTAGATATTTTTATAAATTAATCTAATAATACTAAAGAAAACCAAATGCACCCCCACCTTGTCACATTAGTCCCATGACATATTTTTTTCGGGTTTTTGGTGATGCTTTGATGTCTCATCATACTTTGTGTTCCTTTTATATGTAGAGTCCAATGCGATCTAGGTTGAAAGAAATGGAAGAAAAAATAGTAATAATCAATAATCCTAGAAGAGAGGGTTGGTCTCACACAAGTAAATGCCTTGAATATATATGAAAAGATATCTTAAATAGAGCATTGGTTTTCTATAGTAGAACCTTTCAAAAATCAGAAACATAACCTCTCAAAATGTAAATTCAAGTCGTGAACAAACTAAAAAAGAGTTATTTAAAAGTTACTATAAGTGAAGAAATAAAACTTGGAATTAAAATTTATAATGGATGAATCAAATTATCAAGAAAAAATCAATAAACTATAATAATAAAGATGAAAAGGTAAATGAATACTATGAAATTCAATAGATCCTCTCACATCAAAACACATAAACTCATAGTGTTCACACAATAATTACTTGTTGTAACTACACACACGCGCGTGCTCGCACGCACACAAACAAACACATGCACACACGCGCACACACATACATGCACACAGGATAAGTATCTCCCCTAATTAAGAAGTCTCTAATAACCTCCTAACACTACTCATTTGACATAAACGAGTTGTTCTAACAACTCAACCAAGAAAATACTTCTATATGTAAGTTGTTTAAACCATCCAAACAAATTACATAATACATTATAATAAACTCATAAAAATATGTATGCTAACAAAGTGTGTTCACACAATAATTACTTGTTGTATATAATAAAAAGCTACACACACATGCACACACACACACACGTGCACACGCACGCGCGCGCACACACACATAAGATAAGTATCTCTTCTAATTAATAAGTCTATAATAACCTCCTAAAACTAATCATTTGACATAAACAAGTTATTCTAACAACTCAACCAAGAAAATACCTATATATGTAAGTTGTTTAAACCATCCAAACAAATTACATAAGACATTATACTAAACTCATAAAAATATGTATGTTAACTAATGTAATAACTAAATAAGATATTCGTAACATCCTCCCCACCCCTTAGTGTGAACATGGGCGTAAGCACAACACTCATACTATAAACATACATGTGTGTAGTTATAAGATGTAAGCGTTAGGTCTATAATTCTTCTAATTTGGATATCTATTGTATATGATCACCTAAATATGAGAACTCAATAGTTATTGCTTTCACTTCTAGAGAATTTTATTTCACCATCCAACCACATCTCCAACAATTCACTATTTACACCCTAATTAGATTTAACATGAAACCTAATTGATTTTAGTGAATTAAGTACACTAAAGGATGAATTAAGTACACTAAAGGATGTAAGGGTTAGAAACATGTGATTATTATAATTAATTAAATTCCAAAATTAACTACTACACTAATAATAACGATTTTATACTAGTAATTTATATGCTAAATAAGGTGCAAACTTGAAAACACAAAGGAATAAACACACTTAGATGATTACATAGAATTCTAGAAATATCTAGGAGAATGCAATGCGGGAACATGGACATCTGGACTTGACCAAGATTTGTTCTAGAGACTATAACTAGAAATCAACCTAGGGTAGGACCTTAAAACTCTTTTAGGGCCATACCATACAATCTTGACCCTTTAGTATGGTTTTGGACATGCTCAAATCTAGGATATATAAATTTTACACACCGTTGGTTTCTTAGAACTATCTGTTTATATCAAACCCTAATTTGTAATCAAGATGTGAATATCTCAAAATAATATAATCATGATCTCAAACCCTATCCGTGGATGAAAAATCCTAAAAATAAACATTAGATGGGTTTTGCATACCTTTGTACTGCACCACCGACATTGGCACTACTCTAAAGAGGCCTTAAACCACATGTCATTCTCCACCTAGCATGTGATATCTAAATGAATGCAACTAAGTTTGACAACCACTTTCAATTGAGTTTTTATCTTGCTAAGTTACTTCAAGGGATATTTGAAGGCTTGTAGATGATATATATTATGTCTTAACCTAGTAAGAAGCTTGGAATTATAGATATTTCTTATCTAATGACTTTAGATGATATATTGTGAGATTTAGGGTACCTTGGGTGCCTTTTACAACTATAGGAGGTGAGTGTATCAATGTAGTTCCATGTGATTTCCAGGTTAACAAATGAGGACATGTTTACTTGCTTATATAGGGTTTCATAGACGATGTTTCGAATAAAGGAAAACCTAGAGAAATTAGAATACCAATCATAATATATGAATTTGAAAGAAAACTTGGAGGAAATTTCAGCCCAAGATAATACAAGTCAGCTTAGGACTAGATGTATTATCATGAATAAACTATACGACCTTGACTAGGGTGTCAAGATTTATAAGGAATGCATAATCAATTGATTATAGATCCAAAAATAAATGCCAAATATTATAGATTATGTTGTGTAGATTACAAATGTAATAAAAAGAGCTAAAAGAAAATAACATAGTCGAGAAAAGATAGAGAACACCAAATTTAAGTGGGGAAACCCGAAGGATAAAAACCCCACTGAATAAAGCACTATTTGTATTAAGAATCTCAATACTTTAACCCAACACTTCCACTTCTCTCCTTATTCTTTTTTACGAATGATTGCAGAGCTATGTCTTGCACTCATTTAATAAAATCATCCTCGAGATCATCCCTACTCCGATATCACTATCTATATGTCCATCCGATACTTAATATATTCATTTCTTATAGCTAATCCCAAGAGGGATCACCTAATAAATAGGGTGGGTGAATCAGTCGAGCCACTTCACTCTTAAATGTATAAGATCTTTGTGGAATATCTTCATAATAAATTTTGATAGACAAAATTTTAAAATAATATTGGGGCGTACTGCAGATGGTAGATAACCCACTTGACATTATCACCCCAACACTCCCCTTAATGTTAAGTGGGAAGAAACAAAACAAGACATGCCAAGTTTACCTTTTTCTACAAAAGGATTTATAGATCCAAGAATCAACAACAGTGACTTTGGCTAGCATGCAAACAAGGGAAATCATACAGATATTCCCATACATAAATTATTAAGACCAATGCTTTATATATGAAGACTTATATCAGATTATGGATCCTTTTATAAATGAAGGCATACCCATAACTAATGCTTCACTGGGATTTACAAGTAACTTCACATAAAGTGACACATTTACTTATTACAAAATGGAGGAAGTATTGGAAGTTTACAACAGCTGTTAAGAGGTGGCATTGTCATGCACACTCCCCCTTAATGAAAAATCTGAAGGAAAAATAAGGCATGCATTTTTATAACTTGATAGAACACAAAGACTTTGTGAAGATGTCTGCAACTCGATCTTCAATCAAACAAACTTGAGATCAATATCACCATTTAGGAATTTCTCTCTAATAGAGTGCACATAAAATTTAATATGTTTGGTCCTTTGATGCTAAATTGATTCTTAAGAAGAGAAATGTAACTCGATCATCACATAGAGAGTAGTGCTCCTTTGATTCCCACATGTAGCTCATCCAATAGTATTTTCAGTCACATAGCTTCATTTACAGCTTCCATAACACTTCTATATTCTACTTCAGTAGAAGATATAGAAACTATTGGTTGCTTCTTGTTGCTCCAAGTGATGACACCTACACCCAACTTGAAAAAATATATCCAGAAGTAGAATTTCTATCTACAACATCACCAACATGATCAAAATCACAATAGCCAAATAAATGTGCATCATTAGAAGAAGAATAAAAATACCATAATTGACCGTTCCTTTAATATATTTCAAATTTTTTTCCATTTTCCAATGATCCTCATAAGGTTCTTGCATAAATCTTGAAACTAATCCTATTGCATAAGAAATATTAGGTCTAGTAATATTCAAATAAATTAGACTACCAACTAGTTGTCTATACAAAGTAGGATCAAATTTAGCACAAGTTGGTTTAGGATCTAATTTGACATCAACTTCAATAGGAATGACAATAGGCTTACAATCAATCATGTTAATATTTTAAGAAAATTCACAACATACTGAGATTGAGATGCAATACTAGACTTATGATCTTGAAAAACAACCATGCCAAGAAAATGATTTAATAAACCTAAATCAATCATTTCAAAACGTTGTTTTAATCTTTCTTTGATCTTAACAATTAAATTTCTATCATTGCTAGTAATCAAAATATCATCAACATAAAGAACAATAATGATAATATGATTATTTTCAAACTTAACAAACAAATCATTATTAGAACAACAATTAGTGAAACCAATATCTTGAAAGAAATTATTAATTTTAGCATACCAAGCTCTAGGAGCTTGTTTAAGACCATATAAAGAATTTTTCAGCTTACAAACATAAAGTTCTTTACCAGTTCTTAAAAACCTTTAGGCTGACGTATGTAGATTTATTCTTTTAAGTCACCATTTAAAAAGAATTTTTAACTTCCATTTGCGAATCTCTCCAATTTTATTGAGCAACCAATGCAAGAAGAATTCTAACAGTGCTCATTTTTTCTACGGAGAAAAGTCTCAACATAGTCAAGACCAGGTTTTTGAGTGAAACCACGAGCTACCAACCTTGCCTTGAACTTTTCAATTTCTCCTACAGAGTTATATTTGATCTTGTATAACCACCTAGATCCTACAATTCTTCTCTTAGGAGGAGGGAAAAGTTCCCAAGTATTTTTTAATAAAACATTGTATTCATCTTTCATATCCTAAATCCATCTATCATCTTGACATGCTTCTTCAAAATATTGTGGTTCAACCTCATAGAGGGTCATCAAGGCATGATAAGTATGTTGACTACAAGTTACCTTTCTAAGACTAACATGATTAAACTCTTTAAAAAAATTAAGCCCATTTGGGAATCTTAGGATACAAGAGAATTTGAGATGACTCCCCCTAAATCTCCATCTTTATAGATCGGATAATCATTCTCTTGAAATTTTGTTTCTATAATTTTAGGAGGAATACTATCAGGCTCTATCTCAAGAGAAGTAGAGGAGGGTTGATGAGAAGCATCACAAAATGTATTTTCTAAGACAAAAACATTCCTATTTTATATTATATCACGCTTGAAAGGATCATAAACTCTCAAAATTTAGTTCCACAACCATATCCAACAAAAATATAAGAAAAGGAGGTTGGATCAAGCTTTTTCCTTTTATCTTTTGGAATAAAGATAGAAGCGGGACTACCAAATATTCTTTAGTGAGATATATCTAGTTTTTTTCTCTGTCTATACTTCATGAGGAGTAGTTTGATGAAGGGATTTTGTAGGAACTCTATTAAGAATATAGACAAAAATATTCATGGATTCAACCCATATAAACTTAGGCACATTAGAAGCATGAATCATAGTTCTAGCCATTTCTAAGACAATTCTATTCTTTCTTTCTACAATGCCATTTTGCTGAGGGGAATAGGGAGTAGTCAACTCTATTTGAATCCCACATGACACATAGAACTTATCAAACTCTTTGTTGACATATTCACCTCCATTATCAGTCCTAATTCTCTTAATTTTTAGATTATAAGCATTCTCAACTAAAGCTTTAAATTCCTGAAACTTAGATAAGACATCAGACTTCTTCTTAATAAAATAAGACCAAGTCATTCTAGAGAAGTCATCAATAAAGAAAACAACATAAAAAGCTCCACTAAGATAAGGAACCTCAAGTGGACCTCTCACATCATTATGAATCAATTCTAATAACTGAGAAGAATTTGGATCATGATGCTTGTGAAATGGTTGAGCATGTTGCTTACCACGTAGGCAACTTTCACAAGTTTCATGATCTGACTTTATCTTTGGAAGACAAACAACAAGATTAATTCTAGACATTTCATACAAGCTTTTGAAATTTACATGACCTAATATTTCATGCCAAATATGAATATCATTTCTAGAAGAAGAATAAAAACAAGACTTAGACACAAAACCATCAAAGATATACAAGCCATTTTTTTGAATACCAGAAGCAATAATATTACTAAACTTATCTTTCACATACCACTTATCTTATAGCAAGAAAAATTTACAATTTTCCTTAGTTATCTAAGAGCAAGACAACATATATTTTTTCAATTGAGGAACATATAAGACATTCCTAATTACACCATTTTCCAATTTAACATTGCCACAAGCTTCAGATCTAATGATAGAATTGTCTCCTAGATAGATGTTTTCTTCACAATTGAAAATATCCGAGAGGATACCCTAGTAATATTTATGTGCCTAGATGCACCACTGTCAAGAATCCATTCATTATCATTTGAAGCTGAAAGGGTAGTATACAAGGCAATAGATTGTTTAGAACACTATTTGCATGATTTTGCTTCTAATTTTGATATTTCTTTTGATTGTTAAACTTTTTGTTCTTAGCATTCTTAACTGATTTGTTAATTTTTACTCTACAATAAGATTCTTTATGCCCAAATTTTCCACACTTATTACAAGTTCCATTAAATTTTAATGTAAAGTTCTTATTGTTTTAATAAAATTAAACTTAGGATTTGCTTTGAATCTTGATCTGATATTAGACTTCTGATTTAGATTGTTATTAAACTTGTTTTTAGTTGCCTCAAGATTTTGAGATAAAATATTGAGAAGAAATATATTTTGAATCAAAATTCTCCATGACTCTCTCTTCTTGAATCAACAAAGAAGACAAAGTGTCTAAATTAGGCAAGATCATTCTCATTCTGATACTTAGAATTAAGAATTGAGATGTAGTTTCTGAATTTCTCATGAATATTTATCTAAATAATGAAATACAAAATATTATCTTGAAATAATTCACAGTTACAACCATCTAATTAAGATTTAATGTTCTTAATTTTAGCTAAATAATTGACTATTTTCTCATCCCCTTTCATAGGAGTTATAAACAACTCTAAAACTAGCTTAATTATCTTAGACAATTACTACCTTCATGCATAGTTTCTAATTACTTCCAAGCATCTGTAGGTGAGTCCATATGACCTATATGCATTAGTAGTTCATATTTTATGCTTTGCAAAATAATGGACAAAGCTTCCCGAGATCTTTGAGAGAGGGAGCTATAGTTTTCACATGGGGTTCACTTAGTAAAATTATGGTATAGCATGTGCGTAATGAAGGGTATTAAATAATACCCTTAATTCTAGTTTCTACCTCTAATTACTCAATTGTTAATACCCCCTCCTGTTATATTATTAGAATGAAAATACCCCCTATTTTTTCCATGTACCTTACTTACCCATTTTTCGATTACAATTTTATTTACCCCTTTTTATTTCTACCCTAATATATTAGACAAAAAATATATTATATTTTTCACTCAATGTTTTTTAATATGCATTTCCTCTCGAAAGATAATTTGAAGCCATTGAAGACCTATTACAGATCACCTTATATATGTTAAGCTTTAATCATTTATCAATAGTTGTTCAAATAATTAAGATGGTGAAATAATATCACTTGTGTTGAAAAGCATACTCAATCCTAGTTTTCTACCATCTTATTATTCTTGGTTAAGAATCTAGATTTCTTTATTAATAAAGAGAGTATAATTTAATTTATGACCACACTACTTTTTCAATTTTAAGGTATTTAATTTTAAAAACTAGGGTTCAAATGTTTTAGTTTTATATTAAAATCAAACCTCCCTTTCCTTTGGCTCACCTCTCTAACCTACCCCAATACATTATCGATTCAAAACATTAATAAATTAAACCCTTTCACCCCCTCATGTCTACCAAGATATTGACTTTAATTTTATTAATTTTAATTACCTCAATATGAACCCACGTGCTAGGATATTGCTTTTGCTAATGAACCCTCGTGGGTTTTCAGGGGATACTTGTCTATCGGTGGTCATTTTTCCACACCAAACTCATAAGATCCCATAGATTTCTAGCCATAAAACAAGCTTTTAAACACACTCTCTAGATGCTATAATTCGCTCCATTCAATGATCGAGACTTATCCATTGAAAAACTAGCAAAACTAGCCATTTTAATGCTCATAAGACATTAGGAAATGAATACAACTTAAAAATTCAATCAAAGAAACCAAATAGAGATAAAAACAAGCTATCGATATTCTAATTTTCTATACAAAAGAAAAGAACTAAAAAAACTTAAACAGATAGACCAAATGGAAGGTCAGCAGAGCAAAGATCTAAATTTTTCAAATTTTAGAATCCACGAGACAAAGAACATAGAAAACCCACAGATATTAAAAATACTTTGAAAACCCATAAATGAAGGAAAAAGAAAAGCCAAGGTACAAAGGAGATTTGAAATCCGTGGTATAAAGAAGTTAGAAATTTGAGGTACAAAGAGAAATTAAAATCCATGGTACTAGGAAATAAAATAACACCGCGAAAATATAAATACATGTGTAGCTTTTCAATTAGTTCGCACTTTCACAATCAAACAAGTAAGAAGACTAATTAAAAAGATAATCGAACCTATACATGTGTCTTTAATTAATTGGTTTACTTCTTCACACTCTAACACAATGTGAAAGAAAAGTATTAGTCAAATAGAGCCACTTGTTGAAAATATAATGGCTAAAGAATAGACACTTGGTGGTTTTCTGCCAAAATTTAAATAGATTTCCTTAGGTGGACTTAAAGTCCTTGAATAAGCTAAAATTTAAAATAAAGTTTGGGTCTAAAATCTAAAGACAGGTGTCACAATATAAGTGGCTAAGCCAAAGCAAATATTGACACCCTGACACTTGTGAAGGCTGACACAAAAAAGATTAATATACGTGTCAACAAAAATTGATTCAACTTCACAAAGGCAACCACAAAGACTAATCCAAAAAGAAGATACATGGAGCTTTTTAAATGGCTCACACTTCACAAGTCCGACAAAGATCGAAAATGTGACAAGATGGCTGATTTCTATTGAATAGCCAACCACACAAACAAAACAAATGAAAATGTGAAATGCAAAGACACATAGAGAAATTCTATTGGCTCAACCTTCGCATATGTCGAAACAAGAAAACAAAGGCTTGACACATGTAAAAATACTTGGAGAAAATCTATTGGTTCGTATTTTCAAGAACTGAAAAAGCTACCAAATGACTAACAAAGTGAAATATGGAGCAATATTATTGGCTCAAATTTTGCATATGTCAGAGATAGATAACAAGGGATTGACAATGCGAAATATGGAGTAATTCTATTGGTTCGTATTTCAAAAGATAGAAACAAGAAAAAAGAGATTTGACAATTGATGAAATAAAAAGTGACTTAGAGCTTCCTGATTGGATCAAATTTCATAAATGATAGAGGAAAGCTAAACTAAGTCTGACAACGTGAAAACACGCAGAAAGCCCTTATTGGCTTTCATTTCACAACCGACAATCAACTAAACAATATGACTAAAAATGAGAAGACAGATGGAGCCTTCTACGATTGGCTAGACTTTGCAAAAATGGAAGGGTTTAATTAAATGACTGACATGCAAAGCTACCTAGAGAAAATGATTGGCTCAAGCTTCATAGTCAATTGAACTTTGCGTAAAACAAAAAATTCAATAAATCGACAAAGTGAAGCTGATGGCACAATGAAATTGGATCATGCTTAAAAGTCGTAAAGTCAAAGAAAATTAAAGATATAAACAAAAAGACAACAAAGCAAAGCCACTTGGCACTCCATGAGTGGACCGGGATTAAAAAACATATCTAGTGAAAAATAAAGATTTATAAAGTCGGGTCAAATTTAAATGCTCCGAACTAACTAGATCTAAAGAGATATTTTGGATCCACAAACAAAGATATACCTAATGGCTATAAATGGAGCGAAAAATTAAAAAACAACATGGAAAATTCATATTTAAACCGCAAATGATCCAAACCAATCGCAGAGAATATATCTAAGCACAAAATTTCTCAAACATGATCTAAACAACCATTTAGCTAATATTTTACCAATATTTAGGTGGGAATCATAATTTTAAACCTGGTTAGCTTGAAGATGACTGTGGAGAAACTAGAACTTCACGAGATATGTAAACATAATTCAAGTTTCTTTTCTCTTGCTAATTAAACTATTCCAAATCAATCATGCACACGCATAATCACTAGCTCTGATACCATGTTAGGATTTATAAGGAATGCATAATCAACTGATTATAGATCCACAAAATAAATACCAAAGATTATAGATTATGTTGTGTAGATTACAAAATGTAATAGAAAGAGCTGAAAGTAAATAATAGAGTCAGAGACAAAGACAGAGAACACCATATTTAAGTGGGGAAACCCAAAGGAGAAAACCCCACTGAATAAAGCATAGTCTATATTAAGAATCTCAAGAATTTAACCCAACACTTCCACTTCGCTCCTTAGTCTTTTGCTGTAATGATCACAGATCTATGTCTTTCACTCATTCAATAAAATAATCATCCTCATATCATCCCCAGGCTTTATATCACTATCTAGATGTCCATATGGTACTTAATCTATTCATTTCTTATAACCAATCCTGAGAGGTATCACCCTAATCAATAGGGTGGGTGAATTAGTCGAACTTATTCACTCTTAAATGCATAAGATCTTTGTGGAAGATCTTCATAATAAAGTTTGATAGACAAACTTTTAAAATAATATTAGGGTGTAACTGCAATGGTAGATAACCCACTTGACATTATCACCCCAACACGGAAAGGAAAACATGCAACCTAAAGTTTGAAATTTGTTACTTGATGTTTTTCTATGGATTTTATGCAGGGATAATTTTAGTGGTGAATATTCGTAATATGGTGAATATTCTATTTTTGAAAAATTTGAAAAGGTGAATTTTCTAGCATGACAGTCGTGACTGCACTTCGCCTAAAAATTATAGTTTAATTTTTTAGGGTTCACTTCGCCTACCCTTGAAATTATCCCCTATATAATCCTATATTATTCTCCAGGTAGAACACTAATAGCTCACTTATACCACCTGGGGGCATATGTATTATCAAGTACAGAAACGCCCGATAGAGGTGGAGGCTATAGATGCGTGACAAAGAGTTTGTTGACGCATGGGTAGAGAGAGTTTTTGATGCGCGACATGGAGATTTTTTTGCGCGACCCAGATTTGAGCGCTACAGACGCGCGGCGATATTTTCTAACGTGCATCAATAAGGTTGTTGACGTGCGTCCAATGAGGTTCGTTGACACACATCAGCAAGAATATCTATCATGCGCGGCTGACCTTCCCTTTGTCCCCACCACTTAAAAATTAGGTGAAAATTTTGTTGTTAGACCCCCAAAAAATTCACCTTCCCGCGAAACCAGTTCCGAGGATATTTGCCAAGTATTTTCCACCTCCAATTTCTAAGAGGTCTCTTAAAATGAACCTTGATTTTATGTAATTTGTTCTCATAATTTGATGGCATGTCATTGTGCAAGGATAAAAAAGTTGAACAAGAGACCTTGGATTATGCTAATAAGGATGAGAAGCTTATACTTATATTAAAGGGTTTAGTGCATTGTCAAAACTAATAATGTTAAATAGTGAATTGCCAAATTTTATTTTCTACATTTTATCCCCTTAAAGTATGAAATGAAATCACATGCTTAAAGGAAAAGATACATGAGTGTGTAGACACACTTTGTCTTTTGTGGATTTTGCTTAAATACAAAATCTCATTGTGCTTAGTGTTGGTATGCTCCATGATAAAAACTTACATCATGGAGTCTAGTCAATGTCCTGTGATAAACAATTGAACTTTAACCAATATGTAAAGTGTAACATGAAATATTTACATTTTCATCATAGTGAAATGAAAGAGATGTAAATAAGGAATAAACATATTTATTTTTTGAGGGATAATATATCATGCTTTACTTGTGCTTGAAGATTTGTTTTGTTGAACTTTCACAAAAGATTGGGGGTGAGCACTCCCAATTTTGATGAGGAGAAACTGAGTATTAGATGCATGTAGGCCAATATAGAATGTTGAGGATAGAAGAAGAAGAATGAAGTTCCAAACACCCTAATAAGGAAGAATATTGGGTATTAAAGTTATTTAGAAACTATAATATCTTCCCCTTTAAATGTAAGAGGAAAGGAAATTATGCCTATGAAAAAAATAACTTCTTCAATACCTTCCATAACCCCATGGACCATACCTGATGCATACGGATCTAGGAAAAATTATATAAATAAGGACACATAGTAGAAAAGTGAATAGGTATTGCCATTCCCTTTCCATGTTCTACATAATTGAATACAAAATAAAATGTGATGAAATGTTGATGGAGGAAGGAGACTTATGCCCATAAGATTCCTAAAAATGTAGTAGGATCTAAATGACATGGAAAGGAAGGAATGAAGTACTTTATGCCTATTCTATTGGTCATAACTAAGTGAATTGATTCTGAAATCAAACAAAAATTGAAATTGTAGCTGAAATCATAAACTGTGAGAACGTTGATGTTTCTATGCCTAGAAAAAATCGTATGGGAAGGTTAGGAGCATATGTACAACTTGACCAATATATATGGTTATGACCTTTTGCATTTTGTTTGAATTTATATTTTTAATAGATTTATTAGTACACACACCCTATTTGTACCTATATCATACTCCAAAATTATACCTACGTCTATCAGTAAGTGTAGAATGTACTTGAATGAATGACCCCTCTTTTGAGGCATGTGTGAAAACCATGATGAACACTCAGGTTAAAAAGAAAAAAATGTGTGCCTTTATAGTGGATCTATATGAAACTATAAGAGAGTGTGGAATGTTTAAGAGGTGGCTACCTTAAATAACTTATACGTGCAACAAGGAAGGTGTTTTCACATGGTGGAAACCATGGTGTGTAAGACAAGAAATGATAACAATTGATAGAAACCATGTACTGATAACAATTGTAGTATAAATTCATATAAGAGAATATAAGTACAAAATAGAGAAATTATATGTCACAAATATGTAATAAAGTCACACAAAAGGCATAAAGTCGCAAACATAGGATACCCATGGTGTCACAAGAAAATCAAGGCATGTAGGCTTACGTAAAAAAAGAGTATCTATGTGCCTTGATTGTCTTGTAAAATTGTGAGTGTCCCATATCTTTGCCTTTATGAAAACAAGAAAATAGTAATACACACACACAAACATGCATGAAGTAAGAGTGTTAAAACATGATATAGTAGATAAAGATGAAATAATGTGACATAAGAGATGTCAACATTACATAAGACACATGTTCTATTCCTCCTAGATGAAAAGATAATATATACATAATATATATAATCAAGCATAATGAGGAAGTAGAAAGGAACTATAATGGAACCATAACACCTAGATGTAGTGTAAAATAGATTCCCTAAATGAATAGGAAGTATGGGTAAAGGAGTCAACTAACACCTATCATTGTGTAACACTCTATTGTATGTCCTACATCATGCTCAAAATACCATGTGAATACATGTGTGTAAAGAGTAAAGAAGCATGCTATCTATCAAACCAAAGTGACAAAAAACATGTATAATGTAAAGTGCTAATAACTCAAGTGAAGTGTACATGTCTTGATTTTGTATTTTTGCAAATATGTGAATGTTTTTTTTTTTTTTGTATTTTTAAAGAGATTATCTATGCACATGAAACATGGGTAGCATTTAGCTATCCAATGAGAGCCTTCTGAGGAGATTCATAAACTAATGAAGGGGATGGAGGCTTAGGCTTTGATTATACATGGAAGGGGTGACCAAAATTCAAGAGGTGTAGTAGTAGAAATGTTTGAAACATAAATTCTAGTAGATGAAGAAAATTAATGAGGAATGTGGAAACAAAAGACATACATGGGGGGTTTAGAAGAGAGACTACTCCTAGACATATAATGGGTAGTAGAATGCTTTTGGGAGAAATAATGTGCACTAGAGGACCTATATAACATCCCGTGAGGGGAAGAGCTATGATAAAAATTGTATAAAACCAAAGTGTGCTCATGTTTTATTAACTAAGATATAAATTGAAACTAATATCTACATAGCTTCAAAAGAAAATGCTAATTAAATAATGAACCATCAAGATAAGAGCTTAAAGGAAATTCTTATTCAATGCATAAATGAAACTACATGCTAAGCTATTTCCTACCCTATATGATTGCTAACTTAAACTATGAACCTATGAAGAACATAAGAAATCAAAGTGGATTGTTACTTTGATCTCAAATGTTGAGAATGGAATCTCACCAATAATGGCTACAAGGCCATTTTGGATCTTCCCATATTACTCAATTTTGAGTGAAAGGATGTAAGATGGAGAAGCTATTTCCAACAATGGAGAATGGCTCAAGATCAAAATGCTTATAGTTTGCACTATTCAAAGCATGTCATGCAAGAAGAAAGGTAAGAAGGGTTATTTATATAAAATTTCCTAAAGAGGCAAGGCTTAGAAATTGATGAATGTGGGATAAAGGTAAAACAAGATTAGAATGGATAAGGTTGCTTTATAAAAGGTAATCTTGATTTAAAAGAGTTTAATTTGTCATTAGTAAGTCATGGGAGTTAGGGGATGTTTTAATTAATCAAAGGTGATTAATTAATAGGTAGATGTAAGCTTATAAAAGCTAATTAGAGGAAAATTAGTATGATTTGTGGGATGTAAGAGAGGAATTTGATCCAATAAATGGTAATTTATTGTTTTAGATTTGTGAATGTAATTAATTAATAATAATTAATTAACTCCAAGTAGAAGTGGATATTAATTAACGAAAGGTCATTAATTGACATCTTTAATGATAGAAGGCTAATTAATTAACCAACAGTTGTTAATTAATGAATATGAAGAGGAATGTTAGCTAATTAGAGGAAAAGCACTAATTAATACAGAAATGATGACAAAGAGGATAATTAGTGTAATCTTAGCATTAGAGGTCGTAAGCAGATTTTAGGTGTCTACACAAAGGAATATTAGAAGACCTAGTGTTGATTAGAGAATACTTGTTAACTCACACAAGAAGTCCACATGGTAAAATATGTTAGGTTCAAGGGCACGAAGGGAAAGGAAGAAACCACGTACGGAGACAAGTCAACATTCGTGACTTAGCCATTGTTGGGCATGAAGATCTATTTTTTAGAAAATAGTGTGCAAAACACACCAACGATGCATAGAGACGTGCGCACACACATTGTCTATTTCTGAGGATCATATTCAAAGCACTTTTGCATGGATACGATCTAATAATAGGATTTTCACCTCAATTAATTATTAATAGTCTATAGATAGCACACTTGCATGTGTGGCTATGCATGAAAATGGCGTGTGGCTATTAATAGAATGAAACTTGTTTTTGGAATAGATAAGCGGTGAAGGGAAAGTACCCACCCTATATATATGTAGTGAATTACCCGGTAGGGAGACAATGGATATAGAGAGATAGATAACATAGTGTGCATGTTTTATGGATTACCATATCAGATCCATGTGCACATCAACATAGATTATCGTGATTGTAAGAAGTTTCGTGTTATTGTGATAATTAAGAGATGGAAGATATTGACTCGAACCTAAGTGTCATTCCCTGTTTGTAAATGAGTAGTGAATGTTCTTATTTCTATCATGATTATTGTTCAAACCTATTCTTTCCTAGATCTAGATCTGTCATGCACTGTACAATGATGTATTAGTTATGGATCTATATGCTTTAAGTCTTCATCATGTTAACATTTTGTTACGTAAACCGTAAAGAGGGACTCGGTACCTTTGTGCGCTTTCGAGTGAGCGCTCGAGTCTAGGGCTGAGTGATGTGACATTACAGCGTGATCTAGGGTGTCATCTAGTGAATTCTAGGTTGCATCATTAGTTCCATTGCTGGGACCTCTTTTTTAGTTGTTTTCAGATGGTTCGCGATGAAGACATACCAGATTAACTCTAGCAAGTATTGAGGAGTGGATACATGATCTAGAGGAAGAATACACACGGTGGTTCAGCACTAGATCTGAGTTTAACACACGTGCACACTTGGGTGGAACAAAACCTTGTATGATAGTTTATATGAGATATTTTTTGCCATCTTTCTAGTAGAATTATATGAGTGGCTGATTGCTTATGCATCTAAGCGGAATTGGAGGTATCACGCACTTTTCTGGACACAGGAAGAATTTCAGGCCCTTTATGATGCTGATCTGATTTGGACTCGAGTTGTGGACGCATGGTTTTGTGGTGTCCTGAATAGTTATATCTTGGAGTATTCAATTTCGACGTATTCGTGTCTAGAAGTAGCTGAATTCTAGTTCTTACGATATCCAAGAGGATCTTATCTAGCAAGGCATTCCTCTGGTGATCAAGATCCTAATGGTAACTTTGAACTGGAGAGTAAACCGATGGCTAACTAAACCTCACCACGCATGAGGGAAGGAACAGGTTTGGTGAAAGATGGTAGACCTAGTGGCAGAAAGGTAGAGAGAGGAAAGGCGACTTAAGTATAATGAGGCACGCGAGAGGGAGATAGAGAAGCAACGTAATATTGTAGAAAGTATGGCATTGAGGAGAGAGATGGATCATGAAGGATTTGAAGCTCACGTAGAAGATGTGGAGCCAGAGCATCAGAACTCCCCCATCTTGGAAAGCATGACATGGATCCCTCCTTGGCCTCACACATAAGTGCACCAATAGAGACTACTTGGGCCGCATGTGCGCATCTTAATCCACCTGGTGACCTAGCCCTTACGCTTGGTTTTCCAGTATCTAGTATGAAAAGTAATCAACAAGTGAATTTGGGAAACATGAGAACTGGAGTAAGTCAGAGAGCAAGTACATCAATGGCAGGATAGACGACTTTAATTTTATTTCAAGGAACATTTTTAGACACATCATCTGCACATAATGTAAGTGCGCCGAATGTTGGATTCACCTTTGGAAGTGGAACTACCACACATACTGTAGGGGTTCAGTATAGTACCACTATCGGAGCACATGGGAGTACATCTACAGGTCCTATTCCAGCTACAGGTGGAGGATCAGGAGGTATAGGTGGTTCTAGTTCTAGTGGATTTGGTGGTTCTGGAGGCAGGGGAAACACAGGAGGTTCTGGATCGGTGGGAAAGGTCCGTACCAACCCCGGTAATATTTATATGGAGATGTCTTCATCTTTCGAGTATAGAGGCATAAAGGATGCTACTGAGCATGTGCACATGTGTGAAATATTGTGGTGCACGAAAGGGATCATGGCTTCTGAGTGCAAGGAAAGTCAATTTGCTACTACATTACAGGGACATGCACACAACTGGTATAGGAAGTTTGACCCTGATCAAACTTGCATGGATTATGTAGCGTTGAAGGATGATTTCTTGAAAGAGTTCTATATCCCAAAATTTGAGTAGAAGAGTATAAGTGCGCTCAAGGATATCAAACAAGGCACTACTGAGAGTGTACGTGAGTATGATGCCCATTTTAAAACACTCCTATCTAAGCTTTCTTATGATATTCACGTAAGCCAAAGATGCACAATGGTTCGTTGGTGGATTTATTACACCATTCAAAAGAGCACTTTGTCATATAAGACATACACCGATCCACGCCAAGCACCTTGAAGCAACTTTGTGTGTTGAGGCGTTGGGAGCATTAACACTGGTGTTAGTCCATTCTTAGAGGCACAAATTGTAGCTATGGAAAAATAGTTAGATAAGCTATCAACAAATTCAGCCCATGAAACACGCTTAGGGATTTGGTGTACAAATTGTGAAGTGGAAGGTCACACTAAGGATAGTTGCCCTCATAGATCTATACATTCATTACTGTTGGACTGTGAGATATGTCATTTGAATCATGATGTTAGTCACTTGTCCTTTGTTACAATGCACACGATAAGGAAGAATGTATCTTGTTACTATAAAATTTTCTCGGTCCACGACCCATGATACTAAAGATTGTTGGTTGATTGGTCAGATCTAGGATGCTATAGACATTGGGGTATGACAGACAAGCATAATGGATAATTCTAAGGGTAAGAATGAGCACCAGGATTGGGATCATAATCAAACGTGCTATGACAGGAATGAGGGGTGTTTTGAAGGAGGTCATGGAAGAGGATGTGGATATTGCGGTGGATATGGAGGACGAGGCCACGGTGGAGGAAGAGGTGAGTTACCTCGTGGAACATGTTATACATGCGGATCTCTTGACCACTATAGGCATGAATGTCCCTGAGATATTGCATGTTCTTTCATGGAAAGAACCATATATATGAAGAGTTCTTGGACTTATATGAGCATCTGAGTAAGAAACATAAGCAAGAAAACAAAGGTGTCGGGATGGTAAGAATCCAGGTGTGGTAGAAGATCGGTGGATGCTCCAAGATAACACTAGGACTCCGAGGCATTAACAAAGAAAGATTGCTACACGAGTTAAAGCATCGCGTGCAAGAGAGGCATTACACCGTAATCCTATGATCACAAAGGAGGAGGTTTTGCATGCAAGGTACCCGATCCCGCTCATCGAAGGAAGTATATCAAGAGACCATGGAGGTCCTCAGGAATCTTCAAGGTGAGATACAATGTTTAAAGGAGAAGTTAAGGAATATGGAGTAGAATAAAGAAGAAGAAAAAGTCCCCATGATATGGATGACATCAAATAGGTTTGTAAAATGATGTGCTAGGAGAATATTAATCCATTTCTAAGAAGATGGTTAAAGGGGAATACCCCATGCACAAACACTGAGAATGAATGGAAAATCCTACATGCAAATCTTCCCCAATAGCATTGACTATGACAAGGAAATTACTTTGAATGTTGTTGTGGATGGATGGCTACTGAGCAACATATTGATTGATACAGGTGTAGAAGTGAATGTTCTTACATTAGATGCATGGGTATAAATGGGAGGCCTCCATTACAGCCATCATCTAATGTGTTGTTTATGGAAAATCGGACTAAGGCCACTCCCATAGGAGTTTTGAAGGATGCATCTATAACCATATAAGGGGAAAATTCACTGGGGATTTTGAGGTATTAGTTCTTATGGAGGCGTACATTTTTCCAACCTTGCTTGGACACCATTGGTGTTATGTGAATAATGTTGACTTGAGATTTAATACGGGGTATATCAGCTTTGAGAACAAGGAGGAAAGGGTTGTAATATCTTTGATAGATGGGAAGTCTACACCATATGTTGAGCCTCTAAGTGAGGAGGACTTAAACATAATCTATGTATGTGCTATTCAGGACCCAGAGGTCAATGAGCCATCAAAGGAAGACATCATACAATGGAATATTCTCATTCTATTAGTGATATTATGAGTATTACTTGTGACAATTGGGCTCATGATAAATATGAACTAGTAGGGCGAGAGGTAAAAGCACGGTTGCGTGGCAAAAATAGACTTCATTCTGTTCAATGGATAGGTAGCGCAATACCTTGGTATACTAGGGTAGAAGATCTTCTTGTATTTTTGAAAGCCATGGAAGCATAGTGGATAGATCAAATTAAGAGAAGAGATATGTTAGTGTATACCTTATGCGGGATGACCGTGCACTAGTGGTTAGTCCACAAAGATAATCTTATAGAATGGGGAGATTAGAACCACCCTATCAACTAGGTTTTTAAGGAGAAATGCACCTACGCAGATATGAACTTATAATGGTGATTAACCTGTTTAACATCACATTCAGCAAGCAGTGAAAGACTCGGACAACGGGACAGAAGCATTACCACCTTCACTCTGGGTGCATAGATTGTATTCTACTTTACAAGGTTGTGCACGTGCCTGGTTATATATATGCGAACTACATAGAGAGAATGGGAATTGGAAGAATTTGACTACAAAAATGATCTAGACCTTTGACTACCTCTCGACTAAACCTCCAGTAGACGAAGCATTGAAATTTATCAAGCACTTAAATATCGGAGATAGTACAAAGGTAGAAGAGCATATTTAGGAAATATTTGGTGAGACAGAGTCCGAGCGTGTTTTGAAAAGGAAGAAGAAATGGAATCCATACTACTTGAACGTCCTTGCCTTGAGAAAGAGAAAGGAAAGATGGTTTACATAGTGGATGATGAGGAAGTTGAGAACCTGGATATTGAACATTCACAAGGGGTGCACGAGGTCTTGGACAGTGCAGATGAGGATACACGCACCTATCATAAACCCATGAAGACAAAGAAGGTGAATATAGGTTCGTAGACTAAGCCAAAAGAGGTCATAATTGGAAACTAATGGTCGAATCGGAAGTGTCAAAGATCATTGAGTTACTCAGGGATTACCATGACTTATTCCCTCGAGGGTATCATGAACTTAAAGGCATGCATGAATCACTTGGGGAAATGAAGATTAAGCTTAAGGATGGTGCACGCCCAGTTAGAAAGTGACCATATAAAATGAATCCCAATTTACGTGAAAAGGTGAAGGAAGAGATTGATAAGATGTTGAAATATAGGATTATTCAACCCTTGGATGAGTCAGAATGGGTTAGTCCTATGGTGATCAGTATCAAGAAGGATGGTAGGATTCACATCTGTGTAGATTATAGGGAGTTGAATGCTTGCATGTGTCACAGACCCTTTTCCTACACCATTCACTAAGGAAATACTGGAAGGAGTGGCAGGGATGAAATATATTCATTCATAGATGGGTTTTCTGGGTATCAACAGTTAGGATTTCTCAGGAGGATCAAGAAAAGACAACTTTTAATACTAAATGGGACAATTTTTCCTATATTGTGATGCCTTTTGGACTGAAAAAAACCCACCTATTGTATTCTCGGATAGTTGTTCGAGAATTCAAAGATTTTATTCACAACTTATTACACATTTATCTAGATGATTGGACAATATATGGGCTTGTGAAAGATCATTGTGATAATCTACGCTTAATGTTTGAACAAAGAAGAAAATTGAGTATCTCTTTGAACATCAAGAAGTGCATATTTTCTAGACCTTTTGGAATATTGTTAGGACATATAATCTATAAGGAAGGTTTGTTAGTTGATCCAGCTAAGGTTGTAGTCATTCTAGGTCTGGAAGTGCCTACCAATCAAAGTGAGGTGCATGATTTTGGGTCACACAGGATATTATCGGAAGTTCATCAAAGGGTATGCCAAAGTTTCTGCACCCTTGGAAGAGTTGCTAAAAGGAAAATGTATATTTTATTGGGGAGAACCGCAATAAGCGCGCATTTGAGATATTAAAGGAGAAACTTACTACCACGCCCATTATGTGCTTTCCTCATGGAATAAACCATTTCATGTGCATGTGGACACCTTCTCCTGGCATGGACATTTGCACTTGTGTTAGCTCAACCTCGCAAAGGTATTGTAGATCATCTAATTTGTTTTGCTAGTAGGAAGTTGACTCTGCTTGAATAGAATTATACAACTATAGAGCACGAAGCTTTGTCAATGATCTATACATTACAAAAGTTTCGATAGTACTTGTTAGCAACACCATTTGTGTTTTATATAGATCACATGGCATTGAAGTATTTTGTGAACAAACCCATCTTACAAGGGTGCATATGCAGATGGGTACTCCTATTTCAAGAGTTTGACTTCACAGTTGTGGTGAAGCCAAGGAAAAGTAACTCTGGACCAAGACCACTTGTCTAGAATTCACTTAGGAGAAGAAGCACAAACAATTGAAGAAACCATGCCGATGCACAATTATATAGGTTACACCATGCACCATTAGAATTAGAATACATTGTTGTCTTTCTACGGACCATGTGTGGCACCATAAGGAATGAAGGCATTATAAAAGAAACAACTTGCTATACACGTGGCACCATTTATGTTAATCAGTGGTGACCTCTACAAGTTAGGAAAAGATGAATTATTATGTTGTTGTGTATTAGAGCATGAGCGCAAGGATATAATGGAGGAGGCACATGGTGGTATTACAGGTGGCCACTATGCAGGTGATGCTACTACCCGAAAGATCCTACTTGTTGGATTATGGTGGGAGACACTGTATAAAGATTATAAAGTGTATTACAAAGCATGTGACCATTGTTAGCGTCTAGGTAAATTGGGGCAAAGAGATGAGATGCCTCGAGACCTATTACTAGTGCTTGAACCATTTGAGAAATGGGCCATCGATTTTTAGGACCTATTTTTCCAGATCATCGCACGTAGGACTAGGTCGTGATATATCATTACTTGTATAGATTATCTCACAAGGTGGGCGTAAGTAACACCTACGAAGGACTCAGTATAGTGGCTATAACAACTAGGTTTCTATGGGAGAATGTTCTTACAAGATATGGATGTCCTTTAAAGTTGACAAGTGATAGGGGTAGACACTTTTTGATTGAGACAATCATGATCCTACTAGATGAGTTTATGGTTGCACACCATAAGACTACACCCTATCATCCTTAGGAAAATGGAACTCATTTGATGCTTTCAACAAGATTTTGAGCCGAGACATTGACAAAAATTGTGATGTTGGAAGAAATGATTGGGATGATAAAGTGTCAACTATTCTTTGTGCATATAGAACAACTTATAAGATATTGAATAAAGCCACACCATTTCAGTTGGTGTTTGGCACAGAAGCAATTATCCCTATAGAATTTATGTTACCTTCTTTGTGCATTACATGCACTGGAGGTCTAGCTGATGAGAAATCTTTAGAAGAGAGTATTGAGAAGATGATTTAGTTGGATGAGCGATGAGCCATAACACGATGGAGTTAGAAGAAGGAAAAGGCCAGCAGAAAGCATGGCATGATAGAAACATAAGGGATAAGAAGTTTGAGATTGGACAAATGGTACTTCTCTATGACTCTAAGTTCTTACGCCATCCAAGAAAACTTAAGGTACATTGGTTAGGGTCGTATGTTATCACTTACATCCTTGAAACCGACGTTTTCCGCTAGAAGCACTTGATGGAACATGGCTACCCGGTTACTTTAATGGGAGTAGGCTAAAGCCCTACTATAAATAAGTCTTCTTGGCATTTGTAATAAGGTAGTATTGCTAATTAGATTAGGTTTCCATTATGTATTTCCTTCATTTTACACTATGCTTTGTCTCTTTAGTTTTTTCTCTCGTGTAATAAGCGCACTTGCACACATGAAGCTAACTACAATATGGAGCATGTTGATGCGCAATCATGATCGCACATACATTTAGTATAGGGTGTGGTTATTAATATCAAGGTACAAGACTACCTGAACCGAAAGGTGGAAAGGAATAACTGCTGAGATGTTTGTCAAAGTAAAAAGATTGCTTCTCAAAAGTGACCAAGGATGGAGATGAATGAATAAATAATATAACACGAGGTAAGAAAAGGCCATGATAACTACGGGATAAGGTACAAGAACGAGGTACTTAGGCACATGGGTGCACGTTGAAGAGAATTCTATGACCAGAGGGTAGGAAGGCATGCTAGAAGGTTATAGCTGGGGCGCAAATATGTACCGTGTGGAAAGAACAAATTTGGTCAATAAATGAGAGGATATTTGGTAGGTGGAGAAGCAATAAATGCATCAAAATTTGAAAATCTATATAAGGACGGGATGCGAGTTCATTTTTACCATTGCGATTAAGAGTATTTGAGAAAGAGCTAAGTGTGAAGAGCTGAGTAATTGATTTGAGGTGCGAAGGGTGTGAAACTAGACGTGACAAGAAGATCTGTGCATAGAAGAAGCTTGTGTCCCCAGGTGGTGAAGGGTTTGAGTGAAGCAGGATGACAGAGAGGAGCTAGGGCACACGATTTCACCTAGGGCATGCTAACTCAAGCTAGGGTTTGAGTCGGGCATTACAGAGTTGAAGAGGTAAGTGTCTACAGAAGGATTGCAAGGTAAAAATGGCACCCAAGAAAATAGCTGCAAAGTGGGAACAAAAGGGAAATTGTGAAGGATGAGCTTGAGTCCATCGTTGTGGACATTCTAGAGAAAGCAGAGAAGGCTCTCACAAGTAGCGGGCAGCCTTAGAGGCCAAAATAAAAGAAGAGTATCTAGAGTTGATCCTTCAAGATGAGACACATGAGGCTACCAAATAAAAACATTCTTTATTCATTCAAATTCTTTCTAATTCTTCCTATTCAACAATATTTTTTGGAGATACCCATTGTCGGGGTGACAATGAGATTAGTATGGGGTAATTTAGATTAGAGAATACTTGACATAATCCCGACACAAGAAGTCCGCGTGGGAAAATAGGCTAGGTTCAAGGGTATGAAGGGACAGAAAGAACTCAAGCGCAAGACAAATCATCATTCATGACTTAGCCATTTTTGGGCATGAAGATCTATTTTTAGAAGATAGCGTGCAGAACACACCAATGATGCAAAGACGTGTGTGCCACACATTGTCTATTTCTGGAGGATCATATTCAGAGCACTTTTGCATGGAGATAGTCTAAGAATAGGATTTTCACCTCGCTTAATTATCGGTAGTCTATAGATAGCACACGTGGATGTGTGGCTATGCATGAAAACGACGCATGACTAGTAATAGAATACAACCTATTTTTGGAACAGATAAGTGGTGAAGGTCAAGTCCCCACCCTATATTAATGTAGTGAATTACCTAGTAGGGGAGACAATGGGTATAAAGAGATAGATAACATAGTGTACATGTTTTTAGGATTACCATATCAGATCCATGCGCGCATCGGCATAGATTTCCAGTATTGTAAGAAGCTTTTGTGTTATTGTGATAATTAAGAGATGGAAGATATTGACTGAACCTAAGTGTCATTCCTATTTGTAAATGGGTAGTGCATGTTCTTATTTCTATCATGATTATTGTTCAAACCTATTCTTTCCTAGATCTAGATCTGTCATGCACTGTACAATGATGTATTAGTTATGGATCTATATGCTTTAAGTCTTCATCATGTTAACATTCTGTTACAAAACCCTAAAGAGGGACCTGGTACCTTTGCACACTTCGGGTGAGCGCTCATTATAGGATGAGTGATGTGTCAACACATCTAGGGTGTCATCTAGTGAATTCTAGACCGCATCACCTAGGAGAGCGAGAGCCATGTGATCAAGTTTTTGCAAAAAGAGGCCTACCATGAGACATATAAGAGTTAGAGCCATGAGATGTGGTGTGTATAACTAGGGGCCTATCATAAGACCTATAAGAGTTAGAGCCTTGAAAGGTAGTGTGTGAAACCAAAGGATTATTAGAATATTTAAGATCTAGTTAGAACATTGAGAAGTATTAGGTAACACCACATGTCAAAGGAAAACCTAATAAGGATATAACTGCAATAGACATTGTGTAAAACCAAATATGCATCCATATATGCATTAGGTATAGGTATGAATATGAAATTTAGGATTAGAATCCTTACAGAGAATACCTTGAATGGTAAGAAATTTTTGTTTATGGACAAACTTAACACATTGGTGGATGATAGAAAAATATCCCTAAGATTATGTAGCCAAGGAGACCCAACCGTAGGGTACAAAAACTAAGAGTAGAAATGACCATGAATTAATTTGAAGTAGTGCTAGAACCAATAATGAAGGGTATAGTTATACATCAATATCATGGATTAATATCAAGTGAAATATTCCATGTAGAAATGTCAAGAGATTGAAGTTACATGAGAGTGTAGACATTATCTTTATTGTGCGGATAAAAAACATTATGTATAGGGACTTGATTGATAGAGACAAGGATGGATGGAGTAAAATAAATGAGCATGTCATCTATATTAGATTCATTAAAAGTAATGAGTGGTGTAGGAGATGATGTATGAGTGAGAGTGTTAATCATTGTATCTAAGGGGTGATCATACGAGGGATGTGGTGACATCACATCATAGTGTGTTTTGCACTTCATAGGTAGATTTGTCATTATTATGTTTAGGGAGTGGATTATTTAAAATTTTGAGTTAAACATTATCGTTGGCTAGTTTGAAAAATTTTGTGAGCTCAAATGACTCGATGTCATGTGATTTTATGTTGTCTTGGATGATATGACGAATTAAGATATCTATTGGTGAAGTGACTGATACATCGATGAGAATCATATTAGGAATTGGTATCAAAATTATCACTTGGAAGCTTACAGTATCTAGCTCAAATGATGGAGGGTGATAAAAACAAATACAAACTAAGCAATTTTTTCAATAGAATATGTGGAGCACAAGATATGTGGGTGAAATATTGACAAACATGTTAGAGTTTTAACTTAGTTTGTTGAGAAACAACATTGACAATATCCTCATAAGTAAAATTATTATCATAAGAATTTATTTTGAATGTGGTTTTACTTGGAAACTTGGAATTAGGGGTGGTATGTGTCTAACAACATACTTGAGATTATTCTTATGTAATAAATTAGATTGGTGTCCCTTGAGAATTTGGTGAAGATGGTCAAAATATCGTAATTTGTTAAATAGGACCAATTCTTGCAAAGGTGGAAATAAGCTTTGGGTGAATAAATCTTGCAGCTTCAATATCGGCTAGATATTACTCATTTTTGTAAGCATGGTATTGTATTGTAAGACAAAATAATTGATAGGATTAGTGGATCCTTGTCCTAATTTAGATAATTGTACATAGTAAAATTTGTCCCCAATTTTAATAGAAAATTAAGACACAATTTAATTTTCTAAAGTAAAGTAGAAAAAGAGTGTACAAAGTGTGTGGGAGATCATAGAACCATCAGAAGGTGAATTCTTTAAGATTCCTAGGAATAGTTTAGTGAGCAAGATTTCATGAGAAGAATAATCAAAACAATCCATATAGAAAGAGCATAGATGCTCAACATGGTCTCGTTTTCCATCATAAGTATGGAGTTTATGAGCAACAAAACCAATGGGAAAAGAATAAAAAACAACTTCAGTGAAAGGGAATTTCAAGCAATTGAGTAGAATCCATATCATGAGTAGAAGTAAATACACCTTGCGGTAATTGTAATATTTGAGCTTGCAAAGTATGAACAAGGTTTTTCAAGGGTTTGTGTGATAGTTGAAGAAGTGTGCAAACCATTAGGATTGGATATAGGATGTGTAATAGTAGTAGTGGCTACAAGAAAAAGACATAAACACATCGTGCATGGAAACATTTGTTTCCCCCGAGGAGGTAGCACCGCATATGTAGGGATAATAGATTCCAACAAAGCATAAAAGGGTTGAGATATGAAAAAGGGATTCTTCGCTATATTTTTTTATCACGGAAAGATTATTATCCAAGATTGTAAAACCAGCATAGTGCTAAACCTAACTAAAACTCATTTTTGTATCGAGGAGGTAAAACAACCAAAATGGAAAAACCCAAGTGATTGGGCTGGGAAAAACACTCCTCAAATTTATATTTGCACTCACAAGAAATTGTTGATAGTAGGCAAGCGAAATTTTTTAGACCTATATTTTAGGGATTCCTGCTGTTGATTGATAAGGATTTGTTCCTAAGTTGATATTTAAGCTTTGAAAATGAATGGAAACTACTTTGAAGAGAATATTTGAGTGATAGGTTCATCATACTCATGTTTTGGTTTCTCGATTGGTTCTAGTTCCATTGTTGAAAACAGATGCGAGGATAGGCATCAGTAGCATGTCTAAATTTGAAACTTGCAGTTTTATAGTGTTGTCATTTGTGCAAATATTATGGATGCTTATAAGACCCATTCGGGCACCTGTTTGATATTGTAATAAATAGACAAACTTGTTGTATCCACATGTGTTATTTGCACTAATTTATAAGACCCTTATTTTGGGAAAATTTGATTTTGTAACTATCAGATGTGGTTGCAATTAGGGTGTAAATTTATTACACTAACAAGTTGGTTTGCAAAGGTACCAGGTGATCATTTTGCAGATTATGGCAGTTCACCAATTTGGGTAAGCATACAGTTTATAGTCTATCCCTTTACAGTTCAGTGTATGGATAGAATATTTGCATATTCATGTTGATTCAGATTTTGACTATAGCCATTTTGGGCGTTGATGGTTTAATTATTCTGGATAGTGAATATTTGCAGTTGTAATCAACATAATCACAAAGTGTCACTGAACACTAACTTCTCTTTTAGATGGGTGTTATTATCTCGAGTTATTATTTGTGATGGCGATACAATGTTTTGGTAGCTTCACATGGATTCAATTGTTGATTATAGATATTTTTGGGCATTGATAGTCTATTTTATTCTGATAGTGAATACTTGCAATTGTTACAGAGCTTTCGAGATGGGCGGTGGGCACTAGCCTAATCAGGCGATTTAGATGTCTGGTATATTGATCTGTGTTATGAAATTGTAATTTAAGTAATCGGCCATATCACAAAGTGACAATTGAACACTAGCTTTCCGTAATAAAATGGGTGTTATTATCTGGTCAATTATTTGTGATGGCATTACAGTGGGGTATGCCAATTCACAGCTGCGTAGAGTTGGCGGGGTTACTGGCGCTTTTAGTTGAACACTAGCTTAATTGGGTGTTATTATCTGATCGGTTATGTGACTAGCTAATCAACTATTTTTATTTATTTAACCTATAATGTTATTTTGGGTTCTTGTATGTGTTTTTGCAATGCGAAGAGATAGCATGTTTGTAGGTTAATACACAACTTTTTGTGGAAAAACTCCTTCTCGGTAGGGAGGAGTGATCGAGGGATCAATTTCAGTGTCAAATGTTCCTAAACTTCCATAAACCATGCCAAAGTGCATTAGATCCTTCAAGTAGCTTTCCGAAAACTATAAGAATGTGAAAATGGACACTCGAGCTCGAGGTATGTCTAGTCAAAGTTTGGTCAATCGGAAGGTCAACAAGTCCATGGTGACGTGGACATGTGCACAATTGGCTGCGACTCGGTCATTAGTGGGCAAGTGGAAAAAGGAGGAAAATGCCACCACGAGTTTGATTTGCCTATCGAGGATCAACAAGTGGTCTCTATTGCCATTTCATTAGTGGAATATCATATTATGGTATGGTCAAATTTTATATTACCTTGTAATTATTCACCATGTTATTTGATCACAATTTCCTTATTGGGGTCAGATTTCTATATTGGTGTAATATATTACTTTCCATGCAATGGTATTATCCACACCATATACTCCAACCACTTTTGCCATGCATTATTCTAACTCCACCACTTTATCTCCATACTCCACGCATACCAACCAATACACATTCACCTATTAAAGTGCTCACCATTTTAAACTATGCGCCCAAATCATGGGGGAATGAAAATATAGCTGAAGCTTATCAAAAACCCAATAAAACGGCTCAAAAACCAATTAAAAACTCAACTGCCCTATCTTTTAGGGATCTCCTCCACCCTTTATGCAAATTGGATGTGGGACTATTCCCACAGTCCACACAAACCGCCTCCGCCAAAAATGATGCCACTGGGTTTTGAACCCAAGACCTCCGCTACCCAAACACATCCCACCAACCAACTCACCACCCATCTCAGATGGGATAGAAATGAGTTCGCGGGTATATAAAGAGCTCTTATCTCTGTGTTGAGGGTTGTGTCAAGGAGGATAAGGAGGCGGTTCTCGAAACGCCATTTTGAAGGCCTTGCACTCAGATTGGGAACTTGGAGTAAAAGGTGAAATGGAGGGAATTATGAGAAAATTCCAATGATGTAAGATTTGATGTTTTTTGTTGAGTTTTAACCTATTTTTGGAAGCTTTGAATGCAGTTTTTAATAGGGATCTACAAGACAGCTAGTTGGAAAACACAAATTTCAATGCACTTCTGGTCCGAAAAGTGACTTGGTTTAAACATGAAAAGTGTTCAAAATTCAGAGATGATTTCAGATATATTATTTTTTTCATATAATTTTTTAAATATACATTTTTAGGTGTTTTTATAACATAGTTTTAGGGATATCACATGGTGAAAACACTTTGTAGGAGCCACGATCATTCTTGGGGCAGTTTTTTCTATTTCTCGAGTTCTTGGGACATTGATCAGCTCATTTGCAGGTTGTGATTCATTATTGGTTGTTTGTAAGAGTTATTGTACTTACATTTCAATATTATTAATGGATCGGTTTAATCCGAACCTGGGGACGTAGGAATTTCTGAACCCCGTAAACAATCTTGTTTGTTATCTGAAAGTTTTCAGATTTTTGATTATTTATTTGTTACCCAAGTTTTCCGCACTTCTATGGATGCATAATAATCTGAATTTAATCAATTTTTGGAGTTTAGAATACTTAAAATTGGTTAAGAAAATCACGATCTTTGGAAACTTTTAAAAGTGGAAAAAATACAACACATGTTTTCGAGATCAGCTAAGGTCTCATAGTGCGTCCATCCTGCAAGTGACTTGGGGGTACAACTCTTTCAGTTTATTTTTAATCAAAAATCTTAACGTTTCGATCGCCTTTGATTTCTTCTCTATCTTGGACAGGATCTTGTCCAGATCCACCCTATTTCCCTTATTTTTCTCTTGAAATTATTTCAAATCTGCTTCATGGCTAGAAACTAATATGCTTTCTACTCTATCCCTGTCACCAAAAATGTCATATAAAACTTCTGTCATCTGTGTCACAATATTTACTAAGGTAAGGAGCTCAGAGAACTGAGTTAGTATCTCCCTAGTCTTCAACTTGTCTTCCTTCTTCTGGCGTGCTGTCACCTCTTCTTCGCATACTCTTATTCTTCTTAGATACTCATGTTTAGATACGTAGGTGATTGTACCTGCACCTAACTCATGCGCCCTATGGTTTGCACTATATGCACACTTGGATCCTTCTCTACATGAGTTTCTTCTCATTCTCTCTTCTTAATTACTACCTTATTCTTCCTCCCGGTAGGGTCCTTAGGGATTGATACATTGTCTTCAATGTAATCGCCCTTCTCAAACTTGGGCCTTAGCCGCACATACACCTTTGTCTCCATCCTACCTGCAATAGGAAATTTTACCGGTTTTATCATGTGTATGTCATGAGATACATAATTTTATACATAAGCACACTTCTTGGGATACATCAAGGTCTGGTGCATTTCACATGGTGATCTTGATCTAAAATACTTAGATAAAATATAAGTTTCTTCACCTCCTTAAACATGTTTACCATGCCTTGAAAATACTATGCTGTGAAGGAGAAGGGTAATTTACACCAAGGACCCTTGGTTCCATCTATCAAGGTAAACTTTCTGATATAGAAATGTTGGTATAAGGTGAATTCATCTTCTCCATCCTCTAGTGTAGGTAGCTATTTAGGTATCCTCCATTCAGCTCAGAATGCATCGTGCATTCTTTTACACCATTTCTTTAGGTGTCACAAGTATAAGCTTCAAACCTCTTTGTGGGAGAGGGGTTCTCATCTGGGTACTCCCAAAAAAACTTATCTGGCCCATCGGGAACTCCAATATCTAAAAATAAAATGGTAAGGAGGACATTACCAAACATGATCTTCTCCCGTCAATGTGTGTGGCATCAATAATATCCTCCGCAATAAAATTTGAGAGGTTGTAAATGGTGCCCTCTCGAGATCTTGTGGCAGACATTCAACCAACCTTTGTTTATTTGTGTCCATCTCTCCTTCCCATTCAACTTTGTATCTAAGCACACAACCATCCTCATAATAGGGTCAGTGATTGTAGTGATGTCAAAGTACCGCGAACCCTTTTGTAATCATATGCTTCAACTATTCTCTTAATGGCCTCCTTGTTGCACAAGTCATAATATAACAACTCTCCTTCATAGATCAGGCCAATGAACTTAGAAATCAACTGAGGAGTTATGTGCATTCTTCTTCCTGAAAATTAAAAGTGATCCTCATGCACATGCGACATCAACCATTGGTATATTCGCTTGGGCTTGCCAAAATAGGGCAACTCGTAGAGTTGTAGGAGCCCAACATTTTCTAACTTCACTTTTACTTCATCATCATAGATGGGTTTCCCATCTGGCGTCCTCTTCTCTGTTGGGAAAACCAACTCTAGGGTCATCTCCTTTTTTGTGGTACTTGTGCGATGATTGTAATTACTCACAGAAATATTCCTTATATGTGACACCCACTCTTTCCCTAGTAGCACACCATCTAGGTATTACATCTCTGCATACCATTCTTCATTGAAACTGGTGGAAATGGTCAGTTTTCCTTTTCCCTTTCCCTTTCCCTTATTCGGTGAAGTGGTCATTCCTTTCCTTGGTGTCATTTTTATCTTCCTTGGTCCTCTGTAGTTTCTCCCTTGCATCAAGTTCTATTACTTCTCAAACCCTCGGCTCTACTTTTGTGAAATTTCCATGAAAACCCATGCCCTAGCTTGTAAACCCTAACCTAGAGCACTTCCTTTCCACAAGATAGCGTATCCACCCACGGGAACCCACAAACGAACTTCTCTGCTCATTCCTGTGTACTCCTTTCTACTCTAGTTCATAGATCAAACTCATTGAATCTTGCGCTACGCATGTAAATCTCCACAAATATTTCTTTGCAAGGATGCCCTAGTTTGCAAGAGCTTCTTCAACACAAACGCAAGGTAAAAGAATAACTCACCCAGCTGGCCTTCTCTTTATAAATTTTTTATTTTCCCGCACAGACTACGATGTCACCTCTTGACGCATGAAACGCATTAAAGTCAGATTTTTCCAACTCTTTCCCTCTCACGCAAAATCACACGAAAATTTTCCACAACCTTATGGTGCACAATAATTATTTGACAACAAAATATCTCACATGCACTCCCTGTTCTCCGAAGTATGTCAACCTCTGCATCCTTTACCAAGTTCTTACCTTCACCTACTTCCTATCAGCACCTACACTTCAACCTTGTACGTGGTTTCTCAAATCCTTTTGACACCAATATTCTCTAATGATCAACTCTACTACATGCAATTTTTTCGACCCACATGCTTTTGACTTTGACAACCCGGAAACCACATCAACATTTCTCTAGGCACTTTCTCTAACTCTTACCCTAATTCTCTCGAACTTCACCTTTATGTTCCACCCCACACTAAAAATATGTGTGGTCCTCTACGCATAACACCTTGATGATGTAATTAGCCACCAGTGCACACACGTGCCCAAAACAAACCAAAAGGAACAAAGCAATGAGAAAGGGAAACACAAAGAAAGGAAATGCATTAAGGGAAATTCTAAGCTAACTAGAAATATTGCCTTATTTACAAACACCTAGAAGCCTTATTTATAGTAGGGCTTCAACCTACTTCCATTGAAATACCCAAGAAGTCGTATTCCGTCTAGCACCTATAGCTAGAAAGCACCTGAATCAAGTATATGGGTAATATAATATAGTCCCAACCAATGGACCTTGAGCTTCCCAGATGGCACAAAAACTTAGAATCATAAAGTAAAACCATCTTCCCAACCTCAAATTGTTTATTCTTTATGTGACAATCATGTCAAGCCTTTTGTCTCACCTTCTCAGTCTTCTGACTCCACTTAGCAAGTGATCACCTCTCATCTAACATCATTAGCTTGTCAATGCGCTCTTGCAATGCTTTCTCATCGATCAATCATCTTGTGCACACAATATGCAGAGAGGGTAGCATAAACTCTATCGGAAAAATAAATTCTGTGCCAAACACCAATTGGAACAGTGTGGCTTTGTTCAATCTCTTGTAAGTTGTTCTATACGCCCATAGCATGGTTGAGACTTTTTCATCCCAATCCTTCCTCCCAACATCACAAATCTTGGTAAGTGTATGACTCAATATATTGTTAAATGCCTCAGCAGTCCCATTAGCTTGAGGGTGATAAGGAGTAGTCTTGTGATGAGCCACCATGAACTCGCCAACAAAATCCTGACGGTCTCATTCAAAAAATGAGTACCCCGGTCACTAGTCAAACTCAAAGGGCACCCATACTTGCTGATTATATTTTCCCACAGAATATTGCTACTATGGCTGTCATGCAATCCCTCGTAGGCACTACCTCCACCCACCGTGTTAGATAATCAATGCAAGTAATGATATAGCATGAACTCATCCTTCACGCGATAGGTGAAATAGGGCCTAAAAATTCAATTTCCCATTTCTCAAATGGTTCAACACTAGCTATTGGTCTCAATGGCATTTCATCCCTTTTTCTGGCTTACCAAGGCACTTTGGAAATGATCACAAGCCTTGCAATATTCAATACAATCCTTGTAAATTGTCTCCCACCAAAGGCCAACTAAGAGGATCTTGTGCATAGTCACATTCCCCCATAGTGTCCTCTTGCAATTCCACCATGAGCCTCTTCCATATTGTAGTACACTCATGCTCAAGCACACACTAGACATAAAACCTCATCGCAACCTAACTTGTATAAGTCTCCACTAATTAACATGTAGGGTGCGGCGCATATGGCTAATTGCTTCCTTTCTAAAGTTTTCATTCCCTCGAACGCCACACCCATTTGTAAGAACACAATGATATCTTCCAAATCAAAGGACGCATGCTAAAATCTAAACAATTATACATCTGCCATTGTATCCTCAATACTCTACACATCCTCTCCCGATTCAATCCCTTATAAATGGTCGTGCCCTAAATTATTCTTACTCGGTTTTACAACAACCGTAAACTCAAACTCTAGAAACAATAGGACCCACTGTATATGCGCCCGCAAGACGGTCTTGTTCACCAAGTAATTTAATGCCATGTGGTCCATGTAGAATATAAAGGGTGTTTCCAATAAATACTACCTAAATTTTTGTAGCACGTAAATCATCAAAAATGCCTCGTGCTCCATGGTAGTATAATTATGTTCTTTTGAGGTTATCTTCCTAGTAGCAAAAGCACAAGGGATGGTCAACAATTCCCTCTCCGGTTGTGCTAAGACTTCCCAATTATCAACCCTCGAAGCATTAACATGTACATGGAATGGCTTATCCCAAGAGGGAAAACGTAATATGGGTGTAGAAATAATCCTATTCTTCAATGTGTCAAATGTCATCATTGTTGCACCTCTCCCCAATGAAATGTACTTTGTGCTTTAAGAACTCCTCCAACGGTGCGGCGACGATCTTGGTATACCCAATAATAAATTTCCTATAATACCTCGTATGCCCAAGGAATCTACGTACCACACTCTAGCCGTGGTAGGCTCCCACAAACCCACAATAACGAAAATTTTAGCAAGATCCACTAACAAGCCTTCTTTACATATGATATGTCCCAACAGGGTACCAAATGGAGTAGTGAAAACACATTTCTTAATGTTGAGAGATATACTCAATTTTCGGTATCTCTCAAACATCAACCTCAGATTATCACAATGGTCCCTCACTAATCCATATATTGTCCAAATCATCCGTAGAGACTTGAAGAAACTTATGGATGAAGTCTTGAAACGCCTGAACCATAATGCGTGAAAACACAGCAGGTGCATTCTTCAATCCAAAAGGCATGACTGTATAGGAAAAAATTCCCCATTTAGTGGAAAAATTTGTCTTTTCTTGGTCCTCTTCAATTCTAACCTGATGATATCTTGAGAATCCATCTGTGAAAGAATAGATCTCGCGCCCGACTAATCCTTCTAGGATCTCCTCGGTGAAGGGGGTTAGAAAAGGATCAATGACACACACCGCATTCAAATCCTTGTAATCAACACAAATCCTTATCCTCCCATCCTTCTTAATGCTGATGACCATTAGACTTATCCACTATGATTCCTCAACAACCTCAATGATGCCTGATGTGATCATCTTGTCAATCTCCTCCTTGACCTTGACTCACATATTCAAATTCATTCGATAAGGTCTCTTCCGAATTGGGCGTGCACCTTCCTTTAGCTTGATCTTCATTTATCCCAAGGAGTGGTGAACTCCCATAAGCTCATGGTACCCACATAGGAATAAATCTTGAAATTCATATAAAAGATCAATAATCTTTGAAACCTCCATTTCTGTCCAGTAATATCCAATAGTAGCTTCTTTAGGTTCCACCTCTCGAGCCAATGTTAACCTTCTTTGTTTTTAGGGGTTCATGGTAGGTGTGCACTTGTTCATCAGCGCTATCCATAACCTCATGTGTATCAATAGTATGGTTAATATCCAAGTTTTCTACCTCTTCACCATCTATCACGTAGACCAACTTTCCTCTCTTTTTACATGCGAAGTGTGCTCAAGTTGAACTTTCTTAGATTCTTCCTCATTGAAGAACACTTCCAATTCAAGTTATTCCAACAAATCCAATATTCTATCCTCCGTCATGGCACTATCCCCCATAGTTAGGATATTAACAACTGTAGTGCCTTATCCAATGATGGCTTAGTACTCTAGATACCCAAAAGCTTGAATGAGATCAGCCAACTCAACTCTGCCAATTTCCTATGTGATGGTGCGACTCGAATAAATGTATCACTCACGAACATAGCCTTATAAGGTGGAGTAAAGCTTATGCACCCATAAATATGGAGGAAAGGATTCTGCACCTTCCATCCAGGCCTTCTCACATGCCTAGACGTGAAATGAGGTGGGTTCCTTCCCATGATAGTCTTGTATAGCAGTAGATGCATTGCTTCGGAGAAACCTAACATAGAACACACGGTTCTCACCTCGCACCATTCTACAAGGTTATCTCGATGGGTCGACACCAATGTGTTGTGGTCCTAAGAAAAATGTAGACACTTTTAGTTTGATCAAAGCACTATTATCTCTAATATTGCACTAACTATTCTCTTCCTCACCAATTGACGACACATCGTCAGTTAGATCTATCTAATTCCCCTTTTACGACACTCTTCTGGTCTTATTCCTCTTATAAGTCAATTAAATAGACTATTATAGCCTCTCCTTGGCTACAATCCTCTTCTTCGCCGCCTTTATTAGCTTCCTGGACTATCAATCCATTTCATTGGATTTATTAGGCCTTTCAGAACCCTTCTAGAACCCTAATTTCTCTCTAAACAAGATTAATTAGTCTAACCTAGGTTAATTACCCTAAGAAATGATCAACCTCTTTTAAACTTAGTCAAATCTTGCTTTGAATTTATAATTAACCTATAGACTCCTTTTAGTCCCACATGCACCAAAATCCTTCCATTTCCTAAATGGAAAACTATTAATATCCCACTACCCCCTCTCATTTTTAAGAACACTTCTTCCCTCTAACATAAACTATAGTGTTATTTCTAGGATTAGGAGCTTTATTTTCTTCTTATTGAGCTATCTTGCTTTGTCTTTTGCATTTCACCACATAAACATGGAGTAAATGGGAAGAACCATTGGCCTTGAAGCCATTAATGGTGAGATCCCATTCTCTTAAAACATAAACTAATTGCTTAGATCCTTATTAGGCTCATTTGATTAAGCTTTCAAGAATAGAGGTTAATTACATTTGCTAAAGTTTGCTTGTTTGCTTTAAACTAATGCATGCAAAGTAGGAATCCTTGTTTATTTCTTAACTGATGGTCCATTGATCGGTTTTGCACAAAGATTTGGGGTTCTTGAGTGTTCTTACCCCATTCCATAGCTTTTGCAACCTTTCTTTGAACACATTTGGCATGCACGGTGGGACACTTGTTGGTCCCGAAAATCATCGCGTGGACAGATCTATGGATAAACGGGCCAACGGTGTTGCAGGGCTTAGCCCCTCTTTGAGACAGCAAAGCGAAACTGGTTTATTGCTACTTCTACTAGCAGGAACCTATGCAAGTCTCACAGATTCTGCCTTCGGGGGTTGGGATCTCATCCCAAAGAGAGTTTCTAGGCTGCAAGAGAAAAGGAATAAAAGAAGGAGAAGAGAAAGAACAGATCCGAAGGAAGAAAAGAAATGAGTTCCAAAGCGGAAAGGTCGAAGATCTATGCTTTGGGTTTGCAGTAACAGAGCCAAACCTACTCACATAAATAAACAAAGCAATACTGATAAACAAATGACGGAAAAGTAGATATGAATTTAACAGAAAAGACACATGCAGATCTAACATAAGAAAGATCTAATGTATAACACAACTATTGAGCACAAAGTCTGAATAATTGTATTAATTGTTTTTATCTGTTACAAGAAAGCTCAAAGTCTTTCTCTCCTCACCTCTATTTCTATCTGAAAAATGTTCACCCTAAATACAACAAGTGTTCTAGTATTTATAGAAAGTGAGGGAGAGAGAAGGCAAAATGGAGCCAACCACTTATTTACAAGATATTTACAAAATATCCAAAAGTCATGTTGACTTTGACAACTTGGATGGATGACATCATCCCATGATGCAACATGGATGATGTCATCGTTTGTGCCAACACACTTCAGATATTTCGAAGAGAAAGTCGGAGAATAGAGAGGAGAAGAAGAAGAAGAAGAAGAAGAAGAAGCTATTCATCATCATCATCCTGTGGCCTAAAAGGGGTCGCCTGTTTCTGATGCTGATCAGGAGATGAGATGTGGAACTGAGCGCGGTATTCCAAGAACTTGCTGATCATTGGCGCAAATTGATCCTGTGATGGATCCTTGTGCCTTTCACTGATTGCTTCGCAAGTTTCCCGCTCATCAATGAGCTTTTCGGGGACCTTGGAATAGTCTTTACCCGCCTCGATTAGGGACCCGATGAAGTCTCTACAGGCCAGTAGGTTGTTGATGGATTCGATGTCGAAAGTGACTTCTGGCCCTGTCCCTTGAGAAGCTAACTCCTTGAAAATTCGGATAGTATCGTCAGCTGATCTCAAGGTGAGGGAAGGAGTGAGCAACCCTGGAGTCATAGATAGAACAATCTTCTCCATTTGATGCATCGCATCCAGGGCCTCTTCCTTCACCTTGTCTATCTTCTCTAACACAAATTCGAGCTGATCTATCCGATAGTCCAGAGTGGACATGGTCTTGTTGAGGGTCCTTGGATGACCGAATACTCCAAACTTGACCAAATCTTCGACTGAACAGTCGAACATTTGTTGGAAGGCCTCGTGTTGGAGTCTGGCGTTTTCGAGCTCTTCTGATACTGGACTTGCTAATGTTTGGAGTTCCTTATTCGCCTTCTCGATGTTCAGGTATAAACTGATATACTCGGCGATCACCTTTTCACTATCCTTAAGGATTTGGCTCCTCCAAGCAGAAACAGCCATACCCTGCTCGCCGATCTTTGAATATTCATTGATCTTCTCCTGACTGAGCAGCTCAGGAGTCTCGGCGGCAGTTGTGGGAGGTGCACTTCCCATCTTCTGTAGGGCTTGAAGCAGGTATTTATTCTGCTCCTTCAGTAGCCTCTTTTCTTCCTTTGTTTCCTGAAGCTTTTCGCAGAGTGCATCAACTGCGGAAAGAGCTTCCCCCTGGAGACTTTCAGAGGATGTCCCCATTGTGACTTGGGTCACTGTGAAATCTGCCGGAGACAGATCTTCTTTCTCTTTGGTGAGATCGGGGTAGGCAATTTCCATAACTCTCTCACCTGCAGCGCTCTTGGAGAAGCGTGTAACCGGCTTGTGCTTCTTTGCTCCTTTAGCCGGAATGACTGAAAAGTCCATCGGAGCGATGGGGACTTTCCTCTTTGGTTGGCTCAGCTGCTGAGAGATCCAAGCTGGTCCTATTGAAGAAGGACCAGAGACAGAGGGGGAGGCAGCAACGGTAGAAGAGGGGAAGAACGTGGAGACACGCGGCGGCATTGAAAGAATAGCCGAAGACATGCCCACGGAGGAAGGGAAACCGCAGTCAGTAGAAGACATGGGAAGGGAAGGGAGTCCGAAATGAGGGAAGAAATGGAGGAAGACAAATCAGCGAGAGAGGAGAAGATGGACGAAGAGGCAGGGAGAGAGTAGTAAGAAGAAGGAGAGGACACAACCAAAGGAGTGGTTGCCGACATCCGAGGAAGGGGAGGAAGAGAAGAAGAAGGGATAGAAGGGACCTCTCAGTAGTCAGCGATGCCGACATCCCGGGTGGATGGGCGTATAGGACTATCCTCTGTCAATTCCTTCTCTGGCGAGTCCAGAGTTATTACTTGTTCAGGCTCTGAAGGAAGAGGACTTTCAGGGGCTTCCTCCTGAATGGTGCTAGGCTCACCTTCCGCAGCTTTGCCTTTTAGCTGCTTCTTTGATCTTGGAGGCGCATTACCCAAAGGAGAAGTTGTAAAATCTACACCGAGGTAGATTAACCCATTCATACGGCACCAATGCTCTGTTCTCCGCATGGTTTCTTTGACCCTCTCCTCAATTGTCCGAGGAGCCTTGCTTCACAATGTCCTGAAGGGCCAATCATCCCCTTCGTGTCATTATATACTTTGTCTACTTCGCCTTCCGTGGTTTGGAAGCCTTTTGGGACAATAGCCACTCCGTAATGGATGATTTCCGTTAATGCTAAGCGAGAGTGATCCTTTCTTCCGAGTTCTACCTCATGGAGAACGTCCAATGTAGATATCCTCAATCTGAGGGACATGAATCGGATCAAGCTTAGCCCTCGGTAGACAGCCCCTAGGGTCGAATGTAGGCCTCACTGGGAAATCATGCTTTAGGTTGAGCAATTCTAGCTCAAAAAACATCTCCTTCGCCTTGTGATAGCCGGAGCAAGTGTATCGGCCTACCGTGAGGGGGAAAGGAGTCCCACCCTTCTTTCTCTTCTCTGCATTTCTCATGATATGTGACCAGCCGCCTTGACAATTCCAATAGAACCAGCTTTGGTCCAAGATACCTTGGCAACCTAGTGGGCTCGCCCAAAAGTTGACCGCCCTCGAGATAGGTGAATGTGGGAAATCTGGGTGAACAAGGCCCCCACTTCTCTCGTGGATCGCCACTATGTTTTTTTTGGTTGTCCGGCCAATGAGTCAAATTTGGCCGCAACATGCACATGATGTGGTAGAAGAAAACATCATTGATCTTAGCGAAGTGTTGATCATTTCTCAGCCTTCACTCTTGATAGTATTCATATATTTTGGCCCGAGGCCAAGTTCCACTTCGGTGCAGCCTCGGATAATCTCTTTTCACTGCACGCCGCAAGATAGTACGACGTAGGAGTTCATGTGGAATACTCCTGGTCATAATGACTCATTGCAGCTTGCTCGGATATAGTGCTGCTTATTATCTCCCCCCAGCAGAAACGCTGATCGGGCAGATTTTTATTCATGGTTTCCAGGTACCGCAGCATCCACTTATGGAAGTAGTGAGCATCCAAAGACCGAAGACTCGCTCAGAAGGTGATTGTATCACCGAGTTCCTCTCGAGAAATCACTCCGGTGGATAGTTTGAGGCCACCGGGTCACTACCTTCTTATTCTTGAGGTAGACCTCATTCATTAATTGCATGCACTTGTCTTCATTGTCCTCCCAAGCCTTGAGGCATTCTTGCTGGCTAACAGCCACATAGTTTCGGTGGTGAGGGATGCCAAGCATCAACTCAAAGCGACGGGCAAGTGGGTTTATAACTACCTCGCCTTACTATTCTCGACACATCTTGTGTCTTTGTTGAAGGATTGTGCAACAACCATCATAAACTCGTTATTAACAGCACTGACAGGAATCCCACCGGCGAAGTGCAGGGCGCTGCCTATCAATTTATCCATCCATGGACTCCTTGTCACTTTCTGAGTCCTTACCTGCATTCCTCTATGTCAATGTGGCCCGGCCTCGTAATCCCTGACATCCATATTACACTCTGCCTGTGATTCGGGCATCCTGACCCTCTGATATTTGTATTTCATTTCTTCTTCTGTTAGCTTTGCCTTCCCTCTTGGTTTGGTGGGTCTCTTGCTTGACGTAGACATGTGTTCTTCAAGGCTTATCTGATGATCTGCACGTAGAAGGAGCGAAACCCAATCCAAGAAGCTTGAATTAGTCATTTGATCTTCCATTGGAATACTAAAGCGAGGAAAGAGTTAGAACTTTTAAGGCTCTGGCACAGGCGCATGGAAGATGTGTGTAACAGGCTGAATAGTCAAGGCGCACAGGAAAAGGGTGCAACAGAGGTTAAGTTGGCGCCAACGGCGCATGGAAGATGGATGAAGCAGGTTGCATTTTATAACAGGGCGCACAGGAAATGCGTGTTACATTGGGGTTCGATGCGCCTGTGGCGCATGGAAAGATTGTGTAACATGGACGAATGATGCGCCAAAGGAATATAGCGCGGCGCATGGAGGGTTTACACAACATCATGTTACTGCATCGGAGGGTGTGCCAGCGCCTATGTAATCTTTATACTTGCGCGAAAAAGGCTTTTGTTGCATCGAAACTGGGTGCGCTCTTTGGCGCGTGGAAATGGGATGCAACATGGGTAAAGGGTGCGCCAAGGCTTATAGGAGGAAGCGCGGGATTTACACTTGGAGCATGCAAAAGGGGTGCGCTTATGGGCGCATGAATTTCAGCTGTATCAGGATGGCAGGGTGCGCCATGGCGCGGATCTTTGAGTATGTTGCAAGTCGGATAGGTGCGCCGAGGGGCGCGACTGTCTTGATTGTTACAAGGCGCGCCGGTGCGCCTTGTGAAATAAGCTCTCAAACCTCTTTCTCTTTCTTTCTTTCCACTTCAAAATTGTTTGACAGTAAGGTTTTCCAAAAACCTTGTAAACAGACCAAGCTAGCTACAAAACGACCCCTTTTCCAGCAGATCCGGAAAGAGGGAGGGAGAGCAAGAGCAACAAGAAAATGAACAGGACGGGGGAAAGGCTCAAACACATTCAAACTTTGATGAAAACTGGCCAGCAAGTTGGCATACACACCAAAACCGGACAAAAACAAGCCCAAAGAATAGAAAACATAAAACAGGGAAGGGGAAGAACCTCTTACCTTAAAATATAGCGAAAATTCCTTGAGCGGGTCCACAACACGACGAAAGCGACAGAGCAGGGGCTGACAAATCCAGAAAAATCACGTGCTGACAAAAGAACAATGAAAATGACATGGCGCGCATAGGTATATATAACAAAATTTGTCATAAATGCGCCAACCACCATTTGAAAAGGCGCGTGAAAACGACTGTCGACAGAGGAAAGCATGCGCCCTTTGGCGCATGGAAGTAACTGACAACAGGAGAATGGGTGCGACTTTGGCGCATCAAACGAGTTGTCGACATGAATTTATGTGCGCCATTGGCGCACCAAAACGTGGTGTAACACGGAAAATACATGCGCCTTTGGCGCACCGAGAAGCGTGCTAACATGGAAAACCATGCGCCAAAGGCTTTTAAGGGGGCGCATCAAAAATTGATGTTGCAAGGAAAAACCATGCGCCCAGCCAAAAAAGGCTCAAAAAGACTAAGTTCAAAAACTGAATTTCCCGGGAAGGGATTTTACAATATTCTGAATGCGGAGGATCCCTAACGAGGGATCGAAACAAAATTTTCGGTATGGTTATCGGTAAAATTGCCCTTGTCAATTTTACAGATAACAAATGCTCTTTCTGGGACTATCCCCGAGTGAAACTCGGGGTAGAGAATCCCGTATCACATGTGCCTATCCATTGGGTACGGAGTCAAAAACAAGGGGGACCGGAGGGAGAACAAAGGAAACACACAAAAACCGAAAGCAAACACACGACTAAAGCAAACTGTACAAAGGAGAGAGCAAGCTCTACTTCCTGAAGATCTTGAGATGTTGCCCGCCGTAGGGAAGCGGAGTTCAGCTCCATCCGATAAGAGAGATAGAAACTATTCTCTCCATTGAGTTGCTTGATTTTGAAGGGCCCTCTCCATAGGGAATCAAATTTTCCGTGCATGCCCTTTGGTTCTCTCCGCTTGTCCCAGAGAAGGACGAGATCTCCCACTTCAAAATTCCTCTGCTTGGCCTTCTTGTCGAAAAGCTTCTTTACTTGATTCTGATGTTCAGTGATCCTGTCGACCACCCTTACTCTCTTTTCTTCAAGTTCCGCAAGGTACATGATTCTCTTTTCCAGAGAACTCTGAAAAGTTTCATCTTCGATTGCTCGTGCCAAGCGTAGAGCAGGAAGTTCCGCTGAAATGGGAAGCTCGGCATCAGTGCCATATAACACTTGAAAAGGTGACATGCCGAGAGATCTCTTGGGGGTAATGCGGTCTCGCCCCACAAAGCGTCGTACAAAGACTTGTGCCACATCCGCTGATTTTCATCTACTAATTTCCGTATGATGGTCACCAAGTTCTTATTACTGGATTCTGCCTGACCATTTCCCTGAGGATAATAATCTGAGGCATGTGCTAAAGTTATCCCATATTCATAGCAAAAACTAATAACTTCCCGGGAAGAGAAGTTAGAAGCATTATCAGCAACGATTTTATTTGGAATGCCAAACCTGACAATGATATTCTCTTTGATAAAACTGCAAACTACCTCGGAAGTGGCATGCTTGACAGGTATGGCCTCCACCCATTTAGTGAAGTAATCTGTTGCCGTGAGGACATAGCTATGTCCAGCACTCGATTGAGGATTGAGTGCACCAATAAAATCGACTCCCCACTGCTTGAATGGCTCATTGATAATAACCGGCCTTAGGGGAAAGGCAGCCAATTTGGGCTTACCAACAAACTGCTGGCAAGGTTCACATTTTGCCACCTGTAGCTGCATCTCAAAGAGCGCCGCCAATAGTACCTGGCTCGAATGATCTTGTGCGCCGTTACGGAAGAAGAGAAATGGCCTCCACAAGCCGAATTGTGAAAACTCTCCAGCAGTTTTACTTGCTGGGGCTTGTCAACACATCGCAGGAAGACACCGTCTATCCCGCGCTTATATAAGCCGTCATCCCAGATGACATATTTAGCCGCTCTGAGCTTTACAGTGCGCTTCTCCTTTGCGGTGAGGTGCATTGGGCATTCGCCGTAGGTAAGGAAGAAAGCGATGTCGGAGTACCATTCGTCACTAGTTGAAACAAACAAAACCAGAGGTAGAGAATCAGGCCCTTCCAGAGGGCTTTGCGCTTCGTTGGTACGATTTTCTCTTTCATCAGGATTTTCTGAACCCTTGTTCTCAGCCATTAGCTGACACAGGCCTTTGCCCCTCACCAGCTTGGTGGGTTTAATATCTAGGTCATATTCCTGGACCTTTGCGATCCAATTCCCTCTTAAGCTTCCTAACTCTTGCTGAGTTAGAATTGACTTCACCGCAGTGTCGGGAACTAGCACCACCGTATGCGAGTTCAGAATGTAATACCTGAAATTCTTCACCGCTTTGACAACGGCAAAGGCGTGCTTTTCTAATTGAGTCATCTTCAACTCGTGGGGCTTGAGGGGAGAACTCATGAATGCGATTGGAGATTCAATATCCTCCGAGTTCTTTTGCATTAGGATTGCAGACACAGTATGTTCCGATGCATAGCTATACATAATGAAGTCCTTGGAGAAATCCGGACATACCAGGACCGGTGCATGAGCGACGTGTTTTTATCTCTTCAAACGACCTTTTCCCCTCTTCACTCCATCTGAAAGTGGGTGAACCTTTCATCATGTTCAGTATGTGGCGGGTCTTCTCAAAGAAAATCGTGGACAAAACGCCTAAGAAAGTTCACCTTTCCGAAGAAAGAATGAACACCATTCTTGCTTGAGGCAGAGTAAGGCTTTGATAGCCTTAACTCTTTCGGCATCGATCTTCGCTCCTTCTTTGCTAACCACATGGCCTAGCAATTTCCTTCCGTAACCCCAAAAACAGACTTTTTTTGGGTTAAGGGAAATTCCATGTTCTCGCACTGCCAATACTTGCTCCAAGTGATCATAATGATCACTTCGTCGCTTGAGAACACGGTTAAGTCATCTAGATAAACTACAATGACTTTTCCCATCATGCCTTTGAATGCAAAGTCCATGGCCCGCCGAAAAGTGGCACCAAAGATTGTTAGGCCGAAGGCATCCTCGCTTGTAGAGCAAATGTACCCCATGGAGTAGTAAATGCTGTTTTGAATTGATCTCCAAAGTGCGAGACTTCAACTGATTATAGCCCGAAAACCGTCAAGCATAGACAAAGATTTCGACCCGCCATCGCTTGCAGTAACTTGATCCATTATGGGAAGAGGGTAGTTGTCTTTCAAATAAGCTTGATTCAAGTTTCTAAGTCTACGCAGATGCGTATTTCACCGCTTTTTCTTGCACAGACGCACAATGTTTGCCACCCAAGTGCAGTGATGAATAGGGAAAATGATTCTCAAGGCCCAAAGATCTTCTGAATTTCGGCTTGAATAGTGCCCGAAATCTTGGGATTATAATGCCTTTGCTTCACTTCGGAAGGCTTTGCATCTTCTTTTAGCGTATATCATGCCGAACGCCCTTCGGCTTGAAGACTTTAAGTCGGCATAGGACCATGCCAATACATCCATATATCTTTTCAAAGAACTTGACAAATTTTCGCTTTTCTTCCAAGCGCAACATTTCCCGATGTTCACGAATCATGGATGTGCCTCGTAACCTAAATTGACTGGTTCTGTCTCTGGAGATGAGCTAGGATCATCTCGCCTTTTCCTTTTCACAAAACGGTCATGCCTGTCAAACAGGCGTTCCAGAGAAACCAGGCCCTTTGGAATTTTATTTCCCTTAAGCTGACAAATGCCATCGTTCTCCTTTGTTTCGTGGTTTTGACTGTTGATTGATTCACGGCATGAAGAGGTGGATCCTTCAAAATACAACTCATCAAAATTTTCTGCTTTCTCTAGAAAGGCAATGAGGTGATTATCATCGTTGAATACCTGCCAATGCTGAGAGTTGTCTGGCACGCTTGGGCGGAAAACCACTTCAATGGTGTACTTGTTCGTCTTCAAACCCGGGTGTGGGAGCATGAGAGATGCCGAAACAGCCAACGAATCAGCCATGTCATTTTGGGCCCTTGGAATGGCCTCTATTGAAAAAGCGTCAAATTCCTCAATGCTGTCCCATACCGCATTACGGTAGTGCCTGAGCCTTTCATTTTTCACTTGGTAAATCCTTTTGACCTGATTTACAACTAGCTCGGCATCACCTTGGACTTTCAGATTTTTTATTCCTCTTTCCTTTGCAGCTTGCATACCGAGTAACAGAGATTCGTACTCAGCAGTATTATTAGTGTTGAAAAACTGCAATTTGAAAGAAAGAGGAATTACCTCCTCCTCGGGAGATATCAGCACAACTCCAGCGCCACATCCACTAGTCGCGCAGCTGCCATCAAATTGCAAGGTCCAGATCTTATTACAATCCTTTTCCTGAACAAAAACGTCCTTTGTATCCGCCTCGGTGGATAAGAAGTAATTCCCCAACCCTGATGATTCGAAAAGAATTTGGGCTTTTGGGTCTTCAGAGCTAGTGACCAAGTATTTCTTTTGGGATTCCGGCTCCAAAGTTTGCATTACGCCTTTGACTGGGATTCTAGCTTTGGACCAGTCCATGTGAATTTCTCCACCAACTTCGCTGCAAAAACTCCTTCCTAGTAGAATTCCATAGGTCAGCCGGGATGTCAAAATAAGGACTGCCTATTTTTACTCTTTTATCCGGGAAGGCTGCAAACGCAAATTGTGCGTCCTTGATTTGGCCAACCAACGGAACTTGCTTTGTTTCCAATGAGTAACATCTGCCGAAGGGTTTGGTAAGAGTAAGGCCCAAAGCATGAGCGACTTTGGCAGGCATGACGTTATCAGAGGCTCCGGAATCAATAATGCAATTGCTCAACTTATGGCCATTGATCAGGAGGGAGAGATAGAAAGGTTCTATCTTGCCAGATGCGGACGTCGAAGCGACATTTATGTGGGATTCGTGGAGGAGTAGAAAGGATTCCTTTCAGGGAAACCGGTTTAGCTATAACAGCTTGACTTTGGATATACTTAGTCAATCTTACAAGTCGTTTGGGGTTTGATCAAGATACTCACTTTCTCGTGCATATTTGGATCTTGGTCTTTTTGCGTGATCTATTATATCAAATGCGGCCAAGGGTCATAGGTAAAGGAATGAGTCCTTCACCCCGCGATGATGGAATAGGGTTACCGATCTTGATAGGAATATGAGAGGGCACTCGGAGGAGAGATAGGTGGAAAAGACTTCTTTGCAAAAGATTTAACAGGGAGTTGAGTGGGAAGAGGATTACCTCTTTTAACAATGGTTGGAGGCGTGTTTGACACGGCCTTCTCTTTCTGCGTATGGGCATCAACCTCTCGCTTCTTTTCCTCATGCGAGCGGGTAAAAATAGCGTAGGATTGTCCGCTTGCATAGCCTCAAGCGTACTCTCTTCTTCATCGGATTCGTCCTCATCAAATTCCATGTATCCAATTGTGGAGTCGCCAGTCGGTTCACCGACATCTTGATCATCTTCGCCTTGGAGCGAAGGTTCCTCATAGTATTGCTCTTCTTCCTCTTCAATTTCGGCCAAAGCATTGACCGGAGGAGCTTCAAGCGCCAACCGTGGAGCAGCTGTAGGCAAGCGCGGCCTTTGTGAAGCGTTGTTAGGAACAAAATTCCTCCGCGGATATCCCGATACGAGGAACTGGGAGAGGTCTCGCCGCCCGCTTCTTCAAGCAAGCAAATCATTCGCCATTTTTTGGAATGCTGGATCAGACGAAGTGATAGGCGAAGGGCCCAAAGACTTAGGCTTTACTGATTCTTTTCTTAACTCGCCGATATTATCAAATTGTCTTCTATACGGATGGCAAAGAACTGAGCGAGAGGCAAAGTAGCTACTCGCTCAAGGAGCAAGAAGCCGACTTTTGAACTCATGGCATTTACGAAAAAACACTTCGGTTCTCCTGTTGAAGCATGGCAAGAGGGACACGGTTGATTAGCGATTGAACCGGGCGACAAAATCGCGCATGGTCTCATTTGCCTCCTTCTTCGATGAGTGATCCGTGATAATAAAGTAAATGCATCCTCTCAAGGCTTATACTGCCTTCAAAAGCGTCCCCGCAAAGTTGCCCAACTAGTGATAGATCCGGCGGCAAATGCTGAAACCATTCACCGCAGCCCTCAGAGTTTCCAGAAAGAGAGCGAACCGACACATCTTCATGAGTCACATCCAAAATACCGCATGACATAATGAAAGCGTAAATGTGGGAATCCGTGCTTTGATTTCCGCTCCCCGTCGAATTTAGGAAAATTCTTTCGATTTCCGTGAGGGAGTGCGTGAACTGGATGTGGTAAAGCCAACGGACCCATAGCGCTTTCCCATGGTACCGCCATCCGAAAAGCCGGAAGAGAACACGAGCCGAAGTGTAGTTCCGCCGAGTAAGAAAGCACTACAAAGGGATGTGGATGCTCCCGCAAAAGACTTTTTCTTTGTGAAGGCGAAACACTCTGGATGACCGCTAGCCGAGCTTAGCGCCGAAAACGTGCCGGTGTTACGCTGAAATTGGCCTCTCGGGCTGCATCGAAAGTAGGATCGGCTTCTCCACGGCTCTTCACTGCGCGTAAAGGTTCACTCGCCAAAGTACCTTCGAATCTGCAATATTACAAATAAGCAGATTTAAACTTTATTTTTGGGTGTACTTGCTGATTTTCTGATTTTCTTTTTTTTTTTTTTTTTTTTTTTTCGACAAAACCAGCAGATGCACTTTTCTCGGATATTTGAAAATTATCCTCTTCTTAAACCGATCATGCGTTAAATGACGATGATGAAAATGAGGATAAGATGGTGGGGAAGATAGTAAGCTGATTTTTCGATCTGATTTTTACTTTTCGAGGGTTTCAAACTTTTTAGAAAATAATCAAAACTCGTATCTACGGAAAATAATAATTTTGACAAAAACTCAATAACTAAAGATCCAGTAATGTGCCCGATCTATGACTCTCGAAGAAAATTTTTCGATTTGGGCACATTTGCAAATTTTTGGATTTTCAACAAAAAGTTCAGATTTTGCAAACCGGCAAAGAACTCCTGATTTTTCCCGATTTTTTATCTTACTACCAAAGATAGATCCGATGATTTATCTGCTTCGTGCTGAAATCTGCTTTAAAAATCGATCCCAATGAGTCGCCAAAATCAAGTTGGTCCGAAAATCTGCATGCGTGGACAGATCTATGGATAAACGGGCCAACGGTGTTGCAGGCTTTAGCCCTCTTTGAGACAAAGAAGCGAAAATCGGTTTATTGCTACTTCTACTAGCAGAACCTATGCAAGTCTCACGATTCTCGCCTTCGGGGTTGGGATCTCATCCCAAGAGAGTGTTCTAGTCTGCGAAAGAAAGGAATAAAAGAAGGAGAAGAGAAAGAACAGATCCGAAGGAAGAAAAGAAATGAGTTCCAAAGCGGAAAGGTCAAGATCTATGCTTTGGGTTTGCAGTAAACAGAGCCAAACCTACTCACATAAATAAACAAAGCAATACTTGATAAACAAATGACGGAAAAGTAGATATGAATTTAACAGAAAAAGACACATGCAGATCTAACATAAGAAAGATCTAATGTATAACACAACTATTGAGCACAAAGTCCGAATAATTGTATTAATTGTTTTTATCTCACAAGAAAGCTCAAAGTCTTTCTCTCCTCACCTCTATTTCTATCTCAAAATGTTCACCCCGAATACAACAAGTGTTCTAGTATTTATAGAAAGTGAGGGAGAGAGAGGGGCAAAATGGAGCCAACCACTTATTTACAAGATATTTACAAAATATCCAAAAGTCATGTTGACTTTGACAACTTGAATGGATGACATCATCCCATGATGCAACATGGATGATGTCATCGTTTGTGCCAACACACTTCAGATATTTCGAAGAGAAAGTCGGAGAATAGAGAGGAGAAGAAGAAGAAGAAGAAGAAGAAGAAGAAGCTATTCATCATCATCATCCTGTGGCCTAAAAGGGGTCGCCTGTTTCTGATGCTGATCAGGAGATGAGATGTGGAACTGAGCGCGGTATTCCAAGAACTTGCTGATCATTGGCGCAAATTGATCCTGTGATGGATCCTTGTGCCTTTCACTGATTGCTTCGCAAGTTTCCCGCTCATCAATGAGCTTTTCGGGGACCTTGGAATAGTCTTTACCCGCCTCGATTAGGGACCCGATGAAGTCTCTACAGGCCAGTAGGTTGTTGATGGATTCGATGTCGAAAGTGACTGCCCCGTCCTCGAGAAGCTAGCTCCTTGAAAATTCGGATAGTATCGTCAGCTGATCTCAAGGTGAGGGAAGGAGTGAGCAACCCTGGAGTCATAGATAGAACAATCTTCTCCATTTGATGCATCGCATCCAGGGCCTCTTCCTTCACCTTGTCTATCTTCTCTAACACAAATTCGAGCTGATCTATCCGATAGTCCAGAGTGGACATGGTCTTGTTGAGGGTCCTTGGATGACCGAATACTCCAAACTTGACCAAATCTTCGACAATAAATAACATTTGTTGAAGGCCTCGTGTTGGAGTCCGGCGCTTTCGAGCTCTTCTGATACTGGACTTGCTAATGTTTGGAGTTCCTTATTCGCCTTCTCGATGTTCAGGTATAAACTGATATACTCGGCGATCACCTTTTCACTATCCTTAAGGATTTGGCTCCTCCAAGCAGAAACAGCCATACCCTGCTCGCCGATCTTTGAATATTCATTGATCTTCCCCTGACTGAGCAGCTCAGGAGTCTCGGGCAGTTGTGGGAGGTGCACTTCCCATCTTCTGTAGGGCTTGAAGCAGGTATTTATTCTGCTCCTTCAGTAGCCTCTTTTCTTCCTTTGTTTCCCGAAGCTTTTCGCAGAGTGCATCAATCATGCGAAAGAGCTTCCCCGGAGACTTTCGTGAGGATGTCCCCATCAGACTTGGGTCACCGTGAAATCTGCCGGAGACATATCTTCTTTTCTTTGGTGAGATCGGGGTAGGCAATTTCCATAACTCTCTCACCTGCAGCGCTCTTGGAGAAGCGTGTAACCGGCTTGTGCTTCTTTGCTCCTTTAGCCGGAATGACTGAAAAGTCCATCGGAGCGATGGGGACTTTCCTCTTTGGTTGGCTCAGCTGCTGAGAGATCCAAGCTGGTCCTATTGAAGAAGGACCAGAGACAGAGGGGGAGGCAGCAACGGTAGAAGAGGGGAAGAACGTGGAGACACGCGGCGGCGGCATTGAAAGAATAGCCGAAGACATGCCCACGGAGGAAGGGAAACCGCAGTCAGAAGACATGGGAAGGGAAGGGAGTCCGAAATGAGGGAAGAAATGGAGGAAGACAAATCAGCGAGAGAGGAGAAGATGGACGAAGAGGCAGGGGAGAGTAGAAGAAGAAGGAGAGGACACAACCAAAGGAGTGGTTGCACGACATCCGAGGAAGGGGAGGAAGAGAAGAAGAAGGGATAAAGGGACCTCTCGTAGTCAGTAAGCGATGCCGACATCCCGGGTGGATGGGCGTATAGGACTATCCTCTCACAATTCCTTCTCTCGCGAGTCCAGAGTTATTACTTGTTCAGCTCAAGGAAGAGGACTTTCGGGGCTTCCTCCCGAATGGTGCTAGGCTCACCTTCTCGCAGCCTTGCCTTTAGCCGCTTCTTTGATCTCGAGGCGCATTACCCAAAGGAGAAGTTGTAAAATCTACACCGAGGTAGATTAACCCATTCATACGGCACCAATGCTCGTTCTCCGCATGGTTTCTTTGACCCTCTCCTCAATTGTCCGAGGAGCCTTGCTTATCAATGTCCGGAAGGGCCAATCATCCCCTTCTCGTGTCATTATATACTTTGTCTACTTCGCCTTCCGTGGTTTGGAAGCCTTTTGGGACAATGGCCACTCCGTAATGGATGATTTCGTTAATGCTAAGCGAGAGTGATCCTTTCTTCCGAGTTCTACCTCATGGAGAACGCCAATGTAGATATCCTCAACTGAGGGACATGAATCGGATCAAGCTTAGCCCTCGCAAGTACAGCCCTTAGGGGTCGAATGTAGGCCTCACTGGGAAATCATGCTTTAGGTTGAGCAATTCTAGCTCAAGAAACATCTCCTTCGCCTTGTGATAGCTGGAACAAGTGTATCGGCCTCACCGTGAGGGGGAAAGGAGTCCCACCCTTCTTTCTCTTCCGGCATTTCTCATGATATGTGACCAGTGCCTTGACAATTCCAATAAACCAGCTTTGGTCCAAAGATACCTGGCAACCTAGTGGGCTCGCCCAAAAGTTGACCGCCCTCGATAGGTGAATGTGGAAATCAAAGGTGAACAAGGCCCCCACTTCTCTCGCGATCGCCACTATGTTTTTTGGTTGTCCGGCCATGAGTCAAATTTGGCCGCAACATGCACATGATGTGGTAGAAGAAAACATCATTGATCTTAGCGAAGTGTTGATGTCAGTTCTCCGGCCTTCTCTTGATAGTATTCATATATTTTGGCCTCGAGGCCAAGTTCCACTTCGTGCAGCCCTCGGATAATCTTTTCAGTCAAGTGGCAAAGATGACGACGTAGGAGTTCATGTGGAATACTCCTGGTCGTAGCGAAACCGTCAGCTGCTTGCTCGATATAGTGTCGCTTATTATCTCCCCCGCACAGTAAACGCCGATCGGGCATTTTTTATTCATGGTTTCCAGTGTACCGCAAAGATCCACTTATGGAAGTAGTGAGCATCCGAAAGACCGAAGACTCGCTCAGAAGGTGATCAGATCACCGAGTTCCTCCGAGAAATCACTCCGGTGGGATAGTTTGAGGCCACCGGGTCACTACCTTCTTATTCTTGAGGTAGACCTCATTCATTAATCGCATGCACTTGTCTTCATTGTCCTCCCAAGCCTTGAGGCATTCTTGTTGCTAACAGCCACATAGTTCCTGGTGGTGAGGGATGCCAAGCATCAACTCAAAGCGACGGGCGTGAAGGTTTATAACTACCTCGCCTTACTTGCTATTCTCGACACATCTTGTGTCTTTGTTGAAGGATCAGTGCAACAACCATCATAAACTCGTTATTAACAAAGACCGACAGAATCCCACCGCGGTGCAGTGGCGCCGCCTATCAATTTATCCATCCATGGACTCTCGTCACTTTCTCGAGTCCTTACCTGCACTCCTCTATGTCAATGTGGCCCAGCCTGTAATCCCCGACATCCATATTACATTCGCCGCCTCGTGATTCGGGCATCCCGACCTCTCGATATTTGTATTTCATTTCTTCTTCTCGTTAGCTTTGCCTTCCTCTTGGTTTGGTGGGTCTCTTGCTTGACGTAGACATGTGTTCTTCAAGGCTTATCCGATGATCTGCACGTAGGAGAAGAGAAACCCAATCCAAGAAGCTTGAATTAGTCATTTGATCTTCCATTGGAATACTAGCAGAAGAAAGAGTTAGAACTTTTAAGGCTCGGGGCGCAGGGCGCATGGAAGATGTGTGTAACAGTCAATAGTCAAGGCGCACAGAAAAGGGTGCAACAGAGGTTAAGTTGCGCTAACGGCGCATGGAAGATGGATGAAGCAGTTGCATTTTATAACAGGCGCACAGAAATGCGTGTTACATTGGGTTCTGGCGCCTGTGGCGCATGGAAAGATTGTGTAACATGGACGAATGATGCGCCAAAGGAATATAGCGCGGCGCATGGAGGGTTTACACAACATCATGTTACTGCATCGGAGGGTGTGCCAGCGCCTATGTAATCTTTATACTTGCGCGAAAAAGGCTTTTGTTGCATCGAAACTGGGTGCGCTCTTTGGCGCGTGGAAATGGGATGCAACATGGGTAAAGGATGCGCCAAGGCTTATAGGAGGAAGCGCGGGATTTACACTTGGAGCATGCAAAAGGGGTGCGCTTTGGGCGCATGAATTTCAGCTGTAGCAGGATGGCAGGGTGCGCCATGGCGCGGATCTTGAGTATGTTGCAAGTCGGATAGGTGCGCCGAGGGGCGCGACTGTCTTGATTGTTACAAGGCGCGCCGGTGCGCCTTGTGAAATAAGCTCTCAAACCTCTTTCTCTTTCTTTCTCTTCCACTTCAAAAATTGTTTGACAAGTAAGGTTTTCCAAAACCTTGTAAATGTACTGCTAGCTTTACAATCAAACGACCCCTTTTCACAAGCAGATCCGGAAAGAGGGAGGGAGAGCAAGAGCAAAAGAAGAAAATGAACAGACAAAGACGGGGAAAGGCTCAAACACATTCAAACTTGATGAAAACGCCAAGCAAGTTGGCATACACACCAAAACCGGACAAAAACAAGCCCAAAGAATGTAAAACATAAAACAGAAGGGGAAGAACCTCTTACCTTAAAATATAGCGAAAATTCCTTGAAAGCGGGTCCACAACACGACAAAAGCGACAGAGCAAGCCGACAAACCCAAAATCACGTGCCGACAAAAGAACAATGAAAATGACATGGCGCGCATAGGTATATATAACAAAATTTGTCATAAAAATGCGCCAACCACCATTCGAAAAGGCGCGCGAAAACGATCGTTTACAGAGGGAAAGCATGCGCCTTTGGCGCATGGAAGTAATCGACAACAGAGAATGGGTGCGACTTTGGCGCATCAAACGAGTTGTCGACATGAATTTATGCGCGCTTCACGCACTAAAACGTGGTGTAACACGGAAAATACATGCGCCTTTGCGCACCGAGAAGCGTGCTAACATGGAAAACCATGCGCCAAAGGCTTTTAAGGGGGCGCATCAAAATTGATGTTGCAAGGAAAACCATGCGCCTACCAAAAAGGCTCAAAAAGACTAAGTTCAAAACCGAATTTCCCGGGAAGGGATTTTACAATATTCTCGACGCGGAGGATCCCTAACGAGGATCGAAACAAAATTTTCAGATGAGTTATCGGTAAAATTGCCCTTGTCAATACACTTATGTCCATCCTCCATTAATGGAGATATTTTATGTTTTTCAAAGTTGACTTACAAGGTTTTAGAGAAAACAACGTGTTATTTGCTTATTTCCATTCCTAAAGCTAGTTAAATCACCCTTGTTTGCATATATTTTGTGGATTTGAACTAGAAATAATATTATTTAACTAACAACCGACTGTTTGTTTTTATTTTTTCAAAATCTATGAATTTTGCCTTTTTTAGGGGGCATGCACAAGTGTCTTGATAGGAGCATCTCCGTCACAAACCCTAGCACTAGCATTGAGTTGGTTGTGCACTGCCTAAGCATATTACACAAATGAAAATTCATTTTAGAATGGGCCGTGTCTCCATCGATAGGTGGGCGTCTCCATTGGTTGGTGAGCGTACTGTCATGTTGATGTGTTGGCATATACTATCTTACTTTGTGTAAACTCTATCATTTTTTGACCTAGACGCGTGTCTCCGTATCTCTGACGCATTGGTGTATGCTGCCACACTATGTTTTCTAACATCTTTTTCTTGCAGTGCACCCATTAAACAGAGAGCGCACGTGTTGAAACCCTAGCATACCTATCTCGATAGGCTCGCATAGGTGTTATAAACCTCTATCATTTTTTCACACCATGCATCTCGTGTTGGTTAAGGTGCGTATCCATCGGTTGGGGCATGATGGTGTCATTCGGGCACGCATGCATCTCGTATTAAAATTTGAAAATATTTCTCCAAACTATAAACTCATTTTGCTAAGTGTTTCTAATTTTTTTAAGACTAACCAAGTAGATGCAGGGTTTTTTTTTGTCATTTCAACTTGTATAGCTTAATTTTTTCATTTCTTGGCTTGCACGAAGTTTGTAAAGTGTGTATGCTCTCTCCTCGCACCTTCTAGGTGATCTTGGAGATCAAAAGCACTTGTACAAATTTATGTCACATTTTAAAAACACTTGTTCTATGATTCTAAAGAGTAAAATAATTTCCATATGATTTGTCTTAGTAGAATTTTCACATTGCATATGCTCTTCCTTCTTAAATTCTCTTTCTTAAATATGTAAAGTGTAAATTCTCTTTCTTAATTTTGTAAATGGAAAACTACTAAAATTTTCTACATGACCTAAACGCTTATCAAAGAAAGGTGTCAAAAAAAACAAAACTTCTAATACACGTGTTTATATACAAGTTGCCAAATTGTGTGCTACTTAAAACCACATTTAAGATAAGAAAGATTAAAAAAACACCACTTTCATCACATTGTATTGCAGGTTTCGGAAAAGGGTACGTCCTAATCCCGCTCAACTGGAACATAACCCCTTTGGAAAATCACCTTAAGCTACAACAATGGGGGTGGTTCTAGGAACCCTAAATTAATCCACCGTTGAGTAACCTTATGGATGAAACAGGAAGTGCTCCGCTTACCCACTTGACTAGTACACCTTGTGAGTTAGAGTCAAAGATTGTCTATATCGTGACCCTAGTGATGGTACAACTAAACACACTAGTTTCTCATTGTATCAAAAGGGGGTAAAGTAAAGCCAAGATACTCCCAAGATATTCAGGGGTGATTATTTGAATAAATCGAGCTCACTCCTGACAATCTTCCTCGACACCTAATTGAGAGAACTTATTAAGGAGGATATTCTATCTTGGAGCCCACTTTGTTAGTCCATTATTGCGTTAAGCCATCATGAAGTGACAAATCACTTGGAGTCTAAACCTTGTTTCTCAAATAAGGAAAAGAGTCCATGTAAGTTTGATATAAGTGTCTTTCATCACTGAATTAAACTACTCCCACTTAGCTAAGTTTTATTCTTGTCCTCGGACGAGGTGAAACTTTTCCCAAGTGGCGTTTAGTTTATTTTCATATTTTTTGATCTATACCCTTGCATTCTCACCACCCATTTTTTGGGGTGAGAAAGGTGCATACCTCACGCATGTTTATCGAGATAGTATTCACCAATATTTTTCCATTTACGCCCATCCATGTTTGGGGTTGGGTTGTTAAATTTCTAAAGTGCGCAGGTGCATTTTTCGTATCTTTGATAAAGTCCTTCGATCTTGATTTCAATATCATCTTCACTGTTCCGAGTTTAGTTCATCATTTGTCTCTTCTTGAGTTAATAGTTTTTCTCGCATTCTAGTCACACAATCTTGGTACTTACATTGTGTTTTCATTTTTGAGAACGTGATATAAGTCCCTTTATTGCACGGTTACACTGCTCACACAATTAAAAACTCCTTGTTATACTTATTACTTAGTTTCATCTTTGGCATCATCCGATTCTTTTAAAAAAATTGATATTGCCTTATATATATCGCAATAATGTTGTCATGATACTAACATCGGGCTTGCTCGGTTAATGTATCACGATAGCGTTGTTACGCTATATCTAGTCGCGACTTCCATTTTTTAGAAGACTTAGATTTCATCGGCATTCAAACTAATTTTATGTATACCTCGTCGGAGACTGTGTCAATACCACTTTGATATTTAGGTCTTGTTAGAATTCTAACTTGACCTACGCATTGATACGATATTGTCACTATTTTAGGGTATAGGCTTGGTAGCAAAAAAATTGAGTGATCATTACATTTAGGTGTGCATATGAGTGTTCTTTGATAAAAACAACTACATAGCATTACATTTAGGATACACTGTGGTATATTTCAAACATCACCTTATACGGCTTGTAAAATCACACATTTAGGAGCCACGCTAACTTCATACAAACGTCAATGGTAATGCCTAAAATCACGAAGATGGAAACCAAATCAAACGAGCATGACTTAGGAGAAAACCCTTTCAAAACCTTCCCATTTAGCGGCAACAACTTAACGCCTCTCTTTTCTCAAGTCAAAGATGTGGAGCCATTAATTGACCATAGTGGAGAAGAGTCAGACTCTTCTAGAGAACAACAGAGATTAGACCTAGGTAGATTTGATGAACTCCTATATTATAATAAAGATCAAGTACTTGCAAGAGTCTTAGAATTAGGAGCTAAACTTTAGCACAAATTTGAAATAGAAACCAAGGTCGTTAATCACAAAGTAGGAGAACGAGTATCACTCTTAGATATAGATAACCCCTTTGAGACAGGGTACGCTTCTACTTTTGGGAAACATCATGCCACTGTTGAAGGGGACCCATCACGAAGGCCTCACTACAAAGCTTCACGTAAAGTGAAGATTGAGCATAAAGCTTCACCTCCTCCCAAATTCGATGAAGAAGAAGACCCTCTGGTTGAAGAGGAGATCCTTCAAAAATAGATCTTGAAATTGAGCTAGAAATTAGCAAACCTAGGCTCTTCAAGAAGAAATGTATACAAAGACAAAGACAAAATGAAATCTAGCGAATTTCACTTTGATCCATACATTGACATTACTTTTAAAGTAGCTCAAACACAAAGACCAATGTCACCTACTAAAGAACAACTCATTCAAAAAGAGTTACAATCAATGAAAGATACACTTACTACGCTATAGGAGGGAAACATAGGCCATAATAGGAAATATTTGTATGAAGAACTATGCCCTTACCCCTTCGATAAGGACATGTTATGAAAACCCTTCCCAAAACACTTTACCATTCCCAAGTTTGATAAGTATAAGTGCAAGAGTGATCCTCATGATCATATAAAATACTTTTACATGGCTTTCCAGGAGGTCGCATATAGTGATAACTTCTTAATATGACTTTTTCCTTGCAGCCTAGGAGCACTAGGATTGGAATGGTTCTATAGTATTCCTAAGGGCTCCATTACAACATGGCCCGCATTAGCAGAAAAATTCATACGACATTATTCCTATAACATGGAAAATGATATCACAATGAACGATCTATGCAATACGAAACAAAAACCCAATGAGACCTTTGCTGAGCTTTTTACAATGATGGTGAGGGTTAGCAAGTCGTTTCCCTTATGCATTATTGAAAAATGGCTAGTGAGCATATTTGTTCCTAACTTAAACCCAGAAATAGCCTTCCATTTACAAATGCATTGTGGCTCAAACTTCAAGAGGTCATAGAGAAAGGTGGTCAAATCAAGAAATCCCTCATCATAAAGGGAATGCTTAAGTCTATCATTAAAGACAAACATGAATCCAAATCCATAGACAAACCAAAATTCTTCAATAAAAACAAACATGTTGTTGGTGATGGCATTACGGACTAAGAGATTCCAAGTCGTATAGACGAGCCCACTTTTATAGCTTTCACAAGGACCTCGTCTCCTAAGGCACCCACTAAATGCACGTTCACGCCATTAACGGAATCCTTATTGGCCATACTAAAGCAAAGGTTAGATAATGTAAAAATGGTGGAATATCCAACTGCGACAGTACCATACCCAGAGGATGCTCCAAAACTTGGTTGGTTCAAAGACCATGAGTACTGCAACTTCCACCGTGTTAAAGGACACAAGATAGATAGGTGTTTAAGACTACGCCACTACATACAAAACCTCATTGAAGAGGGTAAGATAGCCATAGATTCTCCCCGACTCAGACAAGGTCCAAACGAGAATGGGTATCTACAAAGAGCATTTTACTAATCATACGAGATAAAAAGAAAAGGATGTCGATCACGGAAAACCTCTAATGAATATAGAACTGCCGCTTATGTTTACCCTACTAATGATAGCCCCTTTGATTCTCTCATAGGATGTATTCTCTCATCTGATGAATAGGTCAACACTATCCGGATATTAGAAGAGAGTTGTGTGGTAGGGATGAGACATGCTTGTTTAATCATACCAGATCCCATGCCTATCCCTCAGGAAGGTTAGTATAATTTGATAGATCAGTTAGAGAAAACACCTGCTAGGATATCCATTCTCGATCTCCTCAAAATATCTACTACCCATAAGAACATACTATATAAGACATTGCAAAATTCAGGAGTCTCTATAGATGTAGATCCCACGCACCTCCAAGCCATGATTGCATGCCTTGACACCAATGATCATATTACTTTTGATGGCACCACAATACCTCGTAACAAACCAAAACACAACTTACCCTTATACTTAGAAGTGGTGGTTACTCGTCGCAAAATCAAGAGGGTACTTGTGGATGGTGGATCTAGTCTAAATATTTACACTTTGAAGCTGGTTAAGTAGCTAGGATTTTCAGAAATAGATCTGGGAGCTAAGACTATCACGATCACAGCTTACGACAATGAAGAATGAGAATCAATGGGTACTATAGTAGTTCCCATGGAAGTAGGCCCAACTTTTCATGACACGAAATTTCATGTCCTTGACTTATACCTTCCATATAACATGCTCTTGGGGCACCCATGGATTCATGCCATGCAGACCATTCCATCGAATTTCCATCAGTGTATCAAACTATGTCATGAAGGACAATTAGCTACCATTCTGGGTGACCCGGAACCATTCACACATTGTTGGGCATTGCACAATTTTTCTCATGCGGCTTATGAGTGTCCTTCAAGCAGATGTTGTTATCCCCTACAAATGGAAGCTATTAAAAACATGTAGATTCATAGTCCCTCATGCCTTATAATAAATATTTTCCTTCGTTAGTCAACCTGTTCTCTTCATGGGAGACAACATCGGTAAAATATGGCCCAAGTGAGCCATTCATTCTTGAACATGATTTGTTAATGTCATATTTATCAATATCTCCCAGAACATGGGGTAAGCCTTATTTTTAGTTTAAGATCACTCGAGAACAAAGTGTCCTAAACCATTACAAAAAAATTTCCACAAGTGGTCTCCTATCTGAAGAGAAGATGTTAAAAGATCCTACTAATAGAGTTCCAGAAGGTACCATGGCTTCATGCCATCAAGCACCCCAGTACAACAAAGGTCACTGCATGATTTCTTTCATGGGCTATAGTGGGTTTGGATGTGTAATTAATGCACAAGGCCAGCTAGAGCCTATTCCCATCCCTCATTTCAAGTCTGATAAGCATGGCCTGGGGATAAGGCCTCATAACTCTACCCTTTGAGATTGACACCACATCTTCTGAATGTGAGGACATTTCATCTCATTCATATAGCGACATAGATTCCCAATGTAGCCTCTACGAGGATCTTGCTTCCACTAACCTATTCCCATATTCAACGGTCCTTACCTTATCTAAATCCAACCCCTAACCAGTCATCAAAGAAGAGGTAGAGATGTGTGGATGTTTGAATAAGAAGGTGGTAAACAAGAGTACAAACACTTCAGAGAAACCTTGCAGAAAAGATAAACGGAAGTCTCACAGTGAAAAACTCTTTGAAACACTCGTAGATAAACAAAACAAAGAGTCTAAAGATGAAGTGGTTTATCCATTTAAAGATGATGATGAGCTACCACATGAATTTGATCTTACTCTTCCCCCGATCCTACACAGATGGAAGATGTGTCTAAGATGATTGTTGAGGAAACAATTAATGTCAACATTGTCTCGTAAAGAGCAACCTAGAATAATAAAGTTGGGAACTTTAATCTCATCTCAAGAACAAAAGGTCTGTTAGAGATATTAAGAGAATACGTGGATATATTCACGTGGATATATGCTGAGATATGGTTTGGACCCAAAGTTAGTTGTGCACAACTTAGTTATGTACCTAGATGCCAAACCCATCAAGAAAAAGTTGAGAAAGATACACCCTAAGGTGGTGCTCGTTATCAAAGAATAATTGGAAAAACTGTTAGCTATTGATTTTATTAAACCCATTGACTATTCAGAGTGGATCTCTAACATAGTCCTTATACAGAAAAAGCCTTTCGGCATAAGAATCTACACTAATTTTTGTGACATCAATAAGGCATGCCCTAAGGATGACTTCCCTTTGCCTAACATTGACATGATAGTTGATTCCACCACTGGTTATGAAATGTTGTCTTTAATGGATGGGTTTTCAGGTTATAATCGATTCATGATTGCGAAGAAGATCAACATAAGACAAATTTCATTACCCCTTGGGGAACCTTTTTGCTACAAGGTCATGCCTTTCGGACTCGAGAATGTCGGGGCCACTTATCAGCGGCCATGATTGTTATCTTCCATGATATGATGAATGACATCATGGAAGATTATGTTGATGACATCCTAGCTAAATTCAAGAGTAGAGGAGAGCACCACAAGTCTTGAGACATATTTTTAGTGTCTTTGAGATTATAAGGTTCACTTGAACCCTAATAAATGTGTCTTTGGTGTTTTATCAGCAAAGCTACTAGGGTTCATTGTTTCACAAAGAGGGATTAAGTGGACCCCGCAAAGGTTACGATTATCACGAAATTCCACCACCTACCACTCTAAAAAAATTGAGAAGTCTACAAGGGAAACTTCAGTGATCCATTGCTTTATTTCACAACTAGTAGATAAATGTCACCCCTTTACCCATTTACTAATAATTGCTATGCCCTTAACCTATTGCTTATATTAGGATATGAGTAGCCGACTTGTGGCTTACCATATCATTTTATTATATCATTTTATACTTTCATGTTTAATGGGTTGGCCTTGGTGATGGCCATAACATATGAATAGTATATATAGGGGATTGTAGGTAGTATTTCATTATCATTTGAGCATTTGAGTCTTATTATATGGTTTGGAGGTTGCCCCCTCAAAGTGGCGAAGCTATTCTAATTGCATATTGAGATCAATATCCTAAAATATTGTGTTATTTGGTGTTCTATTGTTTCTCATAATCTGAATTATACAAGTAATTTCATTATAAGTGGTATCAGAGTTGCGATCTAGGCCAAAATTAGGGTAAAAACCCTAATTTTTGTTTTTGCCATATATTGCGAACCAGAGTGAATTGGTGGGATATTTTTTTACTAGATTTGTGAAACATTTCAAGTAAGGTTCCCTAAAAAATTTCAGACTTTTTGATTTATTTTGTAAACGTTATTACAAATTTAGGTTTTTCATAAAATCACTCCCTAGGGTGAAAATTGTGGAATTGTTTCAAGTTCTTTACATTTTTGAAATATCTAAAAAATAGTATTAGTATCTTCTCTATGTTTTTTCTTGTTCAAATGAATTTGTATCAAACCCTAAACCCTAAGGTTTGACATCATGGTGGGGCCTTCCACAAGAGCAAAAAAGAATCCGGTTACTCTGGGTAAAACCCCAGATAAAGATGGGGTAGTGATTGAAGAGATGGAGTCAGAAGGGGTAAATACAGATTCCTCAGCACTAGGGTTTACCTCAGTTGATCATAAGGTGAGCCAACTTGAGTATGAGCTGCGAAATGTACAATCTGAGATGGCCTCTAAAGGAGACATAGACCAAATCAATCATCGGTTGGATGATATCATGCAACATGTAAAGGGTAAACAATATGGCCCAAATCCAGCCCATATCAACCAAGGAGGATCTTTAGTTCAAAATCATGGACAAAATAACCATTTTGGATCACTTTTCCAACCTAATCAGAATCCAACTTATTCGCAACCACGGAACATGATGCCAAAAGTGGATATGCACAAATTTGATGGTAAGGATCCCCTGAATTGGATAAATCAAATGGAGAACTTCTTTGAGTTACATCAAACACCATTAGACAAAAGGTGACATTGGCATCCCTGTATCTTGAACCAGACCAATTCGTTTGGTATCGATGGTTATGTGCTCGAGGCGTAAGAATGGTCTCGTGTCACTTGGAAAATTTTTACCGAGGAGTTGCAATTGCACTATAGTTCTAGTGTTTTAGAGAACTACTTTAGTCAATTAGAAAAGTTATGGAAAACAGATCACCAAATATTATGTGCGTCAATTCCAGAACTTATCCTTAAAGGTGGAGAATATTCCATAAGAGAATCTGAATGACCTATTTCTTGGGGTCTTAAGGACCACATCAAGCATGAGGTACGAATGTTTAATCCACTCAATATTTCTGATTCTATTATCATGGCACATCGAGCAGAGGAAAAAGTTCTTTGTAGTAGGAGGCCACCTTTCATTAACACCAGAGACCATAGTATCTCTTCCCCTTCATTTGCTAGGCCAATTAGACTGACTCCTCAACAAATGGAAGAAAAGAGAGAAAAAGGATTATGTTTTAATTATGATAGCAAATATGGACCGGACACAAATGTGTTGAGAAGAAGTTGTTCTATATTGACGGAGGTAATGAGGATGATGAGGAAGTTGAAAAGATAGGAGAGGCTGAGGAACTAGTAGAAGATGAAGTAGAGGATCACCAACCTACAATTTCTTGCCATGCATTTTCAGGTATTAGTACTCCTCAAACACTCAAGGTTATTGGCTATCTCAAAAAAAAGGTGACGGTGTTGATTGACTCAGGGAGTACTCATAACTTCATAAATAGTAAGTTAGCTTCCCACCTCAATTGTTTTATTTACCCAGCTCCAGAAATGCAAGTTATGATTACGGATGGTGGGATAGTCAAGTGCATAGGAAAGTGCCATAGTATCAAGCTTTCCATGGGAGACTACATGTTAGACTCACCTATGTTTTCTATTTCTATGGGAGGGGCAGATATTGTTTTGGGTGTCCAATGGCTCACAACCTTAGGTACTATAGAGATGAATTTCCAAGAATTGTTCATCGATTTCATTCAGATGGAAGGAAAATAAAATTGAATGGGATGGTAGCTAAGTCTCCACATATTATTAGCTCTCATCAAATGCAGAAGGTTCTCAAAAAAGGAGTAGATGGATTTATAGAAAAGTTATTTTCCATAGAAGTACAAAATATAGAGTCTTCAATGCCACCCAATCTTCAGAAGATTGTTGATGCTCACTCATCTATTTTTGATGCAATTCCAAAGGGACTACCACCAGTTAGGGATCATGATCATGCCATTCAATTGATTCCAGGGAGCCAAACACCTAACATCATACCATACAGATACCCATATTCCCAGAAAAGTGAGATCGAGAAAATGGTTCAGAAATGTTGAAGGCATGTATCATCAGGCCTAACTAGAGTGCATATTATTCACCAAAGGTTATGGTACGTAAGAAGGATGAAACATGGAGGATGTGTCTAGATTACCGAGAACTCAAAATTAAACCATCAAAGATAAGTTTCCTATTCCAAAGAATTGATGATTTACTTGATGAATTGCATGATGTTATTTATTTCACAAAATTAGATCTTCATTCGGGTACCATCAAATTAGAATAAAAGAGGAATATGTTCATAAAACGGCTTTTAGAACTCTTGAGGGCCATTATGAGTTTTTGGTAATGCCTTTTGGTCTTACAAATGCACCTTCAACCTTTCAAAGCTTGATGAACATTATTTTTAGGCCATTTTAAAGGAAATTTGTATTAGTTTTCTTTGATGACATATTGATTTACAATAAGACATGGGAAGAACACTTACAACATGTAAATAAAGTGTTGGAAGTTTTGGAGAAACATACTCTCTATGAAAATCCATCCAAATGTTATTTTGGTGTACAAGAGGTAGAGTACTTAGGTCACATTGTATCCCATGAAGGCATAAAAGTTGATCCTTAGAAGATCAAAGCTATGGTGGAATAGCCAAGGCCCAAAAATCTCAAAAATCTTCATGTGGGTTCCTTGGACTAACATGGTACTACAGAAGATTTGTGTGGGGATATGGTAGAATAGCAACCCCACTCACTACATTGCTAAAGAAGGATGCCTTCCATTGGATGACGTAACCACTTAAATCCTTTGAGTAGTGAAGGAAGCCTTGCATCACCCCGCTTTTGGTTACTCCCAACTTCTCAAAACCTTGATTTTTGAATGTGACACTTCAGATCGGATTGGGGTAGTTCTAATGCAGGAAGAAATACCAATTACATTTGAGAGTCACCAATTCAAAGGAAAATATCTGCTCAAACCTTCTATGAGAAAGAAATGATGGCTATTCTTCATGCGGTCAAGCAATGGAGGCCCTATCTCATGGGTAGACACTTCAAGGTAAAAATTGATCATGATAGTCTCAAATAATTTTTGGAGCAAAGGTTATCATCCGAGGAACAAAAAAAGTGGGTAAAAAAATGTTGGGTTATGATTTTGAAATCATATACAAAAAGGGTAAAGAAAATATAGTAGCCGATGTTTGTCTAAAGGGATACATCCGCAGATGCCTTACTATGTGGAATGTCCATGTTGACGGCCGATTGGGTAGATGAAGCAAGATTGGAATGGGATCAAGACAAGGATACACAATCTCTAATACAAAATATCAAGCAAGGATCTATGACATCTAACAAATTTGAGTGGAAAGGTAATGCCCTATGGTACAAGGACAAGTTATACTTGAGTAAAGATTCTAAGTTGAAGCATAAGATTCTTGTAGAGCTACATGCCTCACCTATTGGAGGACACTCTAGGTTTTTGAAGACATATCATAGAATAAAAAGAGAATTATTTTGGGAAGGACTCAAGGGGGATGTACAAAATTTTGTATCAGAGTGTTTAGTGTGCCAACAAAACAAAGGGGAAATAATTAAGACACCAGGTCTGTTGCAACCCTTACCAATTCCTAGCCAAATAGAGATGGGAGGAGGTCTCCATGGATTTCATCACCGGATTGCCTTGTTCAGAGGGTAAGAATGTTATTTTTGTGATTGTGGATAGGCTCACAAAATATGCCCATTTTTGTGCCCTATCACATCCATTTAGCAAGCTAGTACATTCGTAACTATTTTTTTTTGGAGACAGTTCAAAGGCTACATGGAACCCCAAAGATAATTATAAGTGATCGTGATCCTATTTTCACAAGTAATTTTTGGACGGAATTATTTTCATGTTTGGGTACTCAACTAGCTCACAGTTCATCTTATCATCCTCAAACTGATGGGAAAATGGAAGTGGTCAACAAATGCTTAGAGGGGTATCTACATTGTTTTGTATCAGATAAGTAGGAAAGGTGGATTAAATGGCTACCACTTGCAGAATGGTGGTATAACACATCTTTTCATACCTCTTCTCAAATGACCCCATTTTTAGCATTATATGGTTACCATCCACCTTATATCACTTCCTCCTTGAGGGTGCAAACTAAGGTCAGAGATGTTGAGGAACACATTCAACATCAACAACAAGTTTTGGCTAGTTTGAAGGAGAATTTAGCATTAGCACAAAACAAGATGAAACAACAAGCAGATCAACACCGTAGTGAAAGACATTTTGAAATTGGTGACTGGGTTTTTGTATACGTCTCTAGCCTTACAAACAGATGTCCCTAAAGCAAAAAAAAAGGACAACAAACTTGCTCCTAAATATTATGGCCCTTATCAGTTCTACAGAAAATTGGCAGTGTTTCTTATAAACTAGAGTTTCCTCCATCTTCACACATACACCCAATATTCCATGTTTCATGCCTGAAGAAGGTTATTGGATATAAATTTGAAGCCTAGACAGAGTTACCATAACTTGATGAGGAAGGAAGAATCATTTTGGAGCTAGAGAAGATTCTACAAACACGTACTAAGAGGCTGAGAACCAAAGACATTAAGGAATATCTGATCAAGTGGAAGAATCTGAGCATAGAAGATGCAACCTAGGAGGATGAAGGTTTTCTGTAAAGCAACATCCAGGATTATTCAATGTTGAGGAAAATGTTGGTTTGAAGGGGAAGGGCATGCTACGCCCTTAACCTATTGCTTGTATTAGGATATGAGTAGCCGACTTGTGGCTTACCATATCATTTTATTATATCATTTATACTTTCTCATGCTTAATGGGTCGGCCTTGGTGATGGCCATAACATATTAATAGTATATATAGGGATTGTAGGTAGTATTTCATGATCATTTGAGCATTTAAGTCTTATTATATGGTTTGGAGGTTGCCCCTCAAAGTGGCGAAGCTATTCTAATTGCATATTGAGATCATTATTATGAAATATTGTGTTATTTGGTGTTCTAATGTTTCTCATAATCTGAATTATACAAGTAATTTCATTACAAGAAGGATGTTGCATTCAACTGGGGACCGATTTCCAAAAGGCCTTTTCCTAATAAAATAGTACTTGTCAACCCAACTATACGCATGCCGCCTAGACCAGTGAACCTCTCCTCTTATACATTTCCACTACCCATTTTTCTATTTACTTTTCAAATATGACTTAGACCACAAAGAGAGAAATTTACTATCTCGAGTCACACCTTGATTGGGTACGAGTTAAATTACTCATAGATTGAAAAGGCTTGCTTGGAAGTTGTATTTACATTCCAAAAGCTTCGCCATTATCTCCTAAACAATAAAACCAAACTCATATCCAAAGTCGACCCTCTCAAGTACCTTTTATCCAAACCCACCCTCACAGGCCGAATGGCTAATTAGATCATTCTCTTGAGTGAATTTGATATCGAGTTCATAAATTAGAAATCCTTGAAAGGAAAAGTATTGGCTGATCAATTGGCAGAATCTCCTCTACCAGAATGGAACCTTTGTGCCTGGATTTTCTAGATGCATCTATGATGTACATTGAAGAGTCTGTAGAATGGAAGGTCCATTTTGATGGATCTTTCACCTTCCATGGATCTAGAGCAGGAGTGGTGCTCATCACTCCCACAAGGGAATTCATACCAAGAGCATTCTAGTTAGGATTTCTATGCACTAATAACATTACAGTATGAGGCACTCATCGTTGGCCTCAAGCTAGCTATTACTTGGAATATCAAACAACTACGAGTCATTGGAGACTCCCAACTTATCATTAAACAAGTTAATGATGAGTATAAAGTTAAATATGAGAAACTCATTCCATATAAGAAAATAGTTAAAATATCAAGGAGTACTTTACACATATCATATTTGAGAAAAATCCAAGGTTGCAAAATAGATCTGTGGATGCTATGGCTACAATTGGGTCTCATTACGCATTCCAACTCGGAAAAATTAAGATGCTTTTCTTTGTAGATAATTTACAAGTTCCCGCATATGATATGTTGGATTCATGTTTGGTATGTGAAGTTGTAGGTCCATTATCCCCCTGGTATGACCTTATCTTTCAATACCTACAAGATGGCACTTTTCCACCAGACATCACCCATTCTGAGAAGAAAGCCCTTATCCTCCATATAGCCCGTTATACCCTCCTAGGAGGTACCCTTTATCATTGTGGCTACAACGGGAATCTGCTTCAATGTTTGGATGTTGCTTGACTCAATCCACACTATTAAGGAAGTACATGATGGTATTTGTGGAGCACACACTAGCGGCATGGTTATAGCTAAAAAATATTAAGAGTAGGGTATTATAGGCCTACCATGGAATCGATCATTGCATTTCGTAAAGAAATGTGAGCTATGTCAAGTATGGAAACTTAATACATTTGCGTCGGCACAGCTTTGTAGCCTATCGCAACACCTTGGCCATTTTCTAAATGGGGTCTAGATCTCATAGGGAATTTCCATCCTTCTTCTTCAGATGGCCACACTCACATCATCATTACCACCAAGTATTTTACCAAATGGGTAGAGGTTGTGCCTCTTACTTACATCACCGGTGTGTAAATTTCTAAATTCATTATGAACCATCTCATCTGCCATTATGGTATCCCCTCCACCATTGTCACAGATAATGGTAAATCCTTCAAAAATAAAATGGTTAAGACATTGTGTTAATGTTTCCATATCCAACTCAAGTGGTCTACCCCCTATTACCCCCAAGGTAATGGATAAGTAGAGGCTACTAATAAAACCCTTATATGGATTATGGAGAAAATGGTCAATAAAATAGGCTATAATTGGCACTTACAGATACATCCCGCCCTCTGGGCCTATCAAACTTCCATCTACACTCCTACTGGTGTGACCCCATATTCACTTGTCTATAGCACTAAAGCCATCATACATCTGGAAGTGGAGCTTCCTTCCTTGAGAATATTTCTCAGGGACTATCTTGATAAAGACAAGGACTACAAAGTTTCTCGATTGCGTAGAGTTGGAACTATTAGATGAAAAGCATATCAAAGTGCTCAATCCCCAGAAATTCTATCAATAAGAGTGTCTAGGGGATACAACAAACACATCATTCATCGAGAATTTTATGTAGGAGATCTAGTCCTAAAATAAAATCAGAAGAACACCGTCAAATACAGAGAAAAGAAAGGTAAGTTTGAAGCTAACTAGCTAGGCCCTTATGTGGTGGTTGTTAAGTATGGATCAAGAGCCTATAAACTTATGTACTCAGATGGTGAATACCTTCCAAAACCTATGAATGCCATGCACCTCAAGTGGTTCTATGCTTAAGCATGACGAGCATATAAGATAAGAACTAAAAAATAGAAAAAAAAAGAAAGAACAAGTAAAAAAATGGAAGATTGAGAAAATAGTGAAGAAAAAGCTAGCCGTCCACATGTGAAAACCATGCAATTGTGATGCAAGTGGGTAGGTATTTGGGTGAAAACTAGTTTCCGGTGCTCAAGGAGGATTCACCAGGTCACAAGTCACTCTTACAGCAAGATGGGTAACCCTCGCCACTTTCTAGATGTAACTTCCTTTTCTAGGTCTAGGAACCCTCTCGAATCCATCTTCACCGAGCCGTGATCTAGCTTGTTTGCTCTTATATCTGTGTGAAGGATGTTACCTTTGTATATTCCCATCTAACACTGGGGCACCTTCACATTCCACTTTCTCATACATACACGCGTGGCATTCTACCTTTTATATATTCCCACATCATGGTTGGGTCATCCACGCTTCTTTGTCCTTTGTACATTTCTTTGAACATGACCTTAGAAAATAGCTAAACATTCAAAATATCCCTTCTAGGGATGAATCTACACTAACCGCATAACATTGTCTTGGAAAAGCCTTGAAACAACATGAATAGTAGCCTTGAAAAACTTATCTTTTTAGATAAACCAAAAACATTAGAAAATATTTCAATGTTGTCCCACAAAAACAAGGTAATGATTTAATTGCTTTTAGTTGTTGGTTTGTATAGTTTTTATTGAGAATACTTTTTCATGTGATGTGTTGACTCATTTTCTTATCATGGGTTGGATCTTGTTTTAATTAATTGTATATGGCATTAGGTTCATTTTTAGTTTGCATGCATCTATTAGGATTCATTTTACTTACTTAGATTAAATATCCATTTGATCTCTTTGGTATGTTTAATAAATTCATGTAGTTTGCATCTTGGTTATGTTATGTTGTATAGGTACAATTGTTTAGCTTTGTTAACTTTTGCTTGTGTATTTTTTTCTTTGCACAGTTTTTTGTTATCACATCTATCACATATCATTCATCACATATAAAGCATCATCTACTACATCATATATACAAAAATGCTAAGTATTACATCATGCATGTATGCTAAGCTAATCATCACATATTGTATCATCAATGGGGGCAAGAGGGGTTGCGCATAATCACAAATCTATCCCCCTGCACCAATATCATCTAGTATCATCCCAAGTACTAGAATAGAAATAAAAAGCATTCTATAAACCCAAAGCATGTGATACTATCTATAGATATATCATCGTATGAAAACATAGAACATACACATCTCTAAATCTAAAGTATGTCACATACATAGAGGAAAGGGAAATCATACATCATGATACGATAATTGCAAAATAATAACCACAAATTGTACATGGCATAATCACAGTATAACATGACAAAATCATCATCAAATGTCCATATGATACATATATAAATGTCCATCTCAAAAATACATCATCAATACAATATTCCATCTAAAAGGGGCATGCATCAAAAAGTTGAGCCTTCATCAAGAGGCATCACCAAAAATAATGGTACATGAATCTATACATCAAAAATCAGCCTTCATAGGAGGCATAAATACAATACATTTGTATAAGAGGAGAAGTGAAGATATCAACCATAGCTCGCGCCCTCATTTGGGCTCACGGTCCATGACACGGAGGATGAAAGAGTAGTGGCTATGATGGACCATCACCGAGGGTATCACCTTGCTTTGCTGGCTTGGCTGTCCAACTAGATACTCTACAAATGGGCTACCAGATTGATCTAACCGAATGACTCGACCGTCGTGACCTAGATTTTGTCGTGCTTTTCTCACACCCGATCGCTCAAAAGGTGATACTCTTCTTCTTTGTCGACTACTCTAAAATAAGTTGTCCTATAATATAAGGCCTCACCGCCATCCCTCATAACATCATTTATCAAATCGGTATCTCCAAAAGTAATAGTTTCTATAGAGCAACATCTCACTCGCCTATCAATCTACCCATGTCAAGATGATCCTGTCTAGTAAAGGGCCTCTCGGTCTCTATTTACAGTAGTAGTCTACACCTGGGCTTGTGCCTAATCTCTCTAGATCATATAACCCCTGCCTGTGCCTGGCTCGGGCGTGGTCCCTCTTGAGTGATAACCATTTGCACTCTAGGTCTGGGAATAATGTAAAAGACTCAATATCTAAGCCCCCTGCACTAATCTAACTCTACCATGAGGCACTATCCCCACCCTGAGTGGCATGTACTTTGGCTAGCCGATCCCTCTCTACTATCAAAATCTACACTTGAGTGCTGGCTTGATATCACTCTGTTGTAAGGGCATGTACTTGTGCCTTGGATGCATCTCTCTCTCCTCTGCCACTGTACCAGAACTAAATGGAAATTGCCACACTGTGAATCGCTTCATCGAAGAGCAGCCAATTTCTCACCATCGCCACCACCCCTTGGAGCATGAAGTGGTGGGTCCTACTATGGAAATACCTAATGAAGAGGGGCATATATCCTCTATTGAAATGCTTCTTTGAGGAAACTCTATGTCTGGTGCCCCAGGTACTGTCTCGGCCTAAGCCTCGGGACCTATGTCTCTATGGTCTGTTGTAATGCAGACCTTTCCCCTACCCCTAACATAATGGTGTGAGTCGGGACCACCACCACCACCATCATCATCATCATCACTATCATCACCACCGATAGCTCCACCCTCATCACCATTGGGAGGCCCCACTGGAGGAGCTCTCATGCCAACATTATAAACCGCCCTAGAAATAGTCATACGGTGTGGAAGCACACCATGGCACATACTCAGGTGTGTTACCCGGATCTCTAATCTATCTCAATGGCACCCACATATTAGGTACCACACCTATCGGAAGTCGGCTAGTGCTCTATCCCAAGAAATCAGGACCCATATCAATATACTCTCGGGCCCTGTGAGTGTACCACATATCTATCCCAAGAACATCTTGGGTAATATCAAACTATCTCTCGGAACCTATCTACCATGTACATTTCCCACATATAGTATGTCGCTTTCCCTACATGAAGTGCTCAATTATGGCGTGTTGAGCTCTAAATCATCCTCGTGACACTTTGAAATGTCTGTAAGGCCTCCATACCATGGCGGCTTGTTGTAACTCATCAAGCTCATGGCGGTAATGATATGCATCTCCCATGTAGGGCCGCACATCATCCCCAATCAAGACCCAACCCATAGTAGAAGGCTCCTCTAGAGCCCAAACTCTCAAAACGCCTAAGGGGCGACCAATAGCAATGTGGTCCCATGCCCAAATCTAAAGTAATCTGGCTGGCCCTACCATCTTCTGATGGTAGTAATCAAATGTAGGTCACAAGTATAAATGTGCTAGAATGCACTGACCCTAGCAATAGGTCTCTCCATCTATCAACCCGCGTATCACTCCAAGGAGGCCAAGTAAAAATGAAGCACCGGTCTTTTCAGGAGTAGAACTCCACTGACAAAGGCCATCATATAAACCACCACTCGGTCTATCTCTAGATCCTCAATACACCGCGACAACCTAATAGTCATCCCATGCCGTGGTATCATCGGGACACCAAACAAATCTAAGATATACCATTGAATATCAGGCCAGTGGCTCATAGACTGGATAAGATGACCCTAGATCGGGACCCGCATAATGCGCCACACATCCTCAAGAGTAATCATGATCTCCTCGGTCGGAAGCCAAAAGCACTAACTCTCGTTGTGCCATCTCTCTACTACAACTATCAAAAGGTCATGATCCAGTGTGATCTGAGGCATATCAGCCACGTAAGCCAACCCCATGACGTATAGGAGGCTATCCAATATTGCCCTATCATCCTCATCAAATTATGCCTCTATCACCGCTAGCTGACCATATCGCTCACGTGTATGCAAGAACGGGTAATATACGCTGCAAACAAAGAAACACACATGTATTAGGCACATTTCTATCTACTTCTATCTAAATTTTTGGTAAAATCCTTCATTCTTCCATCTCATTTCCTAAATTTTCACTTTCTTCTAGTCTACTTTCTTTTCTCCTTGGCTATTTGGCTGGAAGGGTGTTTTACTTCCCTTTTCCGACACATACGCACCCTTTCCAAACATGCACACTGCTTTCAACACATACGAACCTCTTATATTCTTCTATCTCTTTTCTTCATCTACATAGGATGCATACACACCCAGTGTGACGCCTACGTGCCCTTTTCGGTGCATGCACGTATGCACGTGCCCTATTTCCCCTACCAAGGATGAATATGTCCCTATTCGACAAGGTGCGAGTGCACCCATGTCATTTTCCTCCGATGGATACACGTGCACATACACACCGTAACTAATGCATGCACATATGTGTATATACATCAAACCAACGCATGCGCGTGCTGTATACGTAAAATTTCCCTAATCTAGCCTAAAAGTGCCCTAAAGTGACATTAAATGTGTAATTCACAAGGAAGGATAGACCACTCACGTAAGGTCCATCCATAGGTCCCGCATGAACTCTCAGATGTGATCTTCTCACCTCCTCCTGCTCGGTAGCCTCGCCATCTCACTCCAGGGCTATTGCTCTCGCTCGTGGTAAAAATTTGCAAGAGCTATGGTATAAATGAATTGGTCATGATTGATTTACCCCCTCGGGTGGGTATATTAGGCTACCGTGATGCCCCTCGGGGCATGTTTTCTCCATTGTGGTCATTCTGGCCCTTCTTCTATCCACCGAGGTAATTATTTTTATATTAAAATAGTTATTTTTACTCCTTTTACATGCTGGGGCACTCCACTGTCACCCTACAGATCACTTCTTCACTATACTTTGGAATAATTTACACATATTCTAGGTGCCATTTCTTGTCATTTTCTTCTATATTCCCTCTCTTTCACCTTGTAATGATTATTTTATTAAATAATTATTTTTGGCTTATAATTCTTCTCGCTGGGCATTTTATGTGTTGACTGACGCCTTTTCCTTCGCCTTTAGGCAGTTGTGCATGTTTTTAGGAAATATTTGATCTCTTATACAAATTATTCTCGATCAATAAAAAAATTAAAAATTGTAAAACCATTTAAAAATCCAAAAACATCGAAATACTTCAAAAATGGACTAAAAATTGGTAAACAACTCATTTGCAGCTGAAATATGTGTCTCTCGCATGGCACTCATCTCATATCTTACTGACATTTTCACATGTTTTAAAACACCGACTCACGGATCATCTAAATCTTCAATCATCTAAAAAGCTACACTACTTACTTCGTTTGTACTCTAGGGCACTATCAGTTGCCTGGTACTATTTTTCATCGTGCACGTGTTGTTTTTTCATTGGACCCAAGTGTCCTCCATCTTTTCCCTTGCATATACAGATTGCTTGGGGCATCATTTTTAACCCTTGTCATTTATCAGAACATTTGGGACTACATCTCGATAACAAAATATTTTTGCAACTATCTTGAACATTGTTGGTTTGAGTGTGTGTGATTGTACTCATTTCCATGTTAGAAGAGTTTGTTTACTTCTCGTATTGCATTACATGTTTGTATGTTGCATGGAGTTGTTATTTTAGCAATGGACAATTGTTTGTATCATGGATTTTTCATGCCATTTTATGCTTCATTATATTCTTACATCTTAATAAGGGTCGATGATGAGGATTCTAAGCAAAATGATGATTTAAAGTTATTAGCACTGGTTTATGGATAGCTCAATATCCCCTTTTCTTGTTGTTTTCCTCATCTCCTCTTTGCACTTCACCTTCCTTCTATTCTCTTTTCGATCATTGATCGAGTTCTTCTATCACCCCATCGACACTCGAGGGGGCATCCTTCATCCTACCTTCATCCTATTAATTTTTCTTCTACCCCTTCAAAAAATTTCTACTCGTTTATACTTGTCTACTTTCTTTGAAGTGACGTAACTTACGTCACCCCAAAGAGGGGAAATGTAGACACCTGTAGTTTGATCAAAGCACTATTATCTCTAATATTGCACTAACTATTCTCTTCCTTGCCAATTGATGACACATCATCAGTTAGATCCATCTAATTCCCCTTTTACGAAACTCTTCTGGTCTTATTCCTCTTATAAGTCAATTAAATAGGCTATTATAGCCTCTCCTTGGATAGAATCCTCTTCTTCACCACCTTTATTATCTTCCTAGACTATCAATCCATTTCATTGGATTGATTAGGCCCTTCAGAACCCTTCCAGAACCCTAATGTCTCTCTAAACAAGATTAATTAGTCTAACCTAGGTTAATTACCCTAAGACATGATCATCCTCTTTTAAACTTAGTCAAATATTGCTTTGACTTGCTAATTAACCTATTGACTCCCTTTTAGTCCCACATGCACCAAAAACCATTTCCCAAATGGAAAACTATAAATAGCCCACTACCCCCTCTCATTTTCAAGAACACTTCTTCCCTCTAACATAAACTATAGTGTTATTGCTAGGATTAGGAGCTTTATTTTCTTCTTATTGAGCTATCTTGCTTTGTCTTTTGCATTTCACCACATAACATGGAGTAAATGGGAAGAACCATTGGCCTTGAAGCCATTAATGGTGAGATCCCATTCTCTTAAAGCATAAACTGATTTCTTAGATCCTTATTAGGCTCATTTGATTAAGCTTTCAAGAATAGAGGTTAATTACATTTGCTAAAGTTTGCTTGTTTGCTTTAAACTAATGCATGCAAAGTAGGAATCCTTGTTTATTTCTTAATTGATGGTCCATTGATTGGTTTTACACAAAGCTTTGGGGTTCTTGAGTGTTCTTACCCCATTCCATAGATTTTGCAACCTTTCTTTGAACACACAAAGTATATCTAAGCATACTTCTCCTTTCGATCTCACAACTACATTGGATCTCCATTGCTTATAGGAAAACATCGTGGTTTCCTCCCTAGTGTAAATCAACAATTTTTTCCTCCCATGCACCCGACCGAGTGCGCCTTTGTTACTCTCATAACAGATCCTCTTAACTACATTCGACTAACTCATATGTCTCGTGCACCCAATTGTCACATTCCACACTATTTATATCACTTATAGATTAAGCATCTTCCCACCGACTAACACCTTCTTTTGTTGGTTACACAACTCGTGGGTCCCTAATAGTGCGCACAAATATTTTCTAGGTCTTCTTCTCCCAAGGGCTCAATATAGGGCGTTGAATTTCCATCCATCAAAGGAATGATAACACATTCGTTCTTTTCACAAAACTTATATACCCCTTATTGAGCCGTAAGTCAACTTTGTTCTTATAACATCGGGGGCGTCCAAGTAATGCTTTGAAAATTGTCCACCTTAGCAAGTGCCAATACTTCAAAGTCTCTAGTGAATTTCTCCCTTGGATAGTTATAACAACATCCTTTAAAACACCAATGGGAATTGCCTTTGTCTTGTTAGCCATATACAACACATTTGAAGATGGATATAATGGGGGCCTTCCCATTTGATTCCATGTGTCCAAGGTGAGAACATTAACTTCCACACTCGTGTCAATCAGAATATTACTTAAGAGCCATCCATCAACAACTGCATTCAAGGTAATCTCCTTATCATAGTCAAGACTATGAGGAGGTAGATTAGCATGCAAAACCTGCCTCTCGCGCTCTCCTTCGGTGCTTGGTACTTTTCTCTCAACCACTCTCCTAACAGAGGGATGATATTCTCTTGTCTCAACATCTTGCATACCTCCCTAAATTCATCCAGATCCTTCTGTGGAGCCTCAGTGCTCTTCTTTTTCTCTAACTGTCGAGACTTCTCATTCAGGCATTGGATATCTCCTTTTAGGATTCAAATAACATCCATGGTTTCCTAATAAACTTCCTTTTGATGCGTAGGGTTTGGATACTTCCCATGTATCACCTCTTCTCTTGTATCCAACGATCTCTACTTTGGTATCTCCTTGACTGCAAAGCCTCAACTCACGTTGTCACTAGTACAGTTCTAAATTGGATTCATGCACCACTTATGCATCCATTGTTGATCAGCACACTTTATGCTCACCATCCCAACATTCTTATCCTTTTGCTGTTTTTGGCTCATATGCTCATATAACTCTGAGAACTCTTCATACTTATGATTTTTCCACACTAAGAGCATTGCAACAAATCAGGGACACTCACACTTGTAATGTTCTATAGTTCTAGATCTCCCACAATTATAGATAATGATAGCGAGGATGAAATTTGATGTATTGCATATGATTTTTGGATGCATGGGGGCTTACCACTCAACAATTATATAGTGTAACTATGATTTTGAATATATATACATAGAGAGAGAGAGACACACACACGTGTTGTTGATATTATATTTGGTTGTTGATGTGCATTGTATATGATGTGATGATTATGATTTGTACTTGGTAGTGATTGTTTAGTTTGTTAGATTCTATATGCATTGTTGGAATGGTTGATTTAATATATATTGTTGGTTGTGGAGATTTATGATGATGTGGAATTTTTTTAAGTAATGGAATAAATAGGAATTGTATCTCAATAATAATGAATAGTATGGTATATGGTAATAAAAATGTATATAGGTGATGTAATGTGGTAGATAAAATAGAAATGGTAATGTGAGGTAGATGAGTTAAGGGAATAAACAAATGATGCGTTGATAGATGTGTAATGAGAAGATGTAAGATAATGTTCATAATCTCGTGTGATTAAGATGAATGGGGGAATAAGAGTGATTGCCCCTCAGTGTGAGAATGAGGTTCATTTATAAAATTCCCCTTAGCGAGTCAATAATAAATCATAGTTTTTCATAAATGAGTAGATCTTTGGAAAAGATATGACATGAAGAAAATAGTGTGAAGTGTGAAAGGTGAGGTTCATTGATGTAGTATTCCCTCAACAGTCAAGTGTGAACCATAGCACAAGAGTACATCATAGGTTAATGTAGTGGAAATGGAGACCATTTACCAAATATGGAGAGGTTTGCTACGCATAATAGGATCATGCGAGCAGTAGTAGTGTGAGTATAGGTGCCGAATTGGAAATCAGAGGAAATGTTTCCAATAATGGGAGGTGTGACAATAAGAAGTGTGGAAGAAAATTTCTTAGGAAGCCAATGAGATGTAGTAGCAAAGTGTGGAGGATGATCTCGACATTGCGATAGGCAAGCCAACTAGAGGAGGTGGATGGAGGATGACCTGAGGAGGTGAATGAGAAAAGTTAACTATCATAGGCTCACTTAAGTGGAATAAGAGAGTGAGATTGCTCACGTGATTGAGGGAATAAAGTAATGAAACCTTCATCTTTTAATTGTTGTATTCTATCATGAAGAGCATAACAGTCATTGTCTCGTTGGCCATTGATGTGATGAAAATTACGAAAGGGAGGTGATGATGGTGTTGTAACCAATAAGGGGGATGATGTTGGGTGGAAGGTAAATGGATTAATTGCTTATCAAGTAAGGTATGTAATACATCACGTGGTTTAGAATTATGTGAAAAGTGTAATGGTTCACAAGTGAGAGATGTAGAATACCTATGTGAATGTCGACATGGTGGTGGGTAAGGAAGATGATTATGTGGAGATAGAGAAGAGGATCGTGCAAGAGGGTTAATAGATGGGGGAGGAGAAGACTTAGTAGGTAAGGAAGGAATAGAAGAAGTAGAATGTGGTGTTGTGACATGTTATTCAATTCAGTCCTTCTCTAAATCAATAAATGTATAACAAAATAGAGTAAATGATTCACATGTGTCATATAAGAGCTTTTATTTTAAGCGAGGAGTTAAGACGCCAAAAAGATAAATTACATTTCTAGATCAATAGGCTGAAAGAGTAATTAATGCATGTAAGAATTAAAGTGTAAAATATAATCTAAAATTGGTTCATTCTTTCCTTGATGCAAAGAAGGCAAGCATTCGTATGTAACTTTAGGACCATTGTTAGAAATAAAGCATCCTCCATATCATAATAAGTAATAATGGATCAAAAAGGAAAATAAGTATACCATTGGAGAACATGATCAACAAGGCTATGGAGAAAGGATTTGAGTAATAAGCAGTCATTTGAATATGAAGTCATGGCTAAATGGTAATTTTGAGATGTAAATAAGGATTTCCATGCCATCGAAACATGAGAAAGTAGGCATGATGAAGTCCTTGGGAAAGTGGAATTGTGAATCTTCTTAGGAATGGGATTGCCATGAAGGGAATTATTGTCAATAGAGGAACAATAAACTCTACACTCAAGGGTAAGAGTACCAAATTGGGTTTGTAAAGAACCAAAAATATGCATGAGAGAGAGAGAGGATATCTTGTGAGGGGATGGTGGGGAAGTGAGAGGCACATTGAGGGGTTGAATCTTGCCATTGTGAGTGATCATAGGAACCTAAAAGGGGGAGTGGATGTTGAAGGAGGGGATGGAGGTGTGATAGGAAGAGATAACTGTGGAGGCTCTACAGAGATGTTAGGTGTAGAATCATGAGACATAATGAGAGGTGTATTAGGAGTAGGATTGGTGTCAACATGGCCAACATTGGAAGGAGCTTCAAGTAGAAGGAAGAGGAGGTGTAGATTCACATTCAACAATTTTAACTGAAGAAACATCATTATTAACATGTGTAGTATCATTATTAGAATCAAAGTCACTATCAATCATATTTTCGCAAGAAAGGATTTCATCAAGATTATCATCAAGATACAAAGAAGTGGTAGGAATGCTAGTGTTAGATCTATCATTGCAATAATTAGAAACATTTTCAAAGTAAGAATGACAGGAGAAATAGATTCACATACAACTTGACTAATAACAGGAACATCATTATCCATATTTACAATTGCAAGATCACAAGTAGAATCATTAACATCCATGTTTTTACAAGAAAGAACCTTATAATGTATAAGATTCTTATATCCTCAATACGCAATAATGGAATCTATGAGAATTGGTGTAATGGTTTGTTCGGATATAATAGTTGTTCGGAGGCTCCAATCAATGTCGAGCTCTACCGAGATCCTGTTTATTGGTTGTTGGATACGGGGAGTGACCTGTGGGAGCTTCGTATATATCTCAGACAAGGTCATGAAAATGGTGATAGGAGGTTTAGTGGATTTGTAGTGAACTAACTGGGTGGTTTTACTGGTCTAGTCTAGAAAATATTAGATTGATTGGCTTCTATTTAATATGAGAAATTGTTATGATATCTGGTGGAGTGGTGAGGATCTAAATACCAACATCATAAACCGTGTCAATACTTAATTGATTGATTTGTAGGCCCGTTGGGTTGTGGGACTTGGGGATCACAACCGTGAGTTCATGGTTGTTGTGGACCTGTTATGGTCATGTGAAGAATCAATCCCTTCTTCGACTATCCAGTAATCATACGCCTTTTCAGCCTCTATGTTTAGAACTAGAAGTTGTATAATTTTCTCAGAATACCTTACAGGTGTTCTGGCAACTTGAATGCGTAAGCTAGTATCTATGTCAATGAGGAGGTCTCCTGCGTCAGGTTGTGGAACTAAAGGATCACAACCAAATACTTGTTCTCTTTCGAATCCTTGTATAGTCATTCGGATATTTTATCAAGGCAGTCTATAGTTAGGATGATTTGACCAAAATGTGTATGCCTTGTCGTCTTCGATATTTAACCCTCTCAGTTGTTCACTAATTGCTTGTAGGTTTGTCGTTGCTCGAAAGACCTGTATCCTAAGGTCTTGATCTATATCAGCTAATGTTGTGGGTAGATTTGGTTGAGGCACTATTGGTTCAAATATATATTCTCTAGGCTCTCTAGGTCCTGTGATTGTCATGCAAAATGATTCAACTTTTAACTAAAATTAATAAACTAATTATGAAAGATGTATCTACACTATGCATATATTCTTTTATTTTTGTATTTTTGATGAAGTATTTTAATGAAATTAAAGAGAGCATATTCTAATATATTTAGAAAATGGACAACTAATCTAGTAACAAAATTAAAACAAACAAAATAGCCTGGTGTGGCTATTTTCCTGTGTAGTTGTGATTTTATCCTAAATATCTAAGCAACTAATTATTTTAAATTGAAAGACTCTCGATCCTACCTCAAAAGTGAGGAATGAATCATGGTTTCTCAGAAACTATCAATCCCCATAACTTCCCTGGCGATATCGAGAGTGAGCTTTTGACTGAAATAAAATAATTCACTACTCTATTTGATACGTTGTAACTAGAACTTTGATAGCTCAAACCTAGCATTTACAGAATAGTGGTAAATCCAGTTGTGTGTGACTTTGTCCCCTCAGTGTGATCTCCTCATTTCCTTCGTGTTCTCTTGAATCCAGAAAAGCATGTATATGATAGTATCAATAGAATAAGGAACTTGAACAATGGCAGCTTTGGATATAGACCGAATATAATGCGAGTAAGAGAGGATAGTGCAAGTGAACAGAGCTTGACTATGCAATTCCTAGCGGGATTTATTGTGGGAATACAACACAAATGTGCCAGAGAGTTTTAGAAACTATCCTTTGTGACAAAAAAAACCTGCAACTCTAATGGATTCCAATCTAACAATGAAACTATTTTACTCTAAACTGACTTGCATGGAACAACAATGAAGCAAGAATGAAACAAGAAGATTGAATGACCTCTAAACAACAAAGAAAGACTAACAATGGATGCAAAACATGAAACTAATAGAATTCTAATTGAAAAATCAAAATGAATGATTAAATAGAGAAGGAGAGGGGCCATTTGTTTGAAAACAAGCTAGCTATTTATAGCAAATGCATTTACCAGAGGTAACTCCCAATTGAACTCTTTTACTATAAAACAAAGTGAAAACACTATTCATAGGGGTGGCCAAAACATAAATGCAAAGCAAAGTAGCTGAAGAATGTGGGTAGAAATTAAAGATTTACATTTGACGTGATCGTCGAAACTTTTTGGAAAATGTGAAAAGACCGCCCCCCTGCGGGGGCGGTTACGGGACCACCGCCCTATCTCTGGCGGCGGTCACGGGACCGCCGCCAGCCCCGGGGGCGGTGGCGTCTCATCATTTGAAGACCAAAATGCAAGAAAAAAGGGGGGCAGAGGAAAAAAAAGCATGCGGAGGCCGAGCGGAGGCATGCGGGATACAAACGTATACTTGGCGAGCTTTTCTGGATTCCAACACCTTGCGAGGAGACCTGTATCATCATTGGGGTATGTGTAACATCTTTTCGGTGGTGCAGTACCCTACAATTTTGGGTACGTACATATTGCCCCCTCGGAGAAGCATCTTAGCCATGAAGAGGCGTAAAATGGTGGATCCAGTATGGCGGTCCCAAAATGGGGAGTTAGGAGTTATACCTGACACGCCCGTGTGTTGGAAAGTCACCATCCAAAATCCCATCTATCTAAAAAAAAAAAGGGACTCAAGTGCAGCTAGATAAAATAATTTGAGAAATAAGACTAAATTGATATGAAATGAGGACTTACCATCTACGTGGGGTTTAGAACTTACCTCCGTCGATGCTCTGACCCTGCGAAAGACATTCAAAATCAATTTTAAAAGGCTATATATATATATATATATATATATATATATAACTCATTTCACTATTCATTTATGCATGGATTGATTTGATAGTTTTTGAGCTCTGGGACCCACGGTGATGGTTTTCGATGAGAGTATAGTCAAAATGTTCATGGTGAGATAGTGATCATGCCTCCGAGAGTGGAACATCGACCCGCAAAGTCTCAGGTTAGTTCTTCTCAATTTATTGTTTTTAAACCTAAAATGTAGAAATGATAAAATCTTTGTCTTGGGGGGTATTTTTGAAAATACTAGTTTTAAATGAGTCTCTAGGGGGCGCCCATAGGGTAGGTCCTTATTTTAGTTAAAATGGTGTCTTTTGCTTGTTTTTAGGCATTTTTAGGGCTTCCGAGCCATTTGTGGTTTGGGAGACAGGACCACCACCACCTGGGGGGCGTTATGGGACCGCCACCTTAGAAGGTGGTGGTTATGGAACCACCACTCTGCACAGGGTGGTGGTTCATGATAAAAAAAAAAAATGCTTTGCTTTACTTATTTTTTTATTTTTAGCACTTTTACATGTTTTTGATAGTTTTTCCAATCGGATTTTGATACTAACTTACTCCTTTTTTGTGTTTTTGGGTGTATGCAGAAGAAGGAGGAATACATTAGATGGAGCCGAGAGAGGGAGTGTGATTGGCTCCCAGCAGTGTTAGAGGCACTCACTCAGGCAGAGCGAGATACTCTTCAGAGGGTTGGCATTTGGAGGATTGCACAGGTCCCTCACGTTGCACCTGCTAGTCACATACTATGTGACTTATTTTCATACTGGGATGTGGATCGGAACACCTTCGATTTCCAGGAGTTAGGGGTGAGTGGACCATCACCCTGGAGGATGTTTACCATATACTGGGGGTTATGATCCTTGGGAGGTGGTTGTCTCTTAAGACAACAATGTATCGAGATCTCAGGTGGTTCAGTGGGCCACCTATATGGGGGATGCAGTTGTTTCGATGGGGTCGAAGAAGGGGGTGAGGATCCTCCATTGTTGAGTCGAAATTCTTGTGCTCCATAAGGCCATCATGGGCATCCTTGCTTCGAGATTGATTGGGGACAAGGGAGGAGACACCTCTTATATTGTTGGGCCCCCATTATTACATAGATTGAGGGCCATGGACATGTTTACGCTTGGGGAGCAGACATCCTCGGGACCACCTACCATGATTTATACAGGGTGGTCCGACTACAGGGATAGTCACTGAGCCACCCCACTCTTGTCATGAGTTGGGTGTATGAGCATATCACTCCGTATGGGAGAGGTGTAGAGGCGGAGGATCCCGGGGCCATCAGGGCAGCGAGGTGGATAGGGATGACCATTCTTAGAGCACCTCACCAGCCAGTGGCCTCTTTGACCACTATAGACATGGAGGCCACTCCTTATCAGGCCATGGCAGGGTTATGGGGAGAGGAGACTATCACATTGATTGCTTGTCAGACTACCAGTCAGCTGGTAGATAGGGGGGAAGTTGGAGATCCACCCCTTTGATAGAGTACCACAGCAGATTCGGCCTCCCATATATTGACATGTTTCCTCCAGGGGGCCAGTGTATAGATCTATTCGTGAGGCTCGGGGAGGTCCTAGAGGCCGGGGTTGGACTATTGTTACTCTGGTGTTCCCATCGCGGCCAGGAGGGTGGTACGTGCTCGAGGGGCCGGTGCTCCTCAGGCACCTTTACTTTGGATTGCCACCGGTCCCGCCCATAGCAGCGATGAGCCCATTGACGTGGACTCCGAGTCTGAGGAGTTCACTGGGGGAGAGACAGAGGAGGAGATAGAGGAGATGGAGATCGGAGGGATGGGTGGGGAGGATGATAGTGATTTCGAGTGGCATGACACTCAGGATATCCTAGGGCCGAGAGGGGGAGCGGAGCGCAGAGAGGGTGACTCTGATCTCAGAGGAGTTTCTCTCTCAGGATTTAGGGGGAGATGGCGAGTCCATCACAGGCCATCACATTTCCCCAGATGTGGGAGAGAGATGATGCGATCGGTCAGCGGCAACATCAGTGGCAGGCACGGATCCTAGAGATCCTTCTGGAGGCTGGAGATCCGAGTGAGTTGTCACTCTTCTCTTGACTTTGTTTTAGTTAGAATTGTCTTAGTTGTTATTTCTTTTTTTTTGTTTATTCTTGGTTTTATTTTTGATCATTTTCTAACTTGTTTTCTCCTTTATTTGCAGTGATTGCTTGATGAGTGGCGAGACTTGATTCACCGAGTATGCATAGATACCTTGTTGCTCCCCTCGGAGAAGACTCGTGCTAGCTTTTTGTGGATGTGGGGGAGCCTTCAGCAGCTGGTAGGCATACCGATGTTTTTGCCTCTATCTGGCATGGTGGCGAAAGATCATGACTTCTCCATGTTTGAGGTAGGCTGGATATAGGATGACCGAGCGCTTGATGAGGAGGAGTCATTCTCATAGTGAGATGGCAGCTACTGGCCATGACCACGAGCCCTCAGTGCATTCGGAGCGCCGGCGTAGCCGGAGTCCTAGACGTGGTCGTGCGCCCTCTGAGGGATCCCATAGGGGTTGAGAGGCCATTTTTGTAGTGTTTTGTCGGATATTTATATGAGTGTTTTTGTACTTTTCGGGCTCATTGAGCATTTTGACCATGCCTAGTGCATGATGGCATTGTATATAAAACTTGATTTATATATATATATATATATATATATATATATATTATTTTATCTAGACTTTTGGTGCCTAGAATTTTGTGACTTGTTTCCACATGTATACTAGATGTTTTTAGAGTATTTGTTTTCATGCTTTTTAGAATGTATGTGATGGATGACAAATGATAACAAACAAAATGTTTTTTTTTGTATGTTTTTGTAATGCTGATATGAGATGATACAAACATATTGTAGTACTGAACTTTTGAATTCTTTGGGCAATGTTCATGATTTCTTCTTATGTTGGCAAAATGTGATGAATGTATAGTGATAAAGAGATGAACTTTTCCCCATTCCCAACTCCACGCAACTAGTAAGATGTGAGGGCTCTACACCAAGAGTTAGGAAGGGCACAAATTGTATGAGTTTGACTGAATGGAATGATGAGAGATAGACAAACCAGTATCAAAAACCAAACTTAGACCTACACACTTACCCTACTCAAAACTACCACCAAGCTTAGAAGGCCACTTACTTTCTAGTTTATCTAGACTTAGATTTATAAATGGCAACTTGGTTGACAAAATCTGGTTTTGAGGATTTGATCTCTTTGGAATTTGGACATTTGTTTTCTCTTAATATAATTTGATTTGTGCTTTTAGCATACCAAGATTTGTTAATTTGTGTGAATGGACCCCCACACCTGCCTCATGCCACTAGTAAGAAGCATGGGTTTGTCACCAAAGGTGGGATATAGGTGAGTAAGGGCACTTCTTTCCTTTCCCAACCTCACACCACTAGTAAGAGATGTGGGCTTATCACCAAAGGTTGGTGGGGCAAAGAAGTGTGTAAAATAAAATATTTTGTTTTGCTTGGCACTTTTGATTCCATTTGATTTTGACATTTCGACTCTGTGACTTTGGGATATCCTTTCTTTCAAAGAGATTTAAGAGGGATAGATGTGACACCAAGAAGCTTCTAGAATAGACCATAGGTAAGGACAACTTCACCTAGTAGAAAGAAAGAGAAAAACCAAGTATGCAGGCCTTGGTATGGTTTTCATCAATACTTGTCATCATCGAACTTGATGAGAAGATTTGAAAATACTTGATGATGTTTGAAGAGATGTGATTTGAATGCTTTTGCCAATACTTTCAGAAATTTGTAATAAATTGCTTAAGAGTAAGTTCCTGGACTACAATTTTTACGAAATGAGTGGACAAAATGAAACAACTAAATGACTAATGCAATGTAGGTAGCTATAATGTACAAGTGGTGATTCTGATGTCTTATGCGTAAAACCATTTAAGATGCAAGGAATTGATAGTTTCATTGAATTCCTCACCTTCTAGTGTGCACAAAGATACACACCATTTCCATAGTCTTTCATGACTCGGTATGGGCCCAACCACTTGGGCGAACTTCCTTCCTTCACGGTTTTCTTATCGATCCGGTTGTCTAGTCTTAGAACTAGATCTCCCTCATATATTTCTCACTCATAGACTTTTTTTATCTTTGCCCGGCACATCCGGTCGGCATAGGCTCTGTGTCCATTGTTTGGCATTTAGCTTTGGCCTCATCAAGGCTTTCCGGTGAGAGAGGCGTGCCTCCTATAAAGCTTCTTCATCCAAAATCCCTTGTAATGAGATGCGGAGACTAGGTATTTCAACCTCAAGTGGGAGAACTACTTCTACCCCGAAATACCAACGAGAAAGGGGTTGCTCTGTTGGTGTTCTTATTGAGGTTCGATGGGCCCACAAGGCCGGATATAGTTTTAAATGCCAATCTCACTTGTTCTCCTTGACTGTTTTGAGGAGAATAGCCTTTAATGTTTTGTTTGTTGCTTGACTTGCCCATTGGCTTGAGGGTAGTAAAGAGAGGCCATGTGATGGTTTATTTTGAATTTTCTACATAACTCACGGACCTCATCATTTTTAAAGGATGTGCCATTATCTGAGATAATGACTTGTGGGACACCATACCTGCAAATGATTTGGTTTAGAATGAATTTGGCAATTACAAACTGAGTACTATGGTGAGAGGCATGGCCTCCACCCATTTGGTAAAATATTTCGTGGCTGTAATTATAAAATTATGGCCATCGGTTGATGAGGGAGAGAATTTCCCTATCAAGTCTAGACCCCACGTGGAGAAGGGCCACGGGGTCACTATTGGTTGCAGGGATTGTGCTGGCATGTGAATCTCGTGAGAGAATTCTTGGCATTTGTGGCACTTACGTACAAATTCTACTACATCATGTTCGAGAGTGGGCCAAAAATAGCCCATCCGATGTATTTTGTGAGTGGTGGCGTGACCACCGAAGTGGCCTCCACATATCCCACTATGGGATTCATGAAGAATCTTCTTGGATTCTTCTGTGTCGACACATCTTAGAAGCATGTCGTCGAAGGCTTTACGATAGAGTACTTATTCTAAAACAACATATTTAGTGGTGATAATGCGTAACCACCTTCTTTGTTGTGATGTGGCACCTTCCGGGTATGTGTGGTCTATGATAAAATTGATGATATCAGTGTACCAGGGACATGTAGAGATGGGGGCTGGTTTCGATGAAAAGTATACACACTCATCATCGGGAAAGTCCAGTTTACAGATCACTCCATCTAGTGGATTGTCAGCTAACCAATCTGCAATGATTTGTCCCTTAACAGATTTTTGGTTTACGAATGTCAACTCAAATTCACCCATTAAGGTTATGAAATGCCCAACCTTTTTAGATAAAGACCCTTGCGTGAGGAATGTTCGTAAATGATCTGTCTTTACAATGACCCTTGTTTCTTGGTTTAACATGTAATGTCTTAAACATTTTGTTGCAAAGACTATGGCAAGGCATTCTCTCTCTGCCTGTGTATAACGTGTTTCATAATCGAGCAACGTTTGGCTAATGAAATAGACCACATGTTCTCATTTATCATTGTCTTCTTGAGCCAACATGCAGGCTAGCGAGACATGAGTGGCTCGTGAGTATAGGATCAAAGGGTGGTCTGGTTTGGGAGGCATTAGCATGGGTGGAGACAACAAGAAGCGTTTAACTACTTCGAAGGCCTCGTTGCATTCTTCAGTCCAATCAATGCTATAATCTTTCTTTAATAGATTGTTGATTGGATGAATGGAAAAACTTAAATCTGGGATGAACCTTTGGATTGCACCGAGTTTCCCAAGAAATGACCTGATTCCAGACTCATCTGATGGTGGGATCATTTCGAGAACAACCCATATTTTGGCTGGATCAACATCAATCCCTCGTGAAGATATAATGTAGCCCAAAGTTTTCCCTCTGTCACACCAAACACACACTTCTCTGGGTTTAATGTGACACCATATTCAATTAATCATGAGAGGATGATGTGGAGTACTTCTGGATGATCACAACACTTCTTGGCCTTGGCCAATAAGTCATCCACATAGGATTCCACAATTTTATGGATAAGATCATGGAATATGTATGTCATTTCCCATTGATATGTAGCGTCGGCGTTCTTAAGACCAAATGGCATGACAACGTAGCAATAAGTTCCCCAGGGAGTTATGAATGTAGTTTTGGCTTGATCCTGTTCAGATATTTTAATCTTGATTATACCCTGAGAACCCATCCATGAGGGACAATAGTTCAAATCCAGTTGTTGCATCAATGATAACGTCAATGGATGGTAATGGGAAGTCATCCTTGGGACAAGCTTTGTTAATATCCCAAAATCTATGCAAATGTGTATCTTCCCATTCTTTTTTAGAACAGGGATGATATTAGATACCCATTGTGAATAGTCAATGGGTTTGATGAATCCCACTTGGAGAAGTTTTATTACTTCCTCTTTTACCATGAGAGCCACTTTTGGCTTCATTGGTCTTGACTTTTGTTTAATTGGTTTTGCATCTGGTTTAGTGACAAGATTATGTACCGCGATGTGTGGTGCAATGCCCATCATTTCTTTATAGTTAAATGTGAAAGCCTTTTGATGTTCTTTGAGGATTTGGGTGTGTATTTCTATCTCCTCTGGAGTTAACGAGGATCCCAACTTCAAAATTTTTGGTTCTTCCTCCATTCCAATGTTTATGTCAATGGTTTCTTCTATTAAAGAAGCGTTACCTTCTTCAAATTCAGGTGGGGCTGGAGGTAGTTCCAAGCTTTCTCCATTTTCTATCTCATAGATATCGAGATCCTTCTGTGGAGGAGACTCTACCATGGGATTTCCAAAATAGGAAGAGGAATGTGGTATTAGGGAAAGATCCACTATGCGGTGAGCAAGGTGTAGCTCCGCATAGGTGTTTAGATATTCGAGAGTGACTCTATCATTGTCAAAGTGATCCATGATAGAAAAATCATCCTCAGCTTCTCCATGAGTTAGGAGTGAGTTTGTTGGTATTTTACGCACTAATGGTTTGATGAAGTGATACTGTGAAATTTGTATCTTCCAACTCACTGTTTGGAGTGAAATGGGAAGCTGAGGTTGCTATTGAGTCTGTGCGAGAAGGTTCTACTCTCGTGGGATTGCTTCAATTGATATGAAGTTAAATCCCTTGCTTAGATCTAATACCATTGTTTTATAGAGTTGTAAATGTTCAGCCCTAGTTTCATATACCTCAGAGACTTGGTTTGCAACTAGTTGCGAGTCTCCTAGCACTCTAATGTTATCGACACCCATTCTTTTGGCTAGGATGAGGCCAAGGAGGAGAGCTTCGTACTCAGCCCCATTGTTTGTACATTCAAAGTTTAATTTAAAGGTGAAAGGTAGGATCTTTCCCTCAGGTGAAGTAAAGATCACTCCTGCCCCAGCTCCAAAGTGACATCTAGCTCCATCGAAGTGGAGAGTCCAATATTTTCTTGGAAAAATGGATGTTGGGATATTTTCATATCTATTTCTTTTGCTTCGATTACTTCTACCATAAAAACTTCATCTGATGGAAGAGAAGCAATTCCCAGGGTGCATCCCATACCCATAGAATCAAATGGTAGGAGAATAGGTAAGTCTTTCTCTAACAACTCGACAATTTTTGTGGTAGTCCCTAGTGACACTTTTTATAACATTGGTCTCATTTTTGAGTGTTGGAATGTCCTCGGCTAGATTTGTAATTTCCAACTCTGTGGTGGGTATCAACTTCTCTTTTGGTTTTGAATTAATTGGTTTGATAAGTTGATTTGTTGGGAGTTCAAACTCGAGTGAATGCACTGGTCTTTTCTTCAAATCAGCTAGGTGTATATCGAAGGGTTTTGGGTCACCTTGTGCCACAAATATTTTCCCTAAGTGTAGAAATCTTATTTCTTGGAATAACGTGGAAGGGATTGCCTTCATGCGGTGTATCCATGGCCGACCAGGATCATATTATAGTTGGTTTCCCGATCTATAATATAAAATTTGGTGAGGACCGTCTTGGGTCCTAAAGTGACTGGTAAAACTATGGTTCCAATTGAAGTGGCCTTGAGGCTATCATATCCTCTTAACGTATTTCATGTTGTGGAACAGTTTGTCTCTCCATATCCTAACTTTTGAAGAAAAGTGAAGGGGACTATGTTAACTTTGCCCCATCATCAATCATTGCATGTTTTAACATAATTATTGTAAACCCATACTTGTAAATGTAAAGTTGGGTCACCTCTTCATGCAATCTCGGCGTCTGTTGGCATTTTGCTTATATCAAATATAAACTTCGGTATCCCTATCTGGCTGCCCTGGAGGATAAACGTCAAAGTCTACATGGTTTACTTGCATTTCCGGAGGAGGAGTGATGTTGATTAAATGACCAAGGCCTAATGCTTCTAAGAGGGCAGCCTTGTGGGTGGGAGAGTTTTTAACAAATCCAAAAAGGAGATGTGAGAGAAGGTTTTAGTTAAGTCATTAATTAAATCATAGGCACCTATGGGTTTTACCAACATTTGTTGAATGTTGTCTAGTTCCAATGGATAACTTGGAGTTGGTTGAGAAGAATAATCCCATGTTCTTGTTATGGTTTCTATGGGTAGCTCGGTGTCTAACTCCACCAGACCAACTATCTTGGTTTGGGGTCGAGTTCCTAGTTGGGGTGCGACTGGTGGATTTAATGAAGTTGAAGCTTCATGATCATTGTTTCCTGTTATAACACCCTTGTTTGTTCCATTAGGATCTAGCTTGATTATTGTTAGAATGGTTTGGGAGTGGATCATTAAAGATCTTGAGGGGTGCATTTTGAGGGGAAACTGCCCCTGTATAAGTGTTTGGCATGGGTACTACAAAATTTGCTAAAAACATATCTATAAAGAGTTGTTTTTGATCTTAAACAATGCATGAATTTATTGTAGTCACGACAAGTCCTAGTATCGTGGCCTTGAATCTTGTGGAAGCCACAATACAAATTGGGATTATAATTTTGAGGTTGTTGATTTAAAACTTGTTGTGGCCCAAAATTTTGATAAGGTTGTTGGTTGTTAGAGTTAAAATTTTGAGGTTGTTGCCTTTGGTTTTGACTCTGATATCCAATTGGGTTTTGATTTGGACCTTGTGTTTGGATTTTTCATTGTTGTTGTTGTTGTTGTTGTTGTGGTCATGGTGGATGATTAAAATCCACCATGTTGATTGTTGGAGTAAAATTGTTATTTCACTTGATTATTAACAGGTGGCGAAATGTTTACAACATTTTCCCTTTTAACTTGGTCAGTTACTCCATCTGTTGTAACTCCACGGGTTCTTGTTAAGGATCTTAGGTCCTTGATTAGCATTCCGGTATTAGGATAGGCCGCGGTGTTTTGATTGGGAGTGGTTAATTTCCCATTTGTTCCATATGTCTTACGACCACTATCTATCATTGCTTGGTCGATTCGGAGAGCACTCTCGAGTACTTCATCATAAGTTCTTAGTGGGAACTTCTGGACTTCTTCCTTTATCTCTCTATTGAGAGAATTAAGGAATAAATCACATAGTTCCATTTGATCCATGTTTGGAGCACTTGCTGATGAGTAGAGAACCATATGCCATCTTTGAATAAAATGAGCAGTGGATTCATTATGTTCTTGTTTAATATGCAAGAATTCCCTGATTCCTGTTCTTAACAATTTGTTCATATCAAAAGCTTTGATGAACTCTGACACGAGTTGTTTAAATGAGTGTATCGAGGCTTCAGGTATTCTATAATACCAATCAAGGGCAATACCTTCTAAGGTTTTAGGGAATATCTTAGCAACAACCCCATCCCAAGGGAGTAATTCCCATATGGCTATGGCATAGGCCTTAATGTGTGCATTTGGATCCCTTCCCCTTTATATTTGGGTAAATCGGGAAGAGGTCTTGGAAGCATAACACTTCGTATGGTGAAGTCTAGGGGCTCTTTTAAATATTTTGAATAAGTCCCTACTGCGTAGGCCTCGACCATCGATGGTGCTTGCTTTGAGGGGGGGGGTGGCATGGTTTGTTGATATGGCATAGCATATGTGTTTGTAGGGACATAAGGGAATCCCTGTGGTTGAATGAACATCCCGGGAGAAGAGAACATGTCTCCTTGTGGTGACTTTGAATAAATGTTTAAGTAAGGAGGAGCATTGTTTTGGTATGGGTTGTTTGGTGCCAAGCCGGGAGGTGTCATGTTTTCAACTGGAGCGGCGTTTGAAAATGTGGTCCTAGTTGGTGTTTGTTGTGGGTAATTATAAGGATTTTGAGGAGGCATGCCTAACGTGCCTATTCCTGTAAGGAGGTCAACTTTGGGGATGATGTGGAGGGTTGGGGATTCCTACTTGCCCAAAATATGAATTTTGGTTTTCTTGAGCAAGTTCCAGCCCTCTAACCTTTTCAACTAAGGCTGAAATGACCTCTATTGGTGAAGACACGTGTTTTTCCTTAATGGCATTTGTTGTATACCTTGAGGTTGTAAAGGGGTGTGATACCCTACTATGAATTGATCATTACCCTGCCAAGCTTCACCGAGGGTATTTCCCATAGGTGGAGGAATGGGGGTGTTTTCTTGGAATAGGGTATCAGATTGTGTTTGTAAACTCCCTATAGGTGGATACATGTTTTGGAAATGTTGTTCACTTTTAGCATAGCGTGCTAAGTACTCCTCATCCAAAAATGGGAGTGGATCTGACTGTCTACTAATCTGTGGTCTAAACAAGACCCGAGGAGATGAAGTGGATTCTCCAGTAAATGTCATATTATTAGAGCCTGAGGGCTCTGGTTGTTGTGTTTGTGCAAGCTGATCAAACTCCTCAATTCGGAATGAAGAACTAGAACTAGTTCTTTGAGGGGGAGTTTGAGATGACAAGTAATTACTTGAATAGTTATCAGCCCATGCGAGAAAGTGAGGGTGATGGTTGTCTATTTGTTTGACTATAGTTTGCTTTGAGACCTGAGAGAGGTCTACCATATGCATCGTATCCCGACATATTCGGGGGTATATGAATACCCACAGAATAATGGGAAAGAGAAGGTGGATGAAAGAAATGAAAAATAAAAGGGAATAATTTGTTTGTTTCACGTCGGGTTCACCAATTTTTTGTATGATGGAAAAGTGACATGCGAGCATGGGAATCTACAAGTACCTCTTCCTCATACCCGACCTCCCGAGGTCATGCTGAGAGATGGCCGGTGAATGTGGAATATAAATGGATACAGACAAACTAATTGGGTAATCTTATATCCTCAATACGCAATAATGGAATCTATGAATCTAAGGCAAAGAAGGCCCTCCTAACCTGAATTGGTGTAATGGTTTGTTTGGATATAATAGTTGTTCGGAGGCTCCAATCAATGTCGAGCTCCAGAGATCCTGTTTATTGGTTGTTGGATACGTGGGAAGTGACCTGTGGGAGCTTCGTATATATCTCCAGACAAGGTCATGAAAATGGTGATAGGAGGTTTAGTGGATTTGTAGTGAACTATGGGTGGTTTTCTGGTCTAGTCCAGAAAATATTAGATTGATTGGCTTCTATATTTAATACGGAGAACTTGCGTTATGATATCTGGTGGGAGTGGTGAGGATCTAAATACCAGCGTTCATAAACCGGTATCAATACTTAACTGATTTGCAGGCCCGTTGGGTTGTGGGACTTGGGGATCACAACCATGAGTTCATGTGGTTGTTGTGGACCTGTTATGGTCATGTGAAGAATCAATCCCTTCTTCCGACTATCCAGTAATCATACACCTTTTCAGCCTCTATGTTTAGAACTAGAAGTTGTATAATTTTCTCAGAATACCTTACAGGTGTTCTAGCAACTTGAATGCGTAAGCTAGTATATCATGTCAATGAGAGTCTCTGCGTTTAGGTTGTGGAACTAAAGGATCACAACCAAATACTTGTTCTCTTTTGAATCCTTGTATAGTCATTCGGATATTTTATCAAGGTAGTCTATAGTTAGGATGATTTGACCAAAATGTGTATGCCTTGTCATCTTCGATATTTAACCCTCTCAATTGTTCACTAATTGCTTGTAGGTTTGTCGTTGCTCGAAAGACCTATATCCTAAGGTCTTGATCTATATCAGCTAATGTTGTGGGTAGATTTGGTTGAGGCACTATTGGTTCAAATATATATTCTCTAGGCTCTCTAGGTCCCGTGATTGTCATGCAAAAATGATTCAACTTTTAACTAAAATTAATAAACTAATTATGAAAGATGTATCTACACTATGCATATATTCTTTTATTTTTGTATTTTTGATGAAGTATTTTAATGAAATTAAAGAGCAACTATTCTAATATATTTAGAAAATGGACAACTAATCTAGTAATAGAATTAAAACAAACAAAATAGCCTGGTGTGGCTATTTTCCTGTGCAGTTGTGATTTTATCCTAAATATCTAAGCAACTAATTATTTTAAATTGAAAGACTCTCGATCCTACCTCAGAAGTGAGGAATGAATCATGGTTTCTCAGAAACTATCAATCCCCATAACTTCCTGGTGATATCGAGTGAGCTTTTGATTGAAATAAAATAATTCACTACTCTATTTGATACGTTGTAACTAGAACTTTGATAGCTCAAACTTGGCATTTTACAGAATAGTGGTAAATCCAGTTGTGTGTGACTTTGTCCCCTCAGTGTGATCTCCTCATTCCTTCGTGTTCTCTTGAATCCAGAAAAGTGTGTATATGATAGTATCAGCAGAATAAGGAACTTGAACAATGGCAGCTTTTGGATATAGACCGAATACAATGCGAGTAAGAGAGAGATAGTGCAAGTGAACAGAGCTTGACTATGCAATTCCTAGCGGGATTTATTGTGGGAATACAACACAAATGTGCCGAGAGTTTTAGAAGCTATCCTTTGTGACTAAAAAAACCTGTAACTTTAAATGGATTCCAATCTAAGAATGAAACTATTTTATCTAAACTGACTTGCATGGAAACAACAATGAAATAAGATGAAACAAGAAGATTGAATGACCTCTAAACAACAAAGAAAACTAACAATGGATGCAAAACATGAAACTAATAGAATTCTAAGCAAGAAATTCAAAGACTGAATGATTAAATAGAGAAGGAGGGGGCCATTTGTTTGAAAACAAGTTGGCTATTTATAGCAAATGCATTTACTAGAGGGTAACTCCCAATTGAACTCTTTTACTATAAACAAAGGGAAAACACTATTCATAGGGTGGCCAAAACATAAATGCAAAGCAAAGTAGCTGAAGAATGCGGGTAGAAATTGAAGATTTACATTTGACGCGATGATCGTCGAACTTTCTGGAAAATGTGAAACACACCCCCCCTATGCGGGGTGGGTTACGGGGACCACACTATCTGTCATCTGGCGGTGGTGGGACGGGACACCCGACCACCACCTAGGGTGGCGGTCTCACTTGAAGACCAAAATGCAAAAAAAAAAAAAGGGGGAAAAAAAAAAGCATGCGGAGGCAGGGGGGCATGGATACGATACAAACATATACTTGGCGAGCTTTTTCTTTTTCTCAAAACACCTTGCGAGAGACTGTATCATCATTGGGGTATGTAGTATGTAGATGAGATAGTCCCTTAGAATTTCCAGCCATAATAATAGTGTGTATGTTGTGTATATATATGAATCTCTTGTTTGAATTTCAACACTAGTGACACAAAAGGCCGACTATGAACACGGGATAAGGATAAGAAAAATGAAAAGGCCAACCAAAAATGTCAAAATGTGAAAAATAAATAAATAGGACAAGAACATCGAGGATGGACACAATTTCTAGGTCTTTAGTGTCCAGGTGTGGGTCTTAGTGTCTTGGGATAAATGACCACAAATGTGAGAAAACGAGATAGACAGGGGATCCTATGACTTGATCGAAGTGGATGCAAAAATCAAAAATGTGGAAGAATCACAATAGAAAACAATCAAAGAACATGGATAGACAAGAGATAATGTCACTAGTGAATACTTTTCTTACTTAAGATTCATATAATATGTAGAGCTACACGGCCTCCTAGTGTGAATACTTTTCTTATGTAATATGTGTGTGATTTTGTGTCTACACCACCTTATCAAGGTAAACTTAAACCACCAATGGAGAGATAAAGTCATTTTTTTATGTGTTGGCATAACTTTCTACTTTGACCTCTATTGCAAGTGCTCTTTACACCATTGTTTATATATTCATGAGAGCCACAACTTTGATATATATATTTTAATGATTCCAAATGGAATTTATGAAACTATCCTTCTTGCAAAAGATTAGTCCAATAACAAAATATGGAAGAAACTATATTTGTAAAATAAAACAAGAAAACTTGATTACATGTAATATCAAATTACATTACAATATCGCTAGAAACATCTAGAGAGAAACATCCTTTGAGCATGCTCAATACAATGCTAATCATGGATTCCTTACACTATCCTACACCTTAGCTTTTATACTATTTTAATCAAGTTAGCAATTACTTCTTATGCATGTAGGATTATTAATAAAGGCTCATGGGACAACTTATAAAGCATATGCGTTCATAGCCTTTATTACAACATGGTTTATAATGAAAGAGTTAGGAAAAAAGGTCACATGACATTTTTAAACTAATAGAAAATGATGTTTTGTCATATATGCAAAGATTCCTCTTTCATCGAGATCAAATAGGAAAAATTCATATGAAATTGTTATAAGAGTATAATAGAAAAGTTGTATATGTATAAAATATCTTTCTAATAATGAAAGGAACAATCAAAATAGAGGCGGATCCGCAATTTATTCCAAAATTACAAACCCATTCTACTTTTTCCAAAAGATTCCATTTTTGGCATTCAAACCATTTCAAATATGTACAAAATCCCCAAAACTTGTAATATGAAAGTTTTAGGTCTCTAAAATATCTTTCCGAGGTTATGAAAAGTACTCAAAACAAAGGTTAGGGTAAAAGGTTATGATAAAATGAGATATCGATAATCTCTTTGAATTCTTTCGTAGGATCAACCTCAACACAACCATGTTGGTTTAGCCAAGCAAAGTAATAAAGATCAACTTCCTTACAAATTAATTTCCTTATGGGATTGACCGTCTCAAGTTTAAAGTTCTAGAAACACACTAGGAGCCCGGTAGCTCTACCCAAATAAGGACTTTGAGGGACATTTGTTTAGTAACTCTAAACTCATAGGTATGATGGGCTAAAATTATGAAGTTATATAGGTAAGAACTAGTAGCTCGACTTGGAAAGTGAAATTTGCACTTGTGAAGTCTCCTTAAAGGAAAACAAGAAGAAAGCCTTGGTGAGATTTCTCGACTCCAATGACATGGATTTCATTGGGCTATCAATGTTGTTGAATAAAATATCGTAGAGAGTCTTCCTAAGAAATACAATTGGCATAATATGCAACTAAACAATTATTTTCATACTATTTAAACGTTGATTCAATAGAACCAACATTTAACAAAACATCAACTTCATTACCTTGTCATACACCTTTTGGACAAATTTTTGATCTCTCTTGGATATCATTCTCCACACCTTCTACGGAAAAAGTTACAATGATTGGTTAAAGACCATATTTATAGACCTAAACCACTCACGGTGGTCCAACGTTAGTGTCGAATTTGATCTTCTAGAAGGTCTTAAATATCATATTATAATAATAATGTGCAAACAATAAGGCTTGAAAACCAACCAAACAAATGGCCCACAAGTAAAACCTAATATAACATGTTGCTTTCATCTATAGATGTAACACTTTCTTATTCATTGCTCAACGTTATGAAATAAAAAGGCTAATACAAATGAAAATTTCTTTAATAACCCTAGTGGTGTCGATGTTTATTGAAATTAAAAAGGGTAAGATCCTTGAAAATTTAGCCTAAATTACTACTAATGAAATCCTTTATACTTATGTCGAGAGGTGTTTCTACAATGGCGTAGATAAGGATGGAATGGAGTGCGTTATTCAATTTTATTTTTGATATTAAATTTGACATTCATTTGACCGTCATGTGACAATTTATTCATAAATTTGACTTCTATTAGACTCGGCACTTAAATAGTTTTGTTTCTTTTTCTTTTGGATAAGTCAATCAAAAAATAATAATATCTTGGCCATGTAGAAATGTTTAGGTCTTTTTTTCTTGAATGGATATTTTTGAGACCGACACAATCGTGTAGCTAAATGATTCCATTTGCCACAAATCAACGAGAAATTGATATATGTTGGTGTATTGCATATAGATATATTTATTATAATATACTTATTATATTTATTTATAATTGTTGTTTTTTTGGTATACTTATAGTACCCTTGCATAATTAGGTAAGTGCCACAGACTGATATCTCTTGACAGATTTTAGGTAGATTTATTTAATATTAATATCTAGTTGAAGACAAAAGAACTGCCACTCCATATTCATTTTTCTTGTAAACATTTTTCAATTCCATTGGTTAAAAAAACATTGTTTTACCCAAAGCAAAGGCAGGATTATTACATCATAGAAGTTCACTTTCTATTGGAAAGGGGCATAGAAACTTCAAAGTCAATTAGAGGAGTGGGTATGGAAAGGCTGACGAAGATAAATGAACAGTTCCTGTAGTTTGTTGCAACTATAACTTCATTAATCCTGCACCATAATGCCTCTATAGCTCCAAGCTCCGCAAAGGGCCCCAAGAATAGGTCCAAAATATACACCCACAGACCCTTACAATTGCCGGACATTAATGCAGGTCCCAAAGATCTTGCTGGGTTCAAGGAAGCTCCTGACAGTGGCCTGAACATTAAACGCCATCCCTTCATTAATACAAAAGCTATTCCAAACCAAACCAGAAAAACAAACCAAAAAACCAGTGCAAGAAAAGTTTAGCATATATATAAAAACTCAAATGGAACGTTAGTTCCACACATACCCTCCAAATAAAACACAAAACCCAATTGTGCCACCCATTGCAACCCCTATCATATGACCAGCCTGCATAATGAACCATTGTCATGTTAGTTTGTGGGAGTTTGTAACAGGCTTGAGGAGGTATTAAGGGGCAATTTTACGGTTGTGGTAGTTTGTAACTTACTGCTTTAGGATCTGTTACCATTGCAGACAACACAAACATGAGTATGAAGGTAAGCATGAATTCAACAAGTAGGGATTCAATATATTTTCCCACAGGAGAATTGACAGCAACATCAATGGATATGTTCACAACTGTTGCTTTGAGTGCAGCTGCAGCCACTGTTGCACCAACTACCTGAGCTACTATATAAATGGGCAGCTGCAATTATCACAAGGATTGTTAAACATCAGTACAGTACTATTTCATGGCATCATACCAAAAAATAAAATAAAAAATAGGTGGTTTAAAAATGTGGGGGTTCATGGAATTCAATTACCTCCTTGATGGGAAGTTTTCCAACAGTTGAGAAGGCAATACTAACAGCAGGATTCATGTGAGCACCAGAGATATGTCCGACAGTGTAAAGCATTGCCATTATAGTCAGTCCAAACACAGCAGCAACTCCAATATGAGTTAACACCTTGTCCCTTGCTTCTACCATGATTCCTCCACACCCAGCTAACACTAATATAAAAGTTGACAAAAACTCTGCTACAGCCTACACACATTCCATTTCTACCTCATTAATAAACATTGGACAAACATGTATACATAAACATGACACATACACACATATGAAAATCTTATGATACCTTCTGGGCGGTTGTAGGCTCTTTGATCACGTTAACAATTTTAGTTGGCTTTCCTTTTTCAATATCTGGATTTGTTACATGTTGAGGGGAATCATAAGCTTCAGAAACATATTCATTTTTAGCTTCAATGCTCTTTACCTTACTTTGATTACTAGAATTACGTCCTGGCGTTCCCATGGCTAAGAACTCTCTATTCCTTGCAAGAATGTGTGAAATTTAGCCACATATTTTCACAGGGATTCTACCCGGCTTTCTTATAGGCTGTTAGACTTCTCACGTTGATTGTGATGTTCGAGTATTTTATTATTAATTTATTCTATTTTCGTTTTTTTATTAAGGTCATAAACAATGGGTATCAGGATGATTGGAAATTTTGTTTTAAAATGGACGTGATATCATAAGCATTGTCGTTAATCCTAATGTATCTCCACCATGATTACAATGGAATTGTCAATGTATGGTTGTCTTCTTAAGGTTGTTACCGTCTTTAATATTTGGGTCTGCATTTTTTCTAGCTAAGTTTAGAAGTACATTTGACTATCACATCTTTCTTAGAAAGTACATTTCAATGTTACATTTTATACAAATTTTATGGTTTGAATCCTGTGATGTTCCAAATAAGATTGATAGGTAGCATTTCTCTTGTGTAAGAGCTTGGCTCCTCAAAGCTCTAGATCAGTAGATATTTTATGATCCATTTATATAAATTTAATGTTCTATAAATTTCTATGCTTCTTAAAATGGCCCGCAAGAGAAGTTCAAAAATACACATAATTTCAAATTTAATTATAATAATACATTAAACTTTATAATATATATTGTCCACTTAAATTTAATTAATATTGTTTTTAATTTAGTGATATTTATAATAATAATTTTAGCTAGAAGTTGTTTCTCTTTCCTACTTTTTAAATCAAGTAAATCCAAAATATTAATATATATATTTAAATTATTTCAAGTTAAACTTTATAAATAATTATATTTCATAATATTTTATTTTATTTATCTTTTTATGTTAATCATTAAATTGAAAAAATGATTTGTACTATAATATTAATATAGAAAACATTAAAATAAATATAATTTTTTAGTTTAAACTTATTTCACAATTAAAAATATAAAATGTAATAGAATGTTTTCGTTTATGAAAATATAAATATCAAAAACAATAATTAAAGATTATAAAGTCCACATACATCTAAATATTTTCTTTTCCCAATGTTGTTATGTAATCCGTTTAATATTTCTTTTAAAAATACATTTTATCATGTTCTCAGCTCCACTGTTTTATATGGTATAACATTTGGTAGGCATTTTCCTTAGGATCATATATTCCAAAAAACTTTAAGGGACAAAATATACCAAATAAGACAGCACACTAAGAAACAATCCTTTCATATTTTGGAACCCTTCGAATAAGAAATTATTGTTGGGATTCAAATCTTTCAATAATTAAGACGACGGAATATTCTATGAGAGGAAGAGTTTTCTAGAAATGGGTCAAATATTTTTAACTATTACGTAAAGTAATATATATGAATTATTCCTTAAAAAGAATAGATAAAGAAAACGAGGATGGTATTCTTAGCAGACCTAAGCCGGCTTGGTCTCAACATGATTTTAATGGAATTCTCAGTGATAGGACGTATTTTATAAATTAAAAAGGGTATGTATTAGTAATTGCATGTGAGTTGTAAATTATGTGGAAGAAAATAATAATGTAAATTTAGTTGGACTTTGTTTTATAAGTGAAATATATGTTATATTAATTCATATATTTTAAGAAATATTTTATATCTAAAAGAGTTTTATTTTGTTTAATTTTTTGTTGGGTGTTAAATTAGTTTTACTTTGTCATGTTGAGTATTCTGTCATGTTAATTTAGTTAATTTAGTTTTACATTCAATTATATTTTATATTTTTGTTCATCTCAATCAACTATGAAATCGAATCAAATATATGCTCTAAATATTTAACACACTAATGGGATCTAAACAAATAACCTCTTCTCGTCCATCAAATTATTATACATATTAAATAAACAAAGAATTAGATAATAAAAATGAAATTATAAGATGAAGTGAATTGTTGAGGTGTGGAGCTTAACATTCGTGTTTCGCAACAATCTCATCACCATCTCGATTTGTTTCCAAATTTATTCATTCTCTAAAATATTTTGGATCATTCCATTCAAGGCTCAACGCATCCTCCACAGCCTCCATGCGCATTAAGATTTCCACTCACTATCATTCCAAGACATATATGCATTTTGTCAAACATGAATGCTAGGTTAATGTTCATAAATGAAAATGTAGAGATTAAGTGTTAGATGTTTAGGTAAATATTGCATATATATAGTCAATAGTGTTGTTAATTATAATAAATAGAGTATGTAGAACTTATGGATTTATTATATATTTATGGAAGGGCCATCGAGTTTTCATTGACAACTTTTTTTTGTATTGATATAGGATAACAATGTTAAGTACAATGCATGAATTTTATTTGTATAGGACATGTGCTAAATGTCTTGTAAATGTACAGGAAGATGTGTACAACTAAGTTTGGCCTCCTCTTATTTATGTGCATTTATATTTTTGAGCACCTCATTCTTGTGTAGTGCTCAAATGTAAAAGTAGGCAAGATGTGCAAGTCTACTAACGAGTGTACTCTTGAGATTGCAATAAATGTCAGTCCTTGGCCATCAATGTTGTCGATGTCTATTACTGTCTTATCAAGTGTCATACCTTGTGCCTTATGGATGGTGAGGCCCCATGACATTTAAAGAGGGATTTTCAATGATTTTTGTGTGTGACATGAGGTAGGGCAAAACATGTCGGGCAGAGGATGTCCCATGGGGGCCCATGGTTTTTTTTTTGAAGTTGGAAATGGCAAAGGAAGGAAAGTTAGGGTGTTTTGATTCTGGATTGTAGAAAATCTCCACAACCTACCCGAGTGCCCCATTAACCAATCCATATTTGACCCATAAGTTTGTAGACACAAAATCACACACTTTGGGTAATTATCTAGTCTTGATCACATACTACTATTCATATGGTTCCTAAGTACAAAAAGTAATAATTAACCCATGTCTTTGGCCATATTTTGTTGCTTTCATTGTTACTTTCGGTCTTACACCTTTATTTGGCCTAGTCTGTCTTTTCATACTTCAGTTTTACCTTTTCGGACTAGAGCACCCAGGCTAAGATGCCGCATTAGGCACCCTCGTCCCCTCTGGGGTGCCCATGTCCTCTTTACACTTTAATCTCACTTTTTGGGTCCTTTCTAGCCATTTGAGCATCTTATATTTTTGGTAGTCAACCTTTTCGGGGTTAATTACAAAATTTAGGTGAAAAAATCATATATATATATAAAGTTATGTGATCATAATAAGGGACCAAGCACTAAGCATTACTATCTCCACCTAAGGTTGCATCCATCAAAGGCATCTAGAGCTCCATTTGCATCCATCTAGCTCCATCACAAGGGAAAAAGGCTAGGTTCATCTCGCATCACACTTCATAGAGAAGGGAGTTTATTCTATTTCATGCACACACATTATTTACATTATACATCTAGTTACTTTCTCACTACTCACAAAATGTGACATGCACACAAGAGCAACCTAGGGGCACAATTCCACACACACTCGCATAGAACTACATTGGGTCTACGATGTAATTGCAATGCTCAGTGTAAGTCCACCATTGTGGTGGCTAAGGACATTCCGACCCCTTCATATGCATCTTTATTTTCTTAGGTTTTTATGTTTTTCTTGGGGTTTTAGAGGTTATTTTTTATCACAGTTCACAACGACATCTAGAAATAGGCGGAACTCGGTGACACGCAACAAGCTTCACACCATTTAACACTCTAGGACCCCCGTGAAATTGGTTTCCAAACCTCTCGCATGCAGACCCAGGCACCTAGATTGCAAACCAGGGCGCCCCTATCCCTTTTCAGGCGTCCCCTACAACCAAACAACTTGAGATATACATTTTCTCAAAGCTCTCTGTGAGATGGTTTTCTCCTCCTATTTAATCGGTCTCTAATGTGACACAATCCCGTGACCTCTTCCAATTAGCTAAGGCTCTTCTAACCATCTTTGCACATTAGGGTTTCATATTTTCATAGTTTAGTTTATTGGGTTATTTTTCAAAGTATATTTCATTATTTCATTTATTTATTTAAAACTTGTATAGCATATAGATTAGGCATATATTTCATTTTAGCTTAATCATTTTGGTGAACCCGAATGATCAACCCTTCCTTTTGAACATGTCTTCTCCTTATCAAGTCATGACTCAATCATCTTATCCTTCTTTTGTGACTCGAATAAATTCTCTAGTATAGTTACTACTTCTCGATTTCATGCAAGTTCGTACTCAACATCCTCCTTGCTTTGTTATGCCTAGGGATGATCCTTCCATCAATGTAGTTAATACTCACCACACTCATCCTCCTACGGCTCCACCCGCTTCTCTTCCTCCACCTATCACTCCTCATCTCGCTCGACTCCTCCTAAGGGTTATGATATCATTGAACAACTTAAAAACACACCAACTAAGATTTCTCTCTATGACTTATTGCATAAAGCACCGTTTTTTCATAATACATAGAAGAATCCTTCATTTCATTCATATATAAAGTGATAACTTTGTGGTGGCCTTTACACACCTCATTCAGTCTCTTATAAATATTCCACATGTTATATCATTCACTAATGAGGATATATCACCTTTTGTCTAAAACAATCCATGTGTGCCCTTGCTTATTACTGTCATTATTAGCACCACTTGCATTAAAATGTGTACTCATTGATAATGGATCATCTTCAACCTATGTGCTCATTCCCTTCTCAAACAATTGGGTATTAATGACAACCTAATTTCTAAGAATTCTACTCTTATTCGAGGTTATGACTCTACTACTCACACATGTCTAGGGACTATTTCATTACATATTTGGGTTGGGCCTAAGACTGTCCTCACTGACTTATATGTTATCGATGCTTCATTCCAATTCAATTTATTACTCGGTAGACCTTGGATCCAGGAAATGCAAGCGGTCCCATCTACTGTCCACCAATGTGTCAAATTCTTGCATGATGGACTATGAACATACTATTATTACTTGATGATCCATGAACCATTCAAATTTTGTCGCATAGATCTTATTACTACTATGCATATTCCTCCTTCTCAACCTATTCCATATAGTAGCATTGACACATATGAAATTAGTCAATCTATGCCCCACATCTTCTTTTTTATGGATCCTAGTATTCTAGGGTATTTCTACTCACACTATGGAAATTATCTCACTCACCGTATCTATTCCGATAAGCACTACTCCACTACCTGTTGAGACTCCTCTCACTCCCCCACCTAGTGCAACTCCTAGCAATATACTTGATAAAGCTATACAACATGATAATGCTAATGATATGATTGATTTTGATGATGAAGTCAATGTTGTCAAACTTACTGATGAAGCATTAGGCCAACTTAATTTTACTCCTATCGATGTCGATGAATCTATTTCAATGACACATTTGTGGTTGATGGCCCATGTGAATACAAATTCAAGACCCTCCTTATACTAATGTTATGATACTTTATCAAGGGTCTGTCAACACTTTAGATGTTATTTCACCCTCCCTTATCCAGTCTACATCTCCACCATCGCCTTTCACATGCACATTATTGATCAACAAATCTTTTTGGCATCATATTCCAGTGATCGATCGTACTTGTTCAGATACTATTTGCACACGTGAGGGATTAACTAGGCTTGGCTTGACACTTAACAAATTTTACCAATTCACTCACCTCATCTTTACCATGGTTATTGTCACATTACGGCCACCTATGGTCTTCATGTGTTTCATTTGACAATCTTTGTTGCATGTACTCCTCTTTTCTCCACTAACACTTGGGAAATCATGGCTTGACTATATTGGTGGTACTTTAGACCCACCACACTTCTATCATGTTCCTTATGCCATTTGGCAATATTTCCATTGTAATGATTCATCTCCTACTTATTCTCATAATCTTTCTCGTTGGTATGCACATGACTGTCCACCAATACCCTTCACCGATGAAGAATATGCAATGAGCATTTACACCCTATGTCATAATGGCTCTTTATATGATCCACCTCATTCTATTTCTTATCATGTCTCCAATGCTACTCCAGTAGGTTTCGACCACAACAGTGATGATCTTTTAGATAGTGTCACATGATCATATTCACCACTACATACTTGGGGGCATTACGCTTATCACACCCCCTAGCATCCCCTATTCATTTTTCATACTCACATATCACACATTTCTAGCATACACATATTCATTTACACACATAAACATCGACATTACCCGATGACACACTCTTGTGCTTTGGTTCACACTTGACTATTGAGGGCATCCTATACACATGAACCTCACACACTACATAGTAGACACTACACATTACACATCTTCATACATCTTACACTTTGTACATTTTACATCATCTTACATCTTACATCTATCATGCATCATTCATTTTTTTTTCATACATCATACATATCTACACATATACACATCTTACATTACATTACTATCATTACATCCTACACTACCTACTACACACATATCACATGACATATTCTCATCAAATACATTTACATACACATCATTGCGCATTTTACACATATTTTTACACACTCACTCACTCCTATGATGTACTCTATTCTCATGGTCCATACATTCCTATATTAGTGAGGGTATACATCTCAAATGGACCACATCACACTCACACATTCAATCATACACATTCTCTACTTTTTCTCATGCACATTCCTATATTAGTGATATACGCCATAGGATACATCATCACTTTACTCATCAGACACATTACATATACGTCTCTAGCATCCTTTAGTGATATACACTTTAGGCTAAATCATCACTCCTTCGATCATCTTGTCGTGATATACACTTAGGCTACAATGTCATCACATTCATCTCTATGTCACATGTCATCACTACACATTCACCACATCACACTTACACACAACACATAGTTTGAACCATTTCCCGATGACGCACTCTCATTTACGGTTCATTCTTGATCTTGAGGGGGCATAAACAAATGAACCTCACTACATACAATTCCATTCATTCTCGGGGGCACGTGGCTCCTATCATTCATCTATGCATTCCATTCCATCCATCCACAACATATTACATATCTTGGTTGCATTTACTCTTTCTTGCATTTACTTGTACATGTTCATCTTATTACACATGCTAGATAGATATATTATATGTCATTATCTTTATCATACACACATGCATTCACTTACTTTCTAGTTGTGATCAGATTATACATGTCCATTACACATAACATGGATGCTTTGGCGTAATACCTAGTACTAGTCCCATAATGGCTCCTGGGGCATCCACTTCATACACTACAGGTGTTATTGTTTCATTTTATTTCATAACACACTACTTTATCGATTATACATGTTTTTGACATACTTTTTATCTTTCTAACATGCTAACGGGTGCTTCATGTGCAACATTTGTTTTCAGGTATATTTTCCACCATGGTTATCTCTGTTACATTTGTTTACTTTCTTGTCATTTTTTGTCATTGTATGTGGGCTTTCCCTTTTTCTTGTATACACACTTGTTTTTTTATGGCCACTATGGCCTTGAGTTTCTTGTGAACATCATGAGTGGTGTCCCATGTTTGAAACCCACTTTTTTCATCCACTTTGTCTTTTTTACATTTACACATTGTATGTTTTAGCTTACACTTTGTCTTATACATGCATATTTGTCTTTTTTTGTACTAACACTTGTTTCCCAACCACTTGTTTGCATGTGCCTTGGTTTCTACCAAGCACATCCCCTTCCCCCTATGGGCACAATTTTAGCGGTTGGTCCTCTTTTGGGCCACATCCTCCTACAACAACGTCATGCGCCCCCAAAGAGGGGGCATCATTTGGGTGAATCAATCACCCATACAAAAGTATACACAACACAACACAATACATAGACTACAACACAACACAGTTTAGGGCTCATAATCAGACTTGGGTCCTTAGTACAATGAAAATTTTATATAGGGCAGTTACACAAATAATGGGTTTAAAACAATCTCATACAGTGAATTTATAGGAGGATTTTACAAGACAAGTTGTCCTTAGCATTTATGGGGAGCAATTAAAGGTTAGAGGATAAATAAAAATGGACTTTCCTCTCTACACTACTTCTATGGAGGCATTAGATTGCCCAAAAAACCATAATAGATAAAGATCTCTTTAGTTTTTGGGAAGTGTTAAAGGTTGGAGGATAAATCAGACTTTCCTCCCTACACTTCTTCGGCCAGTGGCATGAGATCCCCAAAAAATCACACTTCATCGACATGATCCTTTCTACACCCTTTTTCTCATCATGGATCAAGTGCACATGTTCCTTTTTCATTTTTGTACTTTCATTACACATTTTTACATATATACATGCATCTTTACACACATTTTTATACATATACATGTATTTGACTACTTGATCATCTTCTCTTTGTAGGTCCGTCTGTATGGGAAGCAAGAAGTCAACGTTCACTCAACATCAACAACAACATCACACACATCAACACTAACATGTAGGTACATCACACACATCAGACATCTACACACGTGCTTTAGCCTAGGTTCACTCTCATCACTTTTTACACTTTTGCATCTTTAGTCTCCACGCTCCATATTTTTATCACTCCATGCTTTTTCTAGTCCCTCGACACACTTTCTACATCAATCTACATGGATATCAAGTACACATCTCTATCTACTTTATGTTACGAGCATTCCGCTCACCAACATAAAGTGGGGAAAATGTAGACACAAAATCATTACACTTTGGGTAATTATCTAGTCTCGATCACATAATACTATTCATATGGTTCCTAAGTATGAAAAGTAATAATTAACCCATGTCTTTGCCATATTTCTTTTCTTTCAGTTGTTCTTCTTTTGGTCTTACACCTTTATTGGCCTAGTTTGCTGTTTTTCATACTTCATTTTCACCTTTTTCTACACTAGGCGCCCCAACTAGGATGTCGCCTGCCAGGCGCCCTCATCCCCTCTAGGTGTCCCCGTCCTCTTTTCACTTTACTCTCACTTTTTGGGTCCTTTATATTTGTTTTTCATCTTATATTTTTTTAGTAGTTGGCCTTTTCAGGGTTAATTACGAAATTCAAGCAAGGAATCATATAAATATAAATTTATGTGATCATAATAAGGGACCAAGCACTAAGCATTACTATCTCCACCTAAGGTTGCATCCATCAAAGGCATTTAGAGCTCCATTTGCATCCATCTAGCTCCATCACAAGGGAAAAATTCTGGTTCATCTACATCACACTTCATAGGAGGGGAGTTTATTATATTCCATGCACACATTATTTACATTCTACATCTAGTTACTTGCTCACTACTCACAAAGTTAAACACACACAAGAGTACCTAGGGCACATAATTCGCACACACACACACACGCACACAACTACATTGGGTATTATATGTAGTGCAAAGTGCTCAAATGTAAGTCCACCATTATGGGGGCCGAGGACAAGCCAACCACTTCATATGAATCTTTCTTTTCTTAGGTTTTTATGCTTTTCTTGGGGTTTTGTAGGCGATTTCTTTATCACACATTTACAACAAAACTTGGCAGTAAATCAACAACATATATGTGACAAGTAAGAAATGCTTTCCACCATTTAGTGGACCTATGAAATAGGTTTCCGGAACTCCACATAGACCAAGGTGCCCAGGATTGCAAAACCAGGTGCCCTAGGCACCTAATCCATTTTCTAAGCACCCTAGTCCAGCCAAAAGCCCATATCTATATTTTCCCAAGCTTATATGCGACGGTTTCCTCCTCCTATTCAGCCAGTCTCCTTCACTGCAACACGAGTCCCATAACCTCGAGGAATCAGCTAAGGTTATTCTAACCGTCTTTTACATATTATGGTTTCATATTTTCATAGTTTAGTTGATTGGCTATATTTCGGTTATTTCATTACTCATTTCTTTAACGCTCTTATAGTCTTATAAAGCATATAGATTAGGCATATATTTCCATATTTATCTTAATCAAAGTATGATGTCTATATGATGTCTTGTCCTTATCTCAAGAGCATCAGTAGGCTCCAAATGAGTGGAATTGAGATCCATAGCACTCCATGTCTACTTTGGTCAACTCTATTTATCAGAACTAAAAATTTCAATGATTTTAGCATTTTCTTATCATGTGGCAAGGTTAATTCCTTTGTTGTGTAATAATGATTTACTTTTGTCAAGGTTGACTACTTTATCGAGACATAAAATAGTTTGTTCTTGACATGATAAGATTCCAATCCTTTTTCATTAGTTAGGTGTGCATTTATGATTTTGGTAAATAAATGTCTAACTAGCAATTGTGCACACACACACAATGATCATTTTTGCTTTGTATTGATTTTCGATGTAAAAATTGAGCATTATATCCTTTTGTATTTTTAATAAAAGAATTAAAACTGCAAGTACTATGTAAAAATATAGAGAAATGAAGAGAATTCACCAGAAATTTGACACAAAGCGTGATAACGGAGTTCGGCACTTGAGGCCTACGTCTCTGGGCCTGGTTGAATGGGACCGATCTATTAAAATCTTGAAAATAATTCTTTACAAAGAATTCTACAAAATTCTGACCTTCTCACAGTCTTCCTCTATCAAAAATAATAGGGGTTTCTTTTTACTTCTCCTCAAAATTCCACTCCTAGCTCAAGTTATGAGCATTTCAATAATTTACACATCCCAATGCCACTTCAAATACAATAAAGCTCCTTTTATAATGTTTCCAAGTGGCTGGCTCAATGGTGAGGCCCATATTATTTTGCATGGGAGGTTAGCAGTTCAAATCCCCTCCACTTCCCTCTCCTTCTCCTTAGGCGGATTTTAAGAGGTTTATCCCACATTGTGGGTGCGCGAAAGGAGGAAAGCATTTAATAATGCAAAGGGGGTTTTGTATTGGCTTTAGAGCCACTTTTGCTGTGTAGATTGGTTTTCATTGCCAATGTTTGGCACATGGAGGATATTTGGCCTTGTTTTGAGGAGTTTGGCACCTCAATTTAGTAATATTTAATTACTACTTGACTTGGTAATAGCGTATAACTTGGGATTTTAGAATATGGCGTAGGTTTAGCAAATAAAAGCGTGGAATTTGGCAAATAGTTTATGTAATGCATGGCATTTGGAAAATGCATGGGATTAGTATCTATTTTTTAATTGCATAGTTTTAAATGGCATATCAATTAGTCCCACATGCATAGTAAAAATGCAATTAGAGGCATATATATACACAAGTTGGTATAATTGATAATATGAGAAGGAGGCCAAGACACCCCTCCATAATCAAGTGTGTCCACGAATGAGTGTCCAAGACCGGTGTCCAAAAACCACTTTTAGTCCATCACACAAATTTTCCATGTGTCATGATATGATTGAAACACTTGGTGAGCGTGCACATGTCCAACCTACACAAAAAAATCCCAAAATTTTCCAGTTGCCCTAAAATTTCAGCAGGCCATAACTTTTGCATACTAGCTCTGTTTCCTACAAACGAGATATTGATGGAATCGTATAATTTTTCTCCATGCTTTAAAAATGATTGCAACTTATTCTAAGAAGATCTTAGATCGGTGTTTCTCTGTGAGGATCCTCTGGATCATTCCTCCCCACTGAGAAACTTTTGGACCCCAAAAGTCAACTTAATTGGTGAATAGGTGAGGGTATTTCTCCCTCACCTTTCCGTTTCCATCCATTTAGCCTTGTTTGGATGATTTCCTTTGAACCCAACCCAACACAAGATACTCAATATCACCCCTTCACGAAGTTCTGACCTTTCTTGTCCAAAATGATGTCTTCCTGCAACTCATCAAGATACTCAAGAGCAAAATCATCAATGGAAGGCATTATGTTAGCATCATCATGATCAACAATCATAGGTGGTTCATACAATCTTAAATTCTCAACATTTACAACTGAGTAGATTTGCATATATGGAGGTAAATCCAACCGAAAGTGTTGTTACCAATTTTTTCCAATATTTGGAATGGACCATACCATATAGGTTTCAATTTTTTACCTTCACCTATCAGTCTTTCCTTGCTGATGTGAAGCCAAACTGAATCACCAACTTTGAACTTGTGATCAGTTCTATGTTTATCATGCCTAGCTTTGTACTTAGCTTGACTTTTCTCCAATTGTTCATGGACATACTGATGAACCTGTTGTATTCTCTGCACAAATCTTTTAGCCTTGTCAGAATCACTTGAACCATTAACAACAGTTTCATGTCCATAATATACATCTAATGGAGAATTAGGTAGATATCCATAACAAGTCTCAAATGGAGACTTCAAAGTAGAAGAATGTAAGGCACGATTATAAGCATGTTGCACATAATATAGATGTTCATCCCATAACTTAGGATGTTTTCCACAATAGCCCCTAAGAAAATGTACTACTGTGTGGTTTACAACCTCCATTTGACCATCGGTCTGTGGATGAAAAGTAGTGCTCTTTTTCAGTTTTGTGTCCATTAACCCCCACAATGTTGACCAAAATTCCCCAAGAAATCTAGAATCCCGATCAGATATAATTGAAGTAGGTAAACCAAAATGAACCCAAACAAACTGAAAAAAAAATGTGTAGTTCCTCACCAGTTATTTGTTTAGTACATGGAACCAACACACACATTTTGCTAAATCTATCCACTACCACATATAAGTAATCATGTTTCTTCCATGTCATGGGCAAGCCTCCTACAAAGTCCATGGAAACACTTTCCCAAGGCCTTGTTGGAACAGGAAGAGGAGTGTAAAGTCCTAATTTCCTATTACTTGGCTTGCTTGTGGCACAAAGAACACATCCCTTAATATACTTGTTTACATGTTCATGCATTCTAGGCCAATAACAATATTTTTGTAAATGTGCAACTTGTCTTACTAACACCAAAATGCCTGAAATAAGAGAAGTATGTGCTTCCCTAATCATATGCACACATTCATTTTCTAGAATACAAAGTTTACCAGAATGATATAACAATCCTTCATGCAAATGATAATATTTTTCTCCTACTTGTTTCCCACTTACTAGATCCTCATACACTTCTCTAAAATCAACATCATTTACATATTGTTCCTTGTAACTAACATGAGCCAAAGAACTATGTTGCAAAAGAATAGATGCTACTACCACTGGTGGTCTAGATAACATGTCGGCAACCTTGTTTTGAATACCTTTTTTATACCTGATTACAAGATGAAATTGTTGCAAAAATCCCATCCACCTGAAATGTCTAGACTGCTGCAATTTGGTTTGTGTTTGTAAGTATTGAAGCGGTTGATGGTCAGTATGTATAATTGTTTCTTTTCCCATTAAATAATGCTTCCACTTTTTAACACTTTGAACCAAAGCATACAACTCTTTATCATAAGTTGGATAGTTTCTTACCGCACTTGTAAAGGTTTCTGAATGGTAACACACTGGTCATTTGTTCTGCATCAAAACTGCCCCCATTGCATAGTCACTAGCATCTGTCTCAATCTCAAATGAATGTTGTAAATCTAGAAGTGCCAAGATCGGAGTGGTACTTATCTTCTCTTTCAGTGTATCAAAGGCTTTCTGTTGTTTTCCTCCCCACTGAAAGACCTGTTTAATACTTGTCAAAGCATGCAAAGGAGATGCAATATATGAGAAGTTAGCAATAAATTTTCTCTAGTACTGAACTGCACCTAGAAAACTCCTAACTTCCGTCACATTAGTGGGTCTAGGCCATTTCACAATAACCTCTATTTTTGTAGGATCAATTCTCAATTCTCCATTTCCTACAATATAACCCAAGTAAATTAAAGATGTTTTTCCAAATTCACATTTTGACATCTTCAAATACAATTTCTCTTTCCTTAGTGCATCTAAGACTTTCTGGATGTGTTTAACATGTTCATCCCATGACTTACTGAAAATAAGAATATCATCTAAGTAGACAATAATAAAATTATCAATGAATGGTCTAAAGATTTCATTCATAACTCTCATGAATGTTGTTGGTGCATTGCACAAACCAAAAGGCATCACTAACCATTCAAACAATCCTTGTTTCATTTTAAAAGTAGTTTTCCAAACATCACCTTCTGCAATTCTTACTTGGTGATAACCACTTCTTAAGTCTAACTTAGTGAAATAAATTGCATTCTTTAATTGATCCAGTAAATCATCTATTCTAGGAAGAGGGTAACGATTCTTTATAGTAATCTTGTTTAAAGCACGGAAATCAACACACATTCACCAAGTGCCATCCTTCTTAGGAACCAATATAATTGGTGAACCACATGGGGATGTACTTGGATGAATTATACCTTGAGCCAAAAGTTCCATTACATGTCTCTTGATTTCCTCATTCTCTACTACTGACAACCTATACATTCCAATATTGGGAAGAGGTGCATCCTGAAGCAACTGTATCTCATGTTGAACCCCTTTTGGGAGGTAGACCTTGTGGATCTTAAAAACATCATCAAAATGAGAAACAATTTTTTACCAATTCATCCTTATGTTTCAGATCACAAGTCTCAAAAGCCATCTCATGTTCTTTCTCTTTGGCTTTGACTACCATGAGCACAAAAATTTTTTCTTGAGTTTACAAGCCTTTTCATTTGACCTGCAGTTACCAAGGATAGATTATTCTTTTCATGGTGAGCTCTAACAATAAACTCAATTCCATCCTTTACAAGAAAATATTTATTTTCTTCCCTATAGAAGATTGCTTTACGATCATACAAATAAGGACTTCCCAAAACCACCCCACAAATATCCAAAGGAACTACATCCAATTCAACCTCATCTATAAACTTGTCTGTAATGGCAAATCTGAAAGTACAAGTTTTAGTTACCTACAATTTTGCATCATCACAAACCCAGCCCAAAGGATAAGGCTTAGGATGTGGTTTAGTTTTGAGTCCTAATTTCTTAACAACCTCCTCAAAAATTAGATTAGCTTGAGATCCACTATCAAAAAAGAGTATCAATTTTATATGCTTTGAAATTACTCTAATGTGGAAAAGCTCATTCCTTTTCTTATCATCATGTATAGTTTGTTTACTAGAAGAAGATGCAACATTTGTAGTACTATTGTTGGAAATTGAAAGAGTTGATTTACCTTGAAAACTCATAGCTGTGATTTTGGTTTCATCACCTGAATCAGAACCAAGATCATGCACTACAGTGTTTGTTTTCTTTTCTTTTCCTTTCTTAACCATCCATTTAGGCTTCTTTTCAGGATGTAATTTCCAACATTTAGACTCATCATGGTTTTTTTTACAATGATTACAAAATGGTTTTTCATCTTCCTTCTTAATAGTAGAGTTTGTTTTATGCTTACCCTTTCCTTTTCCTTGTTCTTTCAAACCTTTTCCTTCAGATTGCTTGTTCTTTTGATTAAAAGAAGAGAAAGAGGACTCCTTTGTCATTTTCCCTCATGCTTCCAAATGGGTTGCTTGAACACATACTGCATCAAGATTAGTAGGACCTAAAACAAGTATCATATGCCTTAGATAACTATGCAATCCACCAATATATTTGAGCAGTGTTTCTTCTGTGTTTAGGAAATTCCCAGAATTAGAGCCCTTTTCCTAAATTCTATGTGTATTCTTGAACACTTTGTCCCTTAGTTTGTCTTAATGTTTTCCAATCCATCATAGCTTGTTGCTTATAACCAAGAGGATAAAATTGTTGCCTAAGATTTGAAACAAATTCAGACCAAGAAGTGATTTCTATACCTTTGGTTTCTTCCACTTCCTGAAGCTTACTCTCCCACCAAATGAGTGTTGTGCCACCCATCGAAGAGTTTCCAAATGAATCTTTGCTTCATCATCAACAATTCTCTGAACCCTACAATATACTTCTATCTGCTTGACCCAGTTATCCAACTTCTCTGCATTTAGCTCTCCAGTATACATAGGCAATTCAAACTTGATATCTAACTTTAATGAAGGAAAATCAGATTTTAAAGGGTCTCTTTTAGGAATATCAGAACTAGAGCTTTCTTCTTTCTTACCTTCTCTAGTTCCCTTTTCCCTTTGTCTATCTTGGTACATTTCTTCCACCATTTCCTTCATCTAGTAGGAATGATTGACGAAAGTTTTCTTCCTCTTGATCCACCATTGTAGGACTTCGAGATCATCAGTACCAATTTTGGGATCTCCTTCAACTAACTCTCCTTCACCCTTCTTAGATCGAGACCTTGTTAACATCCAACACACAACTTGCAATCCAAAAATAGTTAATCTAAACCAAAAATCAGTCAAAACCAGCTCTGATACCAATGATCTGAAAATCAAATTTAACTAGCAATTGTGCACACACACAAATTTTGCTTTGTATTGATTTTCGATGTAAAAATTGAGCATTATATCCTTTTGTATTTTTAATAAAAGAATTAAAACTGCAAGTACTATGTAAAAATATAGAGAAATGAAGAGAATTCACCAGCAATTTGACACAAAGCATGATAACGGAGTTTGGCGCTTGAGGCCTACGTCTCCGGGTCCGGTTGAATGGGACCGATCTATTAAAATCTTGAAAATAATTCTTTACAAATTCTACAAAATTATGACCTTCTCATAGTCTTCCTCTATCAAAAATAATAGGGGTTGCTTTTTACTTCTCCTCAAAATTCCACTCCTAGCTCAAGTTATGAGCATTTCAATAATTTACACAGTCCCGAATGCCACTTCAAATACAATAAAGCTCCTTTTATAATGTTTCCAAGTGGTGGCGGGTCAATGGTTAGGCCTATATTTTTTACATGGAGAGGTTAGCAAGGTTCAAATCCCCCATATCTCCTTCCTCTCCTTCTCCTTAGGCGGATTTGTAGAGATTTATCCCACATTGTGGGTGCGCGAAAGGAGGAAAGCATTTAAGATAAGGAGCGGTGCATGTTGATTGGCTTAAGAGCCACCTTATGTTGTGCATGGATTGGTTTGCATTGCCAATGTTTGGCACATGGAGGATATTTGGCCTTGTTTTGAGGAGTTTGGCGCCTCAATTTAGTAATATTTAATTACTACTTGACTTGGTAATAGCGCATAACTTGGGATTTTAGAATATGGCGTAGGTTTAGCAAATAAAAGCGTGGAATATTGGAAAATAGTTTATGTAATGCATGGCATTTGGAAAATGTGTGGGATTAGTATCTATTTTTTAATTGCATAGTTTAAATGGCATATCAATTAGTCCCACATGCATAGTAAAAATGCAATTAGAGGCATATATATACACAAGTTGGTATAATTGATAATATGAGAAGGAGGCCAAGACACCCCTCCATAATCAAGTGTGTCAACTGAGAGGCCAAGACACCCCTCCATAATCAAGTGTGTCCACGAACGAGTGTCCAAGACCGGCGTTCCAAAAACCACTTTTATTCCATCACACAAATTTTCCATGTGTCGTCAATATGATTGAAACACTTGGCGAGCGTGCACACGTCCAACCTACACAAAATCCCAAAATTTTCCAAGTTACCTAAAATTTCAGCGGCCATAACTTTTGCATACCAGCTCAGCTTCCTGCAGCTCATATAATTTTTCTCCATGCTTTTCTAAAATCGAGATATTGACGGAATCGTATAATTTTTCTCCATGCTTTAAAAATGAGGGTGGGGGAAATGGATCCATGGCAGGGGCATCATCATTCGACTTGGAGGAGTCTGAGTCACCATGGGTCCCACGAAACTAGGGCAGAGTAGTGGTTGAAGAGAAGCGGCTGACAGGAGAAAGAGTGGATCCCCTCTAACCCTAATCTGAATCCTTCCAAATCATTCAGGGATGCGAAAGATCAAAGGTAGGAAGGAAAAGACATGAGCCGCACAATAAAACAAAAATTATGTTGTTGCTTCTAAGTCAACCTCTTTCAAGGATATCCTGGGAAGCTCGTGGTGGATATACTCCTAGAAACTAAGCCTATCTGGTTGATATGGCAGAAGAGATCCTTGCCCTCAAGATCAAAAATCCCGAGGTGGAAGAATATTTTGAGACACTCGGCTCAAGATGTTGTGATCGGGTGTTTCAATGGCCTTTGGCCTTCCTCTACCAAACTATATCAATGGATATTTGAAAACTGGACCAACAAGTGTGAAATTTCACTTTGTTCGTGGGTTTCTTTATTGTGCATTTCAAAGAAACGAGGATTATCAAAGACCGCCTATTTGGAGGACCTTGGTTCTAGGGTAATACCAATTTGTATTTGACTCCTTGGTTTCTAGAATTTGATCTGAATTCTCATTCAGTTACCAAAATGCCTATTTGGGTAAGGCTTCCAAATCTCCTTTGCATCTATGGTATGCCCTGGATAATATTGGTAATTGTCTGGGAAAGTTTATTAAAGAATATTTGGATAGAACTCACTCAAGGTTGTGCACGTATGCTCACATATGTGTTGAAATTGATTTGAGTAAAGGATTACCAGATCGTATTTTATTAAAATTTGGAAAAATTCAGCATTCACAGGTTTTGGATTATGAAAACACCGCCTTTAGATGCAGATTCTGCAAAAACCCGGGACATTTGCAAGCTTCTTGTCCTTTAAATAAAAATGGAGCTAAAAAGTGAAGCTCGTCAACTCCTAGTGGTTGGGGAACTGTGAATCCGGATCTGGTGTCTGCTTTGACATTCAAGGGGGCTCAAAGTATCAAACAACAAAAACAACAAAAAATAAGTAAGCAAGTTTCAGAAGTGGGAAATCGAGAATGTGGAGTTAGTGGGAGGAATGAAAAGAGGACATGTATCTGACAAATCGGATTCGGATCAGGAGTCTTTTCTGACTTAAGGGAAGTCCCAGGAAATCACAATGATCTTATGATTATTGTTCCATCTGACACGGGCATTTGGCATGAAGTAAAGAATAGGAAAAGTAAAAAAGGTTGAATGGGTAATATTGAAGACTTCTTCCCATCCCAGGTTGGGAAATAGCAGACTATTGGCTATTTTGCTTAGTTAAGTGTCATAGGCTTGTTTTTTGGGAATTTGGCCCAGCTGCTCTTGTTTATCTTCTTGGGTTTTAGACCTTTTTTTTTAATAGGGAATGGGTCCCTTCAACCAGCCTTATCAATAAAAAAACTATTCTAAGGAGAAATGTGGTTATTACTTTCTATCTACCACTTGGGCAAAATGAACACTTGAGGACTACATTTTGACTACATTATTCACTACATAGGAAGGTAAATTTCTAAATTCCATCACACACATTATCTTGGGAGAAAATTATTTATAGCCCACTATTTTGGTATAACTTACACAAGGAAACCTAGCTTGAGGGACACAATTCTATCACACACACACACAAACACACACACAAGAACTACATTGAGTCTGAAATGTAGTGCAACATTTGGTGACAATTTAAATGGGGTGATCACCGAGGTAAATCTCACTCAAACATATGCATCTTTTATTTTATATAATGTACATTTGAGTCTTGTGTGGATAGCTAGGGTTTATTTTATTTGAACATGTGTGACAGGAAACCATATAGTGAAGTGGATACGACAAAGAGTAAAGTGAAGGTGGCATCGCTTTGGACCACGAAAAATATATCCACGCTCACTACTAGGACATTAGTGCCCAATTAAAACACTAGCACCCGGGCGTGTTGTCCCCTTACGGGTGTTATTGTCTATCATACCTACATCATAGTCTTCAGATGAAACATGTGTACAATTCAGATTTAGCATATTCCATCATCTTTCTAGTTTAAATACAATCCAGATAGTTGGTTATTGGCTAAATCACTCTTATCCTATTGTTATCGTATTTTTTTTGTCATTACATGTTTGTTCTAATATACTTGATTTATCTTAGTCCTCTTATTAAGATTTAATTTCTATTAAATCATTTGGTGAACCCGTTTATTGAATTTTGCACATTGGATCTATTTGTTTCCCATCATGGTTAGCACTTCTCATGAATTTACTATTGAAAATATTAATGACCTAAATACATACATTGCTGACCATCCCAAAAACTTGGATATCTTGTTATATGTTGGTAGTGAAGAAGTAAAACGATTATCCTGTACAACCCCTATGGTCACTAAAATCATTCTGCTAAGGTTCCCACATCTTTTATTCCACTTTTTCTCCCCTACCACTATGGGGGCTTCATGGTTCTATTCCTATTCCTACGCCTAAAACCTACTTTTCTTCCTCTATTATCTCTCATATCAAACCTAGTTCCTCCTCAATAACCCACGCCTAAGATTCCCTATACCATGATTTACAGCTCAAATTTTTCAACTATAACATGCCCAATATTCTCCCTCTCTTGATTCTTCACTTCTCCTACATAGTCCTCTTGCACCCGAAGTTTCATCTTACCCACTTCTTCCCAATTTTTCTTCACCCAAGTTTTCTTTTGAATGTCATGGGGATCCACAAGAGCATATTAGATCATTTCATGTTGCATGTTTGGACTTTGCTTGTGATGATATTTTAATCACATGAGATTACACACTAGTTGAATCTACCAGTGATTCATGCCTTAGTGAAACATTGAAAGACTTCCAAAGTATGGGAAAATGGTTCCTTTTGAGGTAAATCTCTAGATAAGGTTAGCTTCCTTTTATCCTAGCTATCATAACACTAACACTACTCCTAAACAAAGTTATTGAACTACAATGGAAATGGGGAAGGAGAGATACATGAAATGAAACTAAGCTAAGGAAATGGCGATGATACCAGAATATAAAGTGGATATCTCTCCATGAGGGAAGAATAGGAAATAAAACACAAGATGAGAGGGTAGATATATGCCACAAATCAACACTACACGAACCATTTCATTCCACACATTTTAGACACAAGAAAATGAAAACACATGCAAGTATAACCCACACATGATATGTTAGAAATGAACAAATACATAAGAGACACAATAAACACAAATATAGGGTGGATATGAGACACAATAACAATATTTTATTGATCAAATACATACACAATCCATTACATTAGTGGGGAAGGAACCGGGTGCATTACATGTGATTAGATCTAAGGTCGAAGAACTCATGAATGCTCACCACCGTTTTGACATGGTAAATTTTCATTCGGAGAGGAGTTTTTACAAATGATATTGAGTTAATTTTTGTGTTTTATTGCACGAAAGTTCTTGTATTGCGTCAAGATATTCCCAAAGAGCCATATTAGCCTTTTTATTGCCAAATACCCGGATGCCCAAAATTGTTATATTACGTAAATGCGTCATTGGGATTTATCTGCGGAAAATTTGTATTTAATTATTTTGAGCCCGTTTGAGGCAATTTGCGCTCCGTTTTAACCCTGTTGTGATCGAACATATCATTATTCCTATATACCATAAGGGTTTTAACTAGGAATAAGTTTTGGGCTTTATTTGTGACTTTTGGCAATTTTTGTGTTTTTGTGTTTTCCGTTTCGTTTTTACGTGAAATTTCTCTAGACGATTCCTTTGCGGGTTAGCCCGATTCTTGGCTGGAGCAGTATTGGAGAACATATACACGTTATGCCGAGGAAGTCACCATCGGAGTCAGTTCAGCAGGGAAAAGGCGAAGTCGTGCACTAAAAAGCCCCTGCGGGGTTGGGCGCATTTTTGGAAAACAAAGGATTTAAGTGGATCATGGGAAAAATAGAAGCAGCAGGCAGGTGGGATTTTATTGCCTGCCTTGCAGGGTACTTTTTCCCATGATGGAAAAGTCACTTAAGTCTGCAGTGGGAAAATTAGAGGCAGCGGGCAGGCGGGAATTTATTGCCTGCCTTGCAGGGTAAAAATTCCCATGGTGAAATAAAGAAAAGTGACTTAAGTGAAATCATGGGATTTTATTGCACCTTTGCGGGTAAATAATCCCATTGTCAAAGTCAAATCACTTAAGTGGATCATGGGATTTCCGGGGCTGCCTTGCAGGGTAAAGAATCCCATTGTCATAAATTCTTAAAAATAGAATTCTATTATGCAAAAAAGTGCGCCCCTTTGGAGAGAAACATGGCAGCCTTTAAAGTGGATTAAATTAATTATTTCTTCTTCTAATTTTGGCGCCCAGGCATGGAAGAAAGTCAACAAAGCAAAGGGAATAAAAGAAATAAAATAGATGGTTAAATTAAATAAATTTAATTTATTTAAAGGCTGCCCCCTTCATGTCAAAAAGTGCGCCCCTTTTGGGAAAGATATAATGCTTTTTAAAGCATTAAATGATTAAATTAAATTCTATTTTCAGTGGCTATGGTCAAAGCACACTGTGAAGCTTAAGTGAAGTGAAGAGTGGATGATTAAATTGAATTAATTTAATTTATTGGATGGTTGTCCTTAAACATGCTATTTTAACACACCAGTTAAAGAGAAGAGCATGATTTTTAATTAATTAATTGCCAGGAATAGGAAGGGCAATTATTAATTATAGAATTATGAGGGTTATATAAGCATGGGCTGCCATAAGGGTGAATTAATTAATTCACAGGTAAAGAATTGCAGCCAAGAGGAAAAGTGCGCCCCATTTGAAGAGGATTTTTGCTCAGACAAAGGTGAAAACAAGGCTAAAAGCTTCCAATTTTGGCGCATGCATTGAAGGAGGTTGATTTGTGTTTGCATAATTGTTTGCATAAGTGTTACAGGTGCTCAGGTGAAGTTGGAAAAATTCATGCTCTCTTTGCATACAAATTAAACATCAATTTTTGGGGCAGCAGGCTTGAAAAGTGCAGATTTTTATCAATTAAAATTCACTATTCATGCTCCGGTGGCCATCTTTGTCTGAATTAATTGCAGGAATTCATTACGGTGCTTTCTGAAAAGAAAGGAGCTCTAATCGATGTCGATACATTGAATATATCCTCGAATCGAAGAATTATCCGGATCTGCACTTTTGATTTTGAAGAAATCGGCCAAGTAAGAAGAAAAAGAATTATTGGACAAAGATAGACAAAGCCATGGCAAAGAGAGATGAAAAAGCAAAGCACATGGAGTCATGCATCACTTCCAAACTTGCAGACATAGGAGACACAGATCTAGGTCCGGAACCTCTTTCCGAATTGATTGATAGATCCAGAGCGGGAAAGACTTCACTCATGCGTGCGGTTAAAAGCAGTGGAATTATTCGAGCTGCAGCCTTTCCATACATAGCCCAATTGCCAGAGTTTGTTATGGAGTGCGCTAGATCTTACCATCCTTCATCCAGATCAGTGCGAGATGCTACGGGAAAACAATAATTCGATTGGATGCAGAGTTCATCAATTATTGTTTGAAGATTCCGGTGCGAAAGGTGGTGACTTCCATTAGCCTTCAGGATGCGGCAGCAGGTGGGAGAAGCATAGAGTTGATTGCGTGAGCATAATGAATAGCAGATACATGAAGAAGCCTAGATCTCCTTCTAAGTTCCCAAGAACTCTTCCGCGGTCCAATTTGGTGCAGGAGGTCGATGATATTGTCAAATTGTTATGCAGGATTAATGGCGAGGCGAATGCTTACACTTTCCATACATGGATGTATGCTTTCATCAGGACCATTGAAGTCAACAAGGTTGATTCCATAATCAATTGGTCGGAAATTATTAGCGACAACATTGGTGAGCAACTCGGGAGCGTGAAGCGTACTTTCGGCTTCAAAATGACTTCTACTTGGTGTACTGCTGACTTCACAAGGCATCTTCTCAAGTTGGATAGATGTGGCGTTCTTTCTAAGGACCCCATTTTTAGTGCTACCCACGACTTCTTGTACTGCGTGCGAGAAGGATTTCAAAGTGGTCGATGATGGATTCTTCTACGATTTCATTTGCAGGCTAGACAAGGACCTAAAGGTCAACAAGGTAAGCAAAGAAGCGTGGGAAGCCGTATCCAGGATTGGCAGTCTATTCATTCAGTTTGCAGATTTCACATACCTCAGGGTTACGGGCTTTTACGGAGAACCATAAAGATGCCCGGATATCCGAATGATAGATGGATCGCCATGTGGTGAGCGAGGCAACTTGTGGAGATACCACGACCTTGATCGAAAGCGGCACAAGTCTACGGGCTTCTTTCCGATCACTGTCGGACATTATAGCTGCCAGAGCATTCATAGAGCTCGAGGGATGGAGGCGCAGATGTTATCTGAGTATGAGCAAGAGTTCTTCATGGCACGGCTGAACTTCGATCCATTTGGAGTAGCGGGAAGACGATCTCCCAGGAGTACGCACATGTGCCTTCATTGGAGGATTTCTGGATGAAGTGCAAAAGTGAGTACGAGGTTAGAAAGAGGGATTTCAGCAGGCTATCAGCAAAGCAAGTGTTCGACTTTGGACTAGCGCGGATACCTGCGGATCTTAAAGATGATGGGAATGTGTTACTTGACACTTACCATCAAATGGGAGGAGATAGAGCCGTACTTCAGGATAACGTAGGAGGCTGCATACACACGATTGAAGAAAGATCTGGAGTTGTTTTGGTGAATACTTCAAACTGGTTGCTGACGAAGGGATATTGCCTTGATGAAGCATTGATGAATCAAGTCACGGGCAACTTTGGCGCAGGAGATTCCCTCAAGCGGAAGCATGGAGGAGAAAGCGTGCGAAAGGTCCGAGAAGTTGAAAGTACATAGAAGATCTCAATCAAAGGAGAAGATCACTTCCACGGCCATGACTTTAGCTCGGCTTCTCCAGCACCCAGTACTTCACCAATTATTGCACCTGCAGCAGGACACTTCCATGCCTCCATTGGATCCGGCGACATTCATCTTCTCTCCTCAGCCACTCCGTTCATCACCTGTTCCAGAAGAGATGTTAAAGCTGCAGATGGCGGAGTTCGAAAGAGCTTTGTCCTTGGATGATTCAGAGGATGGCAGCCATAACACTGTGGCACTTTTTGATGGAGAGGATGCAGAGCGGGAGATGGTAGTGCACTCAGCGACTTCTCATTCTCCGAGAAGTAACTTCTCGGAATGGTTGGCTTCGCAGTTGGTTCCAGAAGCGAGAGTGGAGATGAACTTGGAAGAACACGACTTGCAGCTACTCCAGAGCCTAGGCGGAAAAGACAGAAGGCCTAAAGTTGCTAAAGCAACTTCTAGGTTGATCATCGAGGAATCGGGCGAAGTTTGTTGAGATATCAATTCCGGCAGAAGGAAAGAAGGAGGATGAGCTCACGGCAGAAGATGTTACAGTAACCAGAGTACCCCTCGGTCAAGCCACCACAGAAGGATTGAAGCAGGATACATGCAGACATTGATAGATGCTCTATTCCTTAGGCTTGACAGTGAAAAGGCGGAGAAAGAAGAGCTTCAGAAGCAGGTATCTCAATTGTGCGAGATCATAGCCAAGGTTGCTAAACCTTCCATTCAGCCCATTTGAGCAGGTGAGTGATCATCTTATGCGGAAATGGAGGATGCTGAAGCAATCAAGTAAAAGCTATTGTGAATGGAAGGATTTGATTATTCATCAAGCTTACATCTGACTTGGAGAGTGCTGACCCGCTAAAGGTTATGAATGATGCGGCAAATCAGTTGAAGGCAATTGTGACGAGCATAGTGGACATGAACACGATTCTTGAGAGTAACACTTGAGTACTTTGGCGAGATCAACAAGGCTTGCTAGGAGATGTATTGGTTGCGAGAAGCAGATTGTACGGATGGATCGGTTGAGAAGGGAAGCATTGGAGTTTGCGGTATCTTTCCGTTTGGAGATCTGCGAGTTTCTTGAAGAGGATGCGAGGCACTTGAGAGTAGGACATCATCCTTACCAGACAGTATATCATTTCTTTCACTTTGAGGAGAGAAAGTGGTGGGAATGTTACTTCATACGTGCGGATCGTTCCTAGCAAGTGCCTAATTCCTGGAAGGGTCTCTTACGATGGTACAAAGAGAATTGATAAAGCTCTTAAGCCTTTCACGATGAATTCTATTAGCGGTGGTGGCGCTTTGCGGCGGATATTGCGAGGTTTGGGCCGAGCTTGGAAGATGTGGAGCGTGCATCAAAGTGTTGAATGAAGGATTGCTGTGCAGTTTAGGATAGAGAAGGAAGCAATGGCTAAAACAGATGGGAAGATGTTGAATCACATGTTCAACAAGTATATCCGATATCAGAACAAAAAAAAGACATAAATGTTACAGCTGGCATGACTTCTTCTTCTTCTTTCTTCTTCTATTTTCTATGTTCCGGATGAAATTGTAAAACTTTAAGTTATTGGTTTTGCAACCATTACTTAAAGTCATGTGGAACAATTCTATTAGTTAAGTGATACATGTGTCACTTAAGGAGAAGTTAGTTGAGGATGATTGCCAAATGTCATCTTTACTTGTTTTTGTGTTTGATTCGATTAGATTTCCCATTTGTACTTTCCCTCCTACATTCTATAAGTAGGAGAAGAACCTCTGGGTTAATGATCAGAATTTGTAAGCAACAATCTTGTGTTCTAGACTTTGTGTTGAAACCCTTGAGAGCCACTTGAAGCGAAGGAATACAAAGGAGCAGAGTTTCGGAGAACTTTGTGTCACGGTGTATTGTGTTTCTTGCTTTTAATCTTAGATCTCTTAATAAACTTTGTGTTATTTTAGATCTAGATCTAGAGCTACCTTTGTTTTAGAATTATGTGTTTATATCTATTGGTTTCTTCTATGTGCATGCAATCAACTCTCTGCTTCTATTGATTGGGATGCACATCTTCCCCATTTCTTCTATGTGTTTATATAATTCCTTAACTTTTCCCTTCTTATAAATATTTTTCTTTTTCTTTTCAAACAAGTAGTTTAAAACTTACTTGCTGCGAGCATACTTTATTCGATTATGGTTCATGAGTGAGTAGTTAAAGTAAAACCCCATTTAGATATTAGCATACTTTTACTTCATTATTCCAGTATATTTTCCTATGCATTCCCACCTCTATTTTGGGCCCATCTTCATTTTAGCCTAAATCCATTTTTTCATCCTTATCTTTTTCCTAGTCGGCCATGTCCATTTTTCATCCTTAATTACAAAATTAGAGCAAGATAACCCTATAAATACAAAGTTATGAGACCATAATGAGGGTCCTAGCGTCACATACTACTATCACTCCATCTAGAGTTGCATCCATTACATCACTTGCATCCACATAGTGTCATGCATCAAGGCTAGGAGATCTACATCAACACACACAACATAGGGGAGGATTCTATTCTATTTCATGCACACATGCTATTACATTTTCTATAGTTATTATTGCTCACTACTTCACAAAGTGTGATTGACACAAGAGCACCTAGGGCACATGACATGCACACACACACACAAAACTACATTTGGGTCCGAAATGTAGTGCAACACTCATTTTAGTAAGCCCACTATTGTTGTAGGAGCTGAGGTCAGTCCAACCCATTCATTTTACATCTTTTATTTTTAGGGTTTTGATACTTCTTTGTCTTTTTAGGTCATTCCTTCATCTTGCATTATTTCACACACTTTGATGCAGTTCAAGATAGATCTAGTGTGAAAAAGAAATATTCATGGTCATCTTGACACCTTAAAAAAACTAGATTTTAGAGCTTTTACAAAGACCAAGGTGCCTATTCTGTAGACTAGGGCACCCCGGGGTGCCCCAAGTACCTTCCGGGTGCACTCGAGTCTTCTTATATCTTCCAGATCTGACCTTTTAGGGACTTTGAGTGATTGTTTCCTACTTCTAGGATTTCTATCGGACCTACAATGACAACTGTGACAATCTCCAGCAATCAACTAAGTCCTTTCCTTTTACATCTTTACACATTTAGGGTTTTATTTCATTTAGTATAATTATTTAAAATCATTTCCATATTGTTTTAGCATAGTTTAACATTTTAGTCCTCCTATATTAGATTAACTAGTTGTTATACTTCTTATAGTTTAGTTTAATTTTAGTTAATCATTTTGGTGAACCTGACATCTCATCATGGGTAAGCATCATAGGAAATGCCATCTTGGGTAAGTAATCTCCATTTTTTCCTAAGTCTCCCATTACTTTATAATTTGATAGTCCATGGTCACACTTTTGTTGACACTCCTACTGATCCTTCTGGCTATAGACCTTTCCTTCATTCATTCAACTTCCATCTTCTGATATGGATCCTAGAGCTATCGATGATGTTGTTGTTTTCTTTATCTGTGCACTATCGATCCTACTATTTTAGCACAACTCATAGTGAAGTACAAGCTCTTCCTCCTAATCCCATAGCCACACCTGCTACCATTAGTGAACCACAAGAACCTTCCCACTCACTTGTTCTTCTCCAGTATTATGTGTAGATGATTCTACTAATGCCATAGTGGTCCCTACTTCTCCATCTTCTACAATTGAATCTCCATCTCTCGTAGTTCCACATGACTTAGTTCCTATTGTTTGTATGATTGATCAGGTCCCTTCTGATTCTCATCACTTACTCCTAATGATACTAATGCTATGGTACTCTACACAACCTACTCCATACTACTCTCTTGCTTTACCACTCTCTACACCACATCCCCTTATAGACAAGTTACCACTTGAGGGTGTCATTCATTCATGATCAACATGGTATTCTTCCTCTTCACTACCAATATTACTACTATTATTCCATATCAAGAACCTTTACAATACATAGATGTTGTTCCATCATATACACCCAACATCATCACCTCTTTTAGTGTGTCCATCATTCACTTGCACCCTCTTCATGAATAATTATTATTGGGAGCACATACCACTCGATACTTCATGCATGGCCATTATATGTTCACATGATGGTCTCTCTCGGCTTGGTTTTAACTTTTGCAAACCCTCCATCCTCCTTTATGTGATTCACATTTGTATCATGGCTCCATTATTCTTACTTTGTTTATGGGCCTACATGTTTTCCATCTTGTAGTTCATCTTGTGTGTTATCATACCACTTCTTTTTACTCTTGGACAATCTTGGTTAGATTATATCGGTGGCACTCTAGATCCTAATCATATTGATATAGCATTTCCCATGCCATTTGGCATTGTGCATTTTTGTAGTAGTTCCTTCCTTTGCTATTCACCCAACTTCACTATTTGGTATGCTCAGGGTTGTCCTTTACCTCCCTTTATGGATGAAAAATACACCATGGTCATGTATATCTTACACACTCATGGTTATTTGGATGACCTACCACATACCACTGCTTATCAGGTTTCCCATGCATCGTCCATACATGATTTTGACAATAATATTTGATGACCTTTTAGATGATCTTACTTTTCCTTTATCTCCTTATAAACACCAATCTATCACCACCTCAAATATGCCCTATATCCACCCATTTAGTTGATGACTTCCACCTTCACATAGTCATCCATCTAATACACACCTATTGATTCCATACACATGCATTACAAACTCAATAGTATCAGTCCATGGAAGCCACGATTACATCTCTCATTGTTGAAGTTGAGAAAACTTAAGGTTGCTTCTCAATCTCATGTTGGTACTCATGATCCACCTCATACACCATCTACATCCACTATGTGCCCTCTCTCATTGACCCTCCAAGTACACCATTTCCTCCACCTCTCATCTTTCACTCTAATGCTACAACACAAGACATTTTCATTCAACTCTTAATCATCAAATGATTACTCTACCACCTACTCATCACTATCCTCCTTCTCAACTAGTATACTTGTGATCATCCATATTGCCACTATCATCAAATGCATGGACATCATACCAATGCTTTTCACACTTTTTCATGCCTAATTATAAAACTCAAACAACTAGGACTTCTCTTCTTTGATGAGAAACCATCTCCTATTCACCATCCATCTAGCCCATCGGCTCATTCATCATGTAAGTCTTTAGTTAGTACTACTCAAGTACCTTCTCAATGAAAAAATTTTTTCACATAGTTCATTGTCTCCCCATCATGGACTCAAACTCAATGTACAAAATGTTCCTACATCCCTCTCTTCTTCATTCATTCATTCTTCACGTGCATATATAGATTCCATTCACCATGCACATTTATCTACTATATTACCACTATTAGATCATGGCCCTCCACTTACACTATCCTAGGCATCAGTTGAGGGACCTCATCCTCCTTCACCCTCATTGGTTAGTTCATTCATACCCATTTGGGGGGGCATGGTATCTCATTTCCCCCTCCCATTCTCATCATCACATCATCATCATCATCCTTTCTTTCTATATAACATATATATCATCATCATCATACACCATCATTACCCGATGACACACTCTTGTGCTTTGGTTCACACTTGACTATTGAGGGATTACCATTACACTAAACCCCACACACCACATCATAGGCATTACATATTACATTTCATCCTACATTGCATACATACCATTCATTCTACATTTATTTCTACATTATACTATTCATCTCATCTACATTATTACATTTACATATCACCATATCATACACATTTAGTCACATTATACATTATACATTACATTTTCATATCATACATTTTTCCATATATACACTACTATCATCATCATTACATATGAGTCTAGTTTTACATTTCATCCCTACATTCTACATTTATACTAGTCCATTATATATATGGGTCTATCTTTACATTTTATTACACACATTTATATATACTACCATTTACATATTATATACATATACATTACATATATTTACATCATTTATACATATCATATTCTACATATTACTACACTAGATTACATTACATATGGGTCTAGCTTTACATTTTATCACTATATTACATTTCTATCTACACCTATACACATATTATTATTATTTCACACATTACATATTACATATCATACACATTACATCCTATATTACATTTCCCACATTTATGCATTTACATACCATATTCATCACTTTATCATTTATACTACATTTTTTTTCTACATGTTTTCACTCACCACCCCCTATGACACACTTTAGTTCCTCGGTCCATACTCAACTTCCAAGGGTTTACCAATCAAATGGACCTTACACTCACCATGCGACATTTCATCATGTGACATTTCCATTAGTGACATACACCTTAGGTTAAATCATCACCTATTACTATCATTTTGTAGTGGTATACACCTTAGGTTACATCACCACTCCTTATTATTCATCTTGTATATATATACACCTTAGGTTAAATCACCATATTTTTCATTTTGTAGTGACATACACCTTAGGTTACATCATCACCCTCCTTTCATCTTGTAGTGATATACGCTTAGGGATAAATCATCACTCATCATCTTCATCATCATATAGTGATATACGCTTAGGGATAAATCATCACTCATCCATTCAACAAGTCATGATATACGCTTCAGCTATAGGGTTCACACACATCTCTCCACATGTCACATCTCATCACCATTACATATACACACTCATCACAATGCGCTAGACACAACCAACACTACTCGACCATTTCCCGATGATGCACTCTCATTTATGGTTCATTCTTGACTGATTGAGGGGGAAAAAAATGAACCTCATTGCATACACTTCCATCCACTCGGGGGCATGTTGCTCCTATCATTCCATCTTGCATTCCATTCCATCCATCCATAACATATTGCATTGTCTTGGGGGCATTTACTTTTGTTTACTAGTGTTTTGCATGATCACTTTACTACACATGTTAGATTATTTCTTATATGTCATTATCATATCATACACATGTGTTCATTCATGCCTTTTTTAGTGTGATCATAGATACAAGACTTTACACGTGGCATGGATGCTCACCTTCTACCCTTCCTATACCGATCATTGGGGCATCCACATTCATCTTATCCAGGTGTTATTGTTTCATTTTGTACTTAGCATCTTATATTACTTTCTCATACACACTTTGACATATTGGTTATCACTCTAACATGCTAATGGGTGTTCCATGTGTAACACTTGTTTTGTAGGATTACATGTTTCCATGACTACTTGTTTGTTTGTTTCTACTTGTCTTGTCCATTTTTTCCATTGTATGTGGGATTTTCCCTTTGCTTGTGTGCACACTTGTTTTTTTTTTGCGCCATGATGGCCTTGCGTGTCTTGTGACATCATGAGTGATGTCCCATGTTTGTAACCCACTTTGTGTGGTCTACTTGTTTTCTTGTGTGTTTACACTACTTTGTTTGGTAGTTACTACATTGTCTACGTGTATTTTTACACTTGTCTTATTGCATGCATGTGTTTTCGACTAACACTTGTTTTGGCTAGCCATCCCCTTTTGTGCATGCCTTGGTTTCTACCAAGTGCACTTTCCCTTTCCCCTGTAGGGAAGAGTTCTACAGGTCAGAGTGTGGTAGGTCCTCTTTTGGGGCCACATTCTCCTTTCAGTGACGACATCGCATGTGCCCCCAAAGAGGGGGGCATCATTGAGGGTTTTACATACTAACACAAACGTATTTACACTGGTTCAATACAATGCACTTTCCACCCTTGGCATTGTGGGTTTACATACAGTGAGTGAGTTCGACTAGTCTACGAACTCCATACACAATGGCCTCTACAGACATGGTGTCCTTTGGCATTTCTATGGGAAGCAATTACAGCTTGGAGGTTACAGTGGGTGTGCCTCTCTACACTACTTCATCCAATGGCATCGGATCACCCAAAAACTAGGATGTATAGAGATCTCTTCACACATTTCAGCAAAAGTGGTTAAAGGTTGGAGGACATAGAGCATTTCCTCCCTATACTTCTTCAACCAGGGTGGCGTGAGATCACCCAAAAACTCACGATAGTACATGATATCCTTCTACACCCTTTTTCTCTGACATGGATCAGGTGCACATGTTCCATTTACACTTTTATTTTCACATATTTTACATTTGTGTACTTTACACATTTCTATACACATGCATATTTTACACAACATTTTTTTACATACATATATATTTGACTACTTGATCATTTTCTCCTTGTAGGTTTGGTCATATGAGAAACAAGTAGTCAAATTAGGGGCAAAACAATGAACAACAACAAAAATGACAATGACAACACACATGTGATGACACTTGCACTTTCTTTACTAACCATGCAGTACACTACACACACAAAACAACACACATGTGTTTCACCCTAGGTTCACTCTCATCACTTTTTATGCATTTTTCATCTTTAGAATCCACGCTCCTCCACATTTTTTTTTTTTCATTCCACGCTTGAGTCTAGTCCATCGACATGTCTTCTACTACACTCTACATGGATATCAGTACACATCTCTATCTACTTTATGTTACCGAGCGTTCCACTCACCAACATAAAGTGGGGGAAAATGTAGACACAAAATCATGCACTTTAGGCATTATTTAGCCTAGTCTTATACTACTATTTAGAGGGTTCTCAAGTGAAGAAAGTACTAATTAATCCCACCTTTTGGCCATCTTATTTTTATATTTTATTTTCATCATTCCCATATTTTTTCCTATACATATCCACCTATTTCATAATTTCCCATCATTTTAGCCTAAACCAAGGGGCCATGTAGTATTGGGCACCTGGGTGCCCCTGTCCCCCACCTGGGCACCCCGATCCATGTTCCACTTTCCCACTTTTTTTGGGCCTCTTTTCTAGCCATTTTTCATCCTTATCTTTTTCCTAGTCGGCCATGTCGGGTTAATTACAAATTAGAGCAAGAGAACCCTATAAATATAAAGTTATGAGACCATAATGAGGGTCCTAGCATGTCACATACTACTATCACTCCATCTAGAGTTACATCCATTACATCACTTGCATCCACATAGTGTCATGCATCAAGGCTAGGAGATCTTGCATCAACACACACAACATAGGGGGAGGATTCTATTCTATTTCATGCACACATGCTATTACATTTTCTATAGTTATTATTGCTCACTACTTCACAAAGTGTGACTACACAAGAACACCTAGGGCATGACATGCACACACACACACACACAAAACTACATTTGGGTCTGAAATGTAGTGCAATGCTCAATTTAGTAAGCCCACTATTGTGGCAGCTGAGGTCAATCTGACCCATTCATTTTACATCTTTTATTTTTAGGGTTTTGATACTTCTTTGTCTTTTGTAGGTCATTCCTTCATCTTGCATTATTTCACACATTCGGCGTAGTTCGACAGATCCAATGATGACAGATAGAGAATATTTTAGGGCATCTTGTGACCTTCCAAAATCATAGATTCTGAGCTTTTACAAAGACCAGGGCACTATTCTATAGACTAGGGGCCTCCAGGCACCCCCTTCTGGGCACTTGCGCTCCTTATATCTTTGCTCTAGGGATTTAGATCCTCCAGATCCTATTCCTTTTAGACTTCGAGTGATCATTCCTCTATATTTCTTGGATTTCTACATAATCATACTTAAACATGTGTGTGACAACAATAATCTCATGTCAATCTCCATAATCAAGCTAAGTCCTTTCCTTTTACATCTTTGCATTTAGGGTTTTATTTCATTTAGTATACAAAAGCACCCAAAAACATGCTTTTATAAGATCCTCATGATTTCAAATTCAATCACAATAATTTTCCCTCATTTTTATCAACCCATACATCAAGGAAACATCCAAAATTTTAATTACAATACTCACAAGTGACCAAGTATATTGACCTAACTAAAAACCTCATTATATGTGTCAAAAATGGTTCAAAACCCCATGGGCACAATCATAAAATTGCCCTTACATCAAAACCATACTTATTCATGACCCATAATTCATTAAAAATGATTAAAATATCATTTAAAATTCATACATGGTCACAATTTAGCTCAACCAATCAAATTATTTCATTTAATGGGCCCAGTGCACTTTGTAAATCTCAAAACTATTGTTTCCTACACCCTTCAACACCCTAGAAACTTCATTAGGTCACCAAATCACTTCCACACATATAAACCATGACATGTAACCACTTGATGGAAATAATATAACCTTTATAATACTTCTAATCAATTTATAATCCTTGAATCAACCTCTTGCTCAAACCACAACCACTTTTGTCTTCACCAAATCAACTTTAAATGCCAAAAAACGGGTTTCCAAAGGTTAGCTCATAAAAAGATTCAAGACCTTAAAATGTATTAATTCATTAAAAATTCATCCCTCATCACATTCTAGGTGATATGAAACATCACCAAATCCATCTCATGCTTCAAACAACTCCAAACTTTCACCAAAACACATCATGTTCTTGCACTAACAAAATTCTTTTTGTCCACAAATGTCACTTGAAACCATATAAAACTACCTCATCATGAAAAAAAATATTCACTGTAAATATATTTGAATCATATTTCCAACACAACTTGAATCATCTTTAAACTCCACATGTAGCTCTTGTTATGGCCATTTTTATTGAGCATTGTTTTTAAGGCCTCAAAAGTGCCCTTTGACTAGTCAACCTAAATGGAACTCAAATTATACCTGAATTTAAATGTTCTTAAATCTCCATGGACATCAATATTCGAAAATACCATAATAGAATTGGCTATAATCAACTCACATACATCATGCACCATCAATTTAGCATGTTACTCCTTTGGACAACCTTGTCCCAAAACCTTCTTCTTCAAAACTAACTTGTTTGAGTGGGGCCCACTCATCACCATGACCTCAACCATACATTTTGGAAATATAAGAGAGTCATAAAATCATCCAATCATCACTTTTTATAAAGTAATAAAAATTGGGTCATATACCTCTTCTTCTGCAGATTGCTCCTAGCTAGGTTTAACTAGGGTTTTAGACCACTTTATCTTCTTAACATTCGTTCATAAAACTTGACAATAAACTGAACCTCGATTATTTTTTGAAAACTTTATAGACTCGCCATATAAGCATACTTGAAAACACAATGTCTTGTGCAAAGCACAAATTCACAATGAGCATCATAAGTTCAAATTCAAGCTAAATTTTCACTTGTTCTTAACCATGTCTCACATAAATTGTCATATCTTGCAAAATTCTCATCCTAGAAACCTAAAATTTTGCTAAAATCACCATAACACATCACATGTAATACATCTTTAATCATCATAATTTCAATACCATACCTCAATATCTCAATCCATTAAGACTTACATTTACTTACATGTATGTAGGGTTTTTTTTTATTATTGGCAAATAGTCAATTGAAAGGGACTATACCCTTGTGTAAACCTCTAGAGGGCCTAGGATCCTAATAGGAATGAAAACCAGAAATAGAAAGGATCAAATCCAAGTGTGACAATGAAGCCCAAAGTAGCCAAGAAACAGCTACCCAATCAAGACAAAACATACAAAAACTCACCTAAAAAAAGAAAGAGACCGCAAAAACAGCAAAAAAACCAAACAAGTGCAGCTAAAGCACCTACAACTACTTCTTGGCAAAAATTTCGATGCTGGTTTTGATGTTCTTCAGGATTTGAACATTCCCAAAGTTGTCATGTGGCATAAAAACATCCATCTTATAATCCAAAATTTCATCAATGGTCCTTTTGCTTTCATTATCATTGCCCCAAAGAGTTGTTGGAACATTGTATGTAGGGTCAACTGAAAGAATGTAATAAATCATCATAAAACCTCTAAAAATGACCAAAAATACCTTATATACCATGATATACCTAAATTCATGCTTCCATGAGCTCATATAGCTCCAAAACACAATCTCACACCTCCAAAACACCATGTCTCCCTCAAAATAAATACAAAGGCATAACATAGTGAATGACCTTTATCTCGCACCATTCCACTTAAGTGAGTTCCCAAGAACAGTCCAAACCTACTATCTATAATGTCAACATGCTTCTCAAGCATCCAATAATCTCATAATGCCATGCTACATCTCAAACACCTAAATAGGCTTCCAAGAGCAAGCAATCCTCACTTAATCTCATTGTACTAACACAAACACATCTGAGCCATCATTTTAGCATCATGTACATCATCATAAGATCCTAATCCAACATCCAATTTTCATTAATGTGGTTTTGCATAAATGAAAACACCTAATAGGACCACATGCATAAAATCTCTCCCTTTTCATTGATGGAAACACGTTGAACTTCTACCCCTTTTTTACATTAATGACACAGAATACATAGAGCATCATATCCTTAATCTTCCAAAGATTCAAAGCATCATGTTTTGGTTATAAACATCAACCAAATATCTCATCTTAGCTCAAAATCTTGAAAATTACCTCAAGAATTGATTTTGTCTTCATTTCAAGCATGCAAACTCCATGCTCCCCATGGGATGAGCATCTACAACTCTGAAATTCATCATCAAACATGATAAAATCATAATCATACCCTTTTATAATTAAAAAAATTATACTTAACCTTTTATACATGTAAAATAAGCAATTTCTTCACCTCAACCTTGTTTTAGCCTTCATAGAACACTATTGTAGCAGGTTATAATCCGAGCAATACAAACTGAAATCATGCCAACAATGCTTGAAATCACCATATCAAAACATCATACCTCCATTTTGAGAATACACCATCTTGTGTAGGCACAACTTAGGCTTGTCAATACACTTTCTTGCTACCAAACTAACCCAAGGACTCACTTCCCTATTCAAACTCCTCAGTGTATTTTCAACCAACTTTGACATATTACAATATGTTTCATACCTTGTTTTTTCAAACCAACACTCCCCCTAAACTTTAGGAAACTATCTCAAGCCCATAAGTACAAATACAAGCTACTTACCTTGATTACTTGGCTTGGAATCACCTTGAGCAACATTTTCTAGTCCTAAACCATTTCTTGGTCCTCGGCAGTCTTCATATTTGACCGAGATATGACAACTTTTAGCATTGATAAGTTCAAACTTCAAGGATCACACCTTAGATGTCTTGAAACCTTCACATCACCTTCAAGATATATATTTATAGGCTCCTCCTATCATTTAAATAAGTCATACATCTCTGAGAAACTTTTTCACCTCAGAATGAACATCTTTTCATGTGTTTAGGCATTGTATACCAGAACATTCATAGCCTTATCAAACAAAATCTTCAAGGGTTAAGAATCTATATACTAAGAGAATACTTTAAAACATCATGAAAACACTTCTTAATGCACCCTTTAAAAATTAGAAGAACTTAGACACACATCATAAATGTTGAAACAATTCACATTTTGCCCTTCACGTACATTATAACTCCTTAGGTGGTCATTTTTGCACTCGAGAGCAATAAGAGAACTTTCATAGACTCACTATCTCCAAAAACATATTTCACTGACTTCTAAGGCATAAATTTATCTTTACACATGCCCAAACCATGATATTAAGATAATGAACCACCAAAAATTAATACAAAACAACTTGCATACATGAGTGATCAATGTACTTTGCCTCTAAATTTTCTCATAGCTTTGTACATAGCTAATTTGCTCCAATCAAGACATGAGTTATAACTACACCACCTTCTATCTTACTAAGATTATTCATCAAGAGAAATACATGTATCCTTCACAACAAAGCATGAGTCTGAGACTTACCAAAATAAAGCTTACAATGTCTATACCCGAAGGTGCATGTTTTTACTTCAAGTCACAATTCACAAGTGATATGGATGTTCCACATTATGCCATAGTCCATCATCAAATGACCATATGAAGACTCTAACACTCTTTTCAATGTGAAGGAAACTCTAAGAATCAACATAAACCTTTTGTACTGTATCTACCTGCCTCATGTAACACTCAACATAGTCTTTGAGCATCTTATACACACTATCACAACCATTAGCCCTTAAACTAATGAGAAATATATAAAACTTTAGATATCCACACTTTTATGAAGAAGTCAACCTCTCACCTGAACACCAATTTGTGTATATTAAATTTTCAATCACTTTTTGAGCTCATTCTAACAAAGAACTTTCCTCTTCAACAAAAAAAGCATACCTTAATTTAGGTCTCTTGACACAACCGCTAAATCTAAACTTTGTCAAATACACATTTCAAGGAGTGAAGAAAATCTTGGGGCCTAGGACCTATAAAATACTTTAGGCTATCAATCATCATGTCTATAATATTTTTACAACTTTTACCCATAAAATTCATCATTTGGTCTTCTAAAACTGATTTTCCATCAATATCATTCACATTCACCGTGAAAACATAGTCGTAGAGACAAGAAACCTTCCAAACTTATCAAGTTTAACTTTCATGACTTCAAAAAGTATCTTTACAAGATTAATATGATTCTCAAACCATTTGGGAACATATTTCAATGACTAAGGTGCATAATCACACAAGAACATACTTTTAATCTCCCTTCTTTCACCTAAAGCACCCCGATTTGAACATATCTTGGTCACGAGTTAACCTTTGAGCCATTATACTAATCAAGTTATCACTTGATAACACCATCCATCTTCTCAGAGATTCTATATGGCATTGAGAGAGATATTAAGACATGTAGCACTCATGAAACATTCTCTAAGGACCTTCATATAGACCGAGGCTGGTTCTAGACAACTTATAACATCTTTCATGGATCGATGATGACTTCTTATAACTCCACAAATACTTTCAAGGCCCCCTTACTCAACAAGGAATACTTGAAACACTTGACATATGTAGTTACACTTCATGACACCATAAATAATAGATAAGACACCATGTTCTTCATAGACCACATAGACACTCATCGCTATGAAATTTTGACACAACGAAAATGATTACACACACTTCATGAGTCATGGAAAATTTACACACTTTTATGACACATCAAAGAACTTATGAACATATACAACATGTTAGAGACAGACCTCATACCATAATTATTTAGATCACATACCTTAAGGACATCATATTGCACTACTAGTGATCACAATATAGAGAATATGAATTCAAACACAAGAAACATCACCATGAACTATCAAGACCATGAAAAAACAAGAACTAACATACCTTGACCACATGGAGAGAAAATATTTAGACTCGAAGCTCCCCTCTCTGGATACTTCATGTGCAATTATATACCTTCAAGAAGCATAGTGAAGGAATATATGAACCATTAAGACCTAAAAAATGTCTTAAGGAGGTATTAATCCTTCTTGGGCACCTACAAAACTCCTTCATCCTCTCTTTTCTAATCTGAGCACTATGAAATACTTCTCCTTTCATTGATATCTGCACTTGAAGACACATCATGGTCTCCTCTAGGTTCCCAAGTCCTTCTAGGACCATTGTCATACACTCTAGGTCTTTGAACACCATAGGCTTGCACTCTAGGACCTGAATAACTCCTTATTTGACTTGAGTAAGATTGAAAACAGTCCCTTGCAACATGACCAACTTTGTTACAGTTGTAACATACCACTATTTTTTCTTCTTTAGCTCATATGAGTGCCTAGATGAGTCATTCATACAATCACTAACAACATGACCTATCTTGTTGCATTTGAAGCATACAACCTTCTTATCATGATCATCTCTAATATCTCTCCATGGTTGAGTATCTCTAGGAGATATTCTACACTCCTTAGCCCTATGACCAAATGCATTACATGTATAACAAAAACCATTAAAGGATCTTTCATACCTTGAGGCATTGGGTTGCCTAATTTGCTTGATCTTCTCAATGTCCTTGACTCAAGTTCCTTCTTTCCTTCCTTGGTGTTAGTTTATCCCACTTCCTTGCATGAAACCATGTATTATTTCTCTACCTTGTTGCTTTTGACTTCAGATTTGAAGCCTAAACCAGTCTTATCACTTGCAATTTTTTGATTGCTCAAGATATCATCAAGATCTCTACTACTTTCTTCAATTTTTGATAAGTTTTCAACTTACTTGTAGCATTTGAAAGTTCCTTCTTGATACCTATCACCTCCTCTTATTTGGATTGCATATTTAGAGTCATATTACTCATTTGCAGCTCTAGCCTTCTAATAAATTCCTCAAGTTTCTCAGAAATGGCCCAATGTTTACCTTCAACATCATGTATCTTTTCTTCATATTATTTGACTTCTGATGTCAACTTCTTGTTATTCTTTTCATCATGTTCAAGTTTAGATTGCACACATGCCAACTCAAGCCTTAAACCATCATCTTCTCCTTCTTTTTGCAAGAATCAGGTGAAATATCACCCCATAGAGTAGAGCCACCACTAGAGGATCTCATGGATTATTTTTTTCATTATTATGATCAGATTCAATCTCTGAATCAGATCTATCTACTTCACTACTTGCATCAGAATCCTCTTTCTTAGTATATAGGCTCTTCTTGTTATTCTTCATAGATTCATTCTTCTTGAACCCTTTCTTCTTCTTATCAAATTTCTGATTTTTCTTCTCATCATCACTATCATGTTCATCATTTATTTTCTTATCATGTCTATGAGGACACTTGGCAAAAAAATGACCAACTTTACCACATGTAAAACATTTAAAAGGGATTTTACCTTTATACTTACTAGTTCCAAGTGTCATTCTTCTAGCAACCATGGAAAATAGCTCTTCATCATCAAGCTCTAAGGTAGTATCTTCATATTTTTCCTTTTTGTCCTTAGTCATCTTCTCCATTTTGAAGGCTATCTCCTTCTTAGTAGGTTTAGAATCCATTACCCTCATCTCATAGGTTGTCAAAGTACCATGTAGCTCATCCATATTTAGCTTAGTTACATCCTTTGCTTCCTCTATAGCAGACACTTTTGAGTCAAATTTGGAGTTAAAGACCTCAACACTTTTTGAACAACTACTTCCTCTTTTACTTCTTCTCCTAATCCTTTCATACTATTGACAATATTGTCAACTCTAAGAAGATATGCTGCAATAGACTCATCATCACTCATCTTAAGAGATTCAAACTGATTTCTAAAATTTTTAAGCTTAGCAATCCTTACCTTTGAGTCACCTTCATAAATAACTTGGAGTTTGTCCCATGCTTCCTTTGCATATTTGCAATGCATCACTTTTCCCATTTCAGATTCTCTAAGGCCACTTATGATGGCATTGAAAGCTTTTGAATTATTGGTGTATGCCTTCTTTTGATCCTTAGTAATTGAAGAGGTGGTAGGAGGAGTATAGCCACTCTCAATATTCCAAACATCAAACCCTTGAGCCATGATATAAGACTTCATTCTCAAGCTCCAAAACTATAATTCACTCCATCAAACATTGGTGCCTTTCCAATCACAGTGCTACTCGCCATATTGTGCTTCAAGGATCTCCTTTCAAGCTATCAAACTTCTACAAAAGGACATTCTCTGATACCAATTATTAGAATCAAAATGTACTTGGAGGGGCGTGAATCAATTCTTACAATATTTCAAATTATATTTCAGATCTAAATATTTAAAAACTCATAACCATTCAACCAAATCATTAATGTGTTTGAAAGGAACGATAACTAGATTGTACCAAGCCAAGAACACAGATCTTAATCAAAAACCACGATCAATAAGATGAAAGCAATTCACATAATAGCTTTACATAAAACCATTACAAACAAATGAACAACAATATCATATATTATTATGGAACTCAAAGAAATACATTGAGAATGGCCTTGCTTAAATAGGCAAGAAATAACAATCTAAGAACTACCAAGGTCGTAGATCAAGCCATAAATCAAGGAAATAACTAGTCAAGACCATAGATTTAGGAAAGAACTAGACATCAAGGATCTAGTCAATACCATAGATCAAGGAAAGAACTATACCTAACAACTAGATAATATTTCCTAATATGTAAATAAGATAAAAGAAATATCCACACACATAAGTGGGTGAGGATAATACAATAAAGGTAAATAAAGTACCTAGGTGAACATGAGCTAAGGTAAATACCTACTCTAATAGTGTTCATACAAAAAATAATCACATGTGCAATTACCATAATAAAAATATCAATGCAAGACACAAGATATAAGGGGGAAACCCTCAAGGGAAGAAAATCCACTAAAACACAATCTTATATTGATAGGTTTCTGAATTTAGTGAGGCTCCAACCCCATAAAGAGCACTAACCTAAAAGGAGCACCAATCCCTAAGTTTGTGAAGCAACAAATCCAAAAGGAGGATACAACCCCAAAATATGATCAAGAACCAACTCAACCACCTTATGATGTTCGGATATATGATTTATTTATGCCACAATTGATGGAAATCAAGTATACATTTCAAAATTCTTCAATCAAACCCTATGTGACCAATCTTCACAAAAAAACACTTCAACCACTTCTCAAATATTCAAACCCTTTCACACATGTTAAATTATTTTTATACACCTAAAATACACTTGTTTTAGCCTCAATCATGCTCCAACACCTGCAAATAACTCACACCTAGGTCACTCACCTTGCACACACACACAACTAGCTTGCAAAAGCACCCAAAACATGCTTTTATAAGATCCTCATGATTTCAAATTCAAACACAATATTTTTCCCTCCTTTGGATTGACCCATACATCAAGGAAAAATCCAAAATTTTAATTACAACATTCATAAGTGACCTAAGTAGGTCGGCCTAACTAAAAACCTCATTACATGTGCCAAAAATGGCTCAAAACCCCATGGGCACAATCTAAAAATTACACTTACATGAAAACCATACTTATTCATGACCCATAATTCATTAATTATTTCATTTAATGGGCCCAAAGGCACTTTGTAAATCTCAAAATTGTTGTTTCCTACACCCTTCAACACCCTAGTAACTTCATTAGGTCACAAAATCACCTCCACATGTCAAAACCATACCATGTAACAACTTGATGTAAATTCCACAACATTTATAACATGTATAATCATGTTATAAACCTTGAATCAACCTCTACTCAAACCATAACCACTTTTATCTTCACCAAATTAACTTGCTAAAAGAGTTGTTTTCAAATATTATATCATAAAAAAAATTATACAAACATTAAAAAACTCCAAATGGATTAATTTTATGTCACCTTCATCTCTATTCACATTCCAGGTAATAGAAAGCATCACCTAATCTATCACATGCTTCAAACAACTCCAAACTTGCACCAAAACACATCTTATTCTACACTAGTAAAACTATTCTTGTCCAAATAATGTCCTAGAAACCATATACCTCATCATAAATCAAACCTTATATCACTAGAAATATATTTGAATCCTCTTTCCAACAAAACTTGAATCATCTTCAAAATTCACCGTAGCTCTTGTTATGGTCATTTTACATAACATTGCTTTTGGAGGCCTCAAACTACCCTTTGACTAGTCAACCTGAATGGACCTCAAATGAACATGTACCTGCATTAACATGTCATGAAACCTCCATGGAAATCAATATTATCTCACATACATCATGGACCATCAATTTATCATGCTACTCCTTTGGAAAACCTTGTCCCAAAACATTCTTCTTCGAAATTGACTTGTTTGAGTGGGGCCCACTCATCACCATGACCTCAACCATACATTTATGGAAATATAAGAGATTCCTATACATCATAAAATCATCAATTTTGATGAATCAATAAAAAATGGGTCACTATACTCTTCTTTTACAGACTGCTCCTAGCTAGGGTTTTATACCATTTTATCTTCTTAACATTCATTCATAAAAACATGATGATATCATGGCCTGATTTTTTTAAACCTTCTAGAATCACCATAGAAACATCACTGAAATCCAAAAGGTCCCATGTAAATCACAAAATTCACAACAAGCATTAGAAGTTCAAATTCGAGCTAGATTTTCACTTGTTCTTGACCTTGTCTCACATAAAATGTCTTATGTTGCAAAATTATCATCCTATAAACCTGAAATTTTTATCAAATAACCATGAAAATCACACTAACATCTTAAATCATCATAATGTCAATATCATACCTCAATCTCTAGTCATTAAGACTTACCTTTGCTTACATGTATGTTCCTCATTGTAGAAGCTAGGGTCAACTGAAAGAATGCAATAAATCATCATGAAACCTATGAAAATGACCCAAAAATACCTGATATACCATTATATAATTAAATTTATGCTTGTATTAGCTCATATAGGTCCAAAACACATTGTCACACCTCCAAGCAACCATGTCTACTCCAAATAAGCACTTGTAACCACACCGTATCTATACCACGCCGCTATCGTGAGTTATAAATCACCCTCCAAAACTGATATCCATCATGTCAATATACTTCTCAAGCATCTTTGAAGCTCATGCTGTCATGCTACATCTCCTAGGCACCTAAATAGGCTTGCAAGAGAGAGAGCAATCCTCATTGAATCTCATTGTATTAGCACAAACAAATTTGAACCATCATCTTAGATCATGTACATCATCATAAGACCTTAATTAAACATACACTTTATTTAATTTGGTTTTTAATCAAATAAAACACCTAATAGGACCACATGCCAACACAACTACCCTGTCAACACTAAGGATCGATTTCCATTGATTTCATAGGCTAGGTATATGTGCATGATATTACTCCGATCAGACGCCATAAAATCTCCAGTGTAGGAGGAAAACACTACTCAATATCAAATTCTTGTTGTTAGAGTGGTTGAACACCTAGTTTGAATTAAGTATGACATCGGTGTGCTTTACATAATTCTTATATTCCACCACCTTGATCATGTCTTCCACATCTTTCTATTTTGTTTTCTAAATCATGTGAATGACCCGCAACTCCATTTCGACTTCCACCTTGATCCATGAACAACATTCTAAATCCACAATTCCTCTTATTATCCACCACCTTGTTGTTCTTCCTACAACGTATTATGCTTCATTCTCGTAAAGTCTTCTTTGTTATGCAAAAATTTTCCTTGTATCATAGTATCTTTGTTCTATGGATTTGTTTACTTTGTATTGTGGGATTTTGAATTTACTTGCTCCATGACTTCTACTCCTTCATCCCACGGGTTTCTTTGTTGCATGAAAATTATTTTTTCCATGGAATTCCTTTGTTACATAGAATTTCTTTGTTTATAGATTTCCTTTGTTACAAAGGATTTCTTTGTTTTTTGGCTTTTTCTTTGATATGCGGTTCTATTTATCACTTCACTATGTGGCTTTTCAACCTTGTGCGGCTTTATTTATGAACTTCTCTAACACTCTGCACCTTACTTTTCTTCCATTGCAATACTGAAACGGTTTCTTCCTTTTTCTACGACATATTTCCCGATGGTTACGTTCCTTTGTTACCCGGGTTAAACAAACCTAATGTACACTACACTTTCCTATTATGTGGAACACTAAGTTTCTAACTTCCACGGATCACTAAGTTTCCAACTTCTATGGAACACTAAGTTTTCAACTTCCTCATAATACTTAGTTTTCATTCCTTTGCTTCTGCAGATTTTCTAGGAAAAAGCACTTAAGTGAATTCATCCAAATAGCATGGATGTTATTTTGGACAATAATCTGGTGACTTTCGGGGACATCTACTTGCTAATTGAGCTGACCAATAGCCTAACTTATCCATTGGGAATGGAGTAGATCATGCATCTTAAAAAATAATCCCAAACTTTAAAACTCACCCCCTGAATCAACATGCCATTGAACTTGGCACTAGTTTGAAACCAGCTTTAGAGCTTAAAGGAAAAATATACTTGGAAACTGCCCCAAAATATTTTATTTGATGCCCAACAGGAATGATCTAGACTATGTGTAGTTGTAAGAGGCTCACAAAAACTATGTACAAAAGAGAAATCATACATGATCCAAATGGAAACATGTAGAGTGTGCAAAGCACTTGTTTTACAAAAATAAAACCTAAACTACTCCTACTCTAACCAAGAGCAAAGAAAGCTAAACAAATCCAAATATTGGTTGGGAAAAGTAACTTCCCTTCCTTATAAAATGTGGCCATGAGATCAATTTTGCAACTAGATCAAGTGGTGGAAGTGAAAACATGGTCCACACCCCCTTTTTTCTCAAAATATCATCCTCAAAAAGAACAAACACCTCCTCTAGTTTCTTTGCATTTGGTTTGACATGATGCTTTGATCGACTATTGTCCAATTTTACACCCTTACAAAATTTGAACAACTATAAGAGTCACGCTTCTGGGAACGTAAAGCACGGAAGATTTTAAGCATGTCACGGAAGTAAAAAAATTCATAGGGTGAAAGAAAATTCCGTGGATGTATTGAGTACCGCAGATTGATGAACTAAACTTGAAAATCTATGGAGACCTAAATTTGCGGAACAAAGTGAATAAAAAACTACATGGTGAACAATAGGAAGTCATGCGAAGCCAACATGAATTCATGCCACATTAGAGGCTGCGGGGTGAAGTGGAGGAATTAGTAGAACTGCAGAAGTCAAAAAAGGCCTAGGAAGCTAGAAATCATGTAGAATCAAGTGAAAAGCCATGTCTCAAAGGAAAACAAAAATTTCTACAGATTACTAAAATTAACATGAATTTCAATATGATGATTTGATATTTGTAAATCTGATATTATTTGAAGAAATATTAACCTTCTCCATGCAGAAAAATCACATTTCATAAATTTAGGTGGGTGAAGTAAAGGAAGACTCCCCAAACACACAAATGGTCTAATCAGGATGGCTTAACCACCGAATTAAATGCAAAGGCATAGGTGGTGTTCCTTCTTCAAAGGCATTTGGAGTGGGAAGAGAAATTACATAGTTATTAGATCTTCTCATAAAATTAATGAAGGTGGTTGGGGGGCTGAATGAGAATTTGAATTTCCTTTCTTTTCTTCTCTATCTTTCTTCTAATTTTCTATATATTGGAAAAGTGATGCCCTTTTTTAATGTTGGATAATTTGGGAATACAAGGGCATCATTTTATGATATGTAAGTGTTCAAGGTCACATTCCTTGGGTTATGATTTTATAAATGTTTTTGCATCTTCCTCATGTATTGTGATGATCTATGCATGACCTCTAAGCAATAAATCTCTGGTTTTGTGGCTCATTTCTTCCTTAGCTAATGTTTTATTGCAATCTCTTGCCTCTCATTCACTCACAGGTGTGTCATACACATTTTTTGAGAATATGTGTCTATTTTACCTTGTGAAATTGGAATCCCCGAATACGACTTTGATCTATGGCTTTCGTTTTGGCCCTCTTCATCATTGTTTTCTTCCATTTTCTCTCTTTCTTAAGTATTCATCCCCTTATTTTTGGTGTTATCACCTTCTCTAGTTTAGGTTTATGTTTTATGCATCTCCTTCTCACCCTGTTCCTTGGAAAGTTAGAGTAGAACTAGATAGTTGAATTTCAATTCCTAGAGTAGTTTAGCATTAGGAGTAAGTAGAGGAAGTTGACCTTCTCTGAAGGTCTATCTCAGTTCGAGTCCCACAACTTGGAGACATAGTCCCATGTTGTCTCAAATATTGAATTGTCTATGATTTGGGCACGGGTGCACATTTGAGCTCCAACAGTTTTGGCACACCCGGTGGGACATTTAAAATTAATATTTCCAGTTTTATCAAGTTTTGATGTGTATCTTGGTGAAACTCTAGCCTTTGGAGGCTCTACATAACACACCTGGTGAATCCTTTCAAAATATCAACTGGTTTCAAATGTAATACTGGTGATTTAAGTGTCCTTGATTCATGAGAAGGATCCAAACATGGTTGAGAATAAGATAAGAAGGAATATTTGATTATTTACAATTATCCCCAAGTAGAGGAAGAAGAGGAAGACAGATTCAAATATCTCCATCTCCTCCAAATCAAACTCTTTCAACACCTCCACCTGGTAGGCCCTTCTTGCAATCAACAAGAGTTCTTAAAATAATTAGAATGGATCATTAACAACAACTCATAACTTAGAATCCATTTGTAAAATTCATAGGAAGTAGTCCACTCACCTTGAATGCTCAAAATCCTATTCCAGAGTAGCCTTGAAAAATATCCCATATTTTACTGGAGAAAATCACACTACTCCAATTGACCACATTCAAGATATTGCAAATGTTTGTGTTATCCATGAAATTTTTGAGATGGATGTGGCAGTAAAACTTTTGGCTTCATCACTTAAAGGAAAATATCTACAATGGTTCAAAAGCCTAGTAACAGAAAATTCAAAACTCGGGATCAATTGTGCATAGCCCTTTGTGACCAATTTGGAGAAAGAGTAGACAACCTATCTCTTTTGGAGTAGTTAACTATAATCAAGAGAGCACCTAATGAGAAAATGGTAGATTTCAACTTCATATTCCAGAGAACCTGGGACAAGATTCCATCTCTTGTGAGACTTACAAAGAGTAGGTGTCTTTCTTTACTTTTAAAATCTCTTAACTCTGATATATCTATTATGATACAGAATATATGGGAGGAACAACTCTACCAGCTACTTATGCAATTGTAATTAGAGCTGAAAATAGCTTAATACAAGCTGGGAAATTAGCTCTTAGACCACCCATGCCATTATATCCTAAACTACCTAAAGCTGCTCAACCTTCTATTGCTCCTATCCCTAAGCCAAATCCGTACTTTTTGCTTCCACCTCAAAAATTCCCCGCTCAACAAAAGGAGGATGAAGAAATGAAGGATTTGATTAGAAATTTGACAAAGTTATATCCCTAGAGAAATAGCAAGCCCAATCCTATAAGAATTATCAAAATCAAGGGCAATATTCTAATCAAGGATATCAACCATGGAGAAATCAATATCCTAATAAAAATATGCACAAAACCAACAAAATAACAAATGACAGACTCAAAGTTCTCCTCTTCCATTGAAAAAAATCCCTCCTCCACAAGCACTTCCTCCTCCCAGTTCAAGTCAGGCTTTAGTTCCTGTGCAAAATAATATGGCACAAGAAATAGAGTGGTGTTTTCCATGTAATATGTCACATAACCAACTTGGTTGTGAAATGGAAATGCATCTTCAAGCATACATGGTTCGTATTTTTTCCATTCAACAAGAATCTTAAAATGTAAGAGTCACCAAATCCTGCATCACAGGAAGAAAGACAAGAAACCAATAATAATACAAACCTTATGTTCTTTGGAGCTGATGATTTTTTCACGATCAACCAAGTGGTAGGAAGTTCTAACAATCCATCAATCATCGTTGCTTTATAATACTCGACACAAGAAAAGGATGCTTGATGAGACACAATATTCACCTTCTCGTAGACCATGCTAATTCCACAGAAAGGAAAAAGAAGCCGCAGTGAAAAAAATAAAGCCACATGAGCTTTGTCAAAGTTGCAGCCAAGGAGGATACTTTTAGACAAAGCCACCAAATCAAATGTCGCAACAATAGAAAAAAGAAGGTAGCATATCGCAAATGCTGAAATCCACGGGTCTTCCTTTTAACATTGTTGAGAAAATGAAGAGGACTAATGTCAACATCTCAATGTGGGATGCGCTCACCATTCCATCGCAACGAGATCTCCTATGTGAATCCCTTAATAAATTTCCTCCAACGGATCCAGTAATGCAAAAGGCTCATGTCGTGGTTCATGTATGTCAAGAAAATAATGATCAAGTAAGTAAAATGGTCAAATCCCCACCCTTTGACATGTCGTTAATTGTGGGTAAATACCTAGTTCATAACTGTATGATTGATTCAGGGGCTAGTACCTCTATAATTCCCAAGAAAATTTTTGATATCTTAGGTCTCAAATACAGTCCTGTGTCTAGGGGAGTTTTACAACTTGATGGATCAATTGTGAATGTCCTGGTGTAATAAAAGACCTTGAGTTGACACTTCATTCATGCCCAAGCCTCACCATAATTCATGACATTTCAGTCATCGACTTGCCTCCTATGTTTTGTATCTACTTTTGAGAGACTTCACTACTAAAGTAGGAGGATATTTATCCTCAAACTGGTCTCATCTTTGTTAAAAACTAGATATGGTACTCGATTCATAATACAAGTTGAGCCCATATTTTCTTACCATATTGAGTCATATGACCCTAATCCCATCCAATAAAATTTCCTAATACAAGAAGAACATGAGCAAGATTCAGTTTCAGAGATGAACACATCATTCCCCTTTCTATGCCTAATTTGTTGCTAGATGAATGGGCTGAGAGAGATCATAAGTTTGATCCTTATGATGAAGAGCTTAAGACCTTTGAGACTGTCTTGTAACTTACTACATTCTCCAAGAGGAATCATGATACCCATGGCATTCAAACAAGAAAAGGAAAATGTTTCTAGACTATGGTGGATGTTATTTGATGGTTTGAGAAGCATAAATGGATTTGGGACAGGTGTTGTGCTTATCTCTCCAAAAATGAAAAGTTCTTCTTTTCTCATAGATTACAATTTACATGTTCTAATAACGTGGCAGAATATGAAACATTGGTGCTATTAGGAAATAAGGGATAAAATATGCGGAATAATCCCTCACAAAATCGCAAATAAGAGAAACTAATATGCGAGAAAATATTACAGATCTCAAATAAAAGTGTAGAATAAAATAACATAACACAAAGCGGCATTATTTAACGTGGTTCACCCAATTTGGGCTATGTCCACCAGAATCACTTGCTCGATTTTTATTACAAGCCACCACTCTCTCAATACAATACCAAAATCTGTTTGGAGCTATGCTCAACAAACTCTGCTGTAATTCACACCCGAATTCAAAACACATCTAAAATGTTACTATGTTCTTTACCATATGCATAAAACCATATAAGTAGACAACTACTTAAGCGCTTTTACAAAATTGTGGGTATCAAAACCATGGGCAAAAACCGTCCCATAAACCTATGGGACAAAATCCCACCCATATGAGAAAAACACATTTCCCGATATATCGAGCACATTTTAAGGCCAAAAAAATTCTCAAGGGCTGCACCCAACCCCTACTACCAAGGGCTGCCACCCCCTTGACCCCACTCGTGGCTCCGACTGGCCTTGAACCCCGATGAAGATACATGAAAAGTGTATAGTACTCTTAGTGTACAGTCTTCAACACTTTCACACATGAAAACAGGCTCCATAACCTAACAATCTCCCACTTGGAGACTAGTTTTCCTCTAAGCAAGCTTCTCAACCCTTCACTAGTTTCCATGAAGACCAACCAAAGTTGAACATAGCTTCAGTTTTCCCTTGTGACCACCTTAGTCATCATATCTATAGGATTCTGACTGGTATGAATCTTCTCCAGCTTCAACTTCTCTTCCTCCAAAGTTGTCCTGATGAAATGGTACCTTAACTATAAATGCTTTGTCCTAGAGTGGAAAGCAGAGTTCTTAGCTAGGTGTATGGCACTCTAACTATCACTATGCAAATTTCATTCCTCCCGCTTATGCCCCAACTCCTCAAGAAATTTTTGTAACCAAATCATTTCATTTCTTGCCTCTGTTGCAAGAAACATACTCAGCCTCTATGGTTGACAAAGCCACCAGCTTCTACAACATGAAATCCACTCGTTGTTGTCCCACCTACAAAGTGTAAACATAACTTTGTCATGCTCCTCTTACTTTTCTACATCTCTAGCCATATCTAAATCTACATAACCACACAAAGTGGTGTTTAATCCATCAGAGCAAAAAACTATCCCCATGGTCCCTCTCAAATACTCAAGGATCCACTTTATCGTCTAGTGTGATCTCTTCAGCTGGATCACTCATAAATCTACTCATTGCTCCCACTACATGGGAAACTACATCAAACTACCAACCGTTGATGAATATCAAGCCTAGTACACACCATGGCATACTTCATAGCAAAGGATTCACTTAGTTACTTCTTAAGTACTTTTATTTCTGCGTGTTTTTAAATCTTCATAAACCAACATGTCATCCACATACATACATGGGATAATATAATCGACCATCCTCAAATTTATTTTTATACACGCAATGGTCGAATGACATCTAATATAACCTTGCTCTATCATGAAGCTATCAAATTTCTTATAACATTGATGTGGAGCTTGTTTCAAGCCATACAAGCTCTTCTTCAGTTTGCACACCATCTCCTCTTTACCTTTGACCTCATAGCCCTCTAGATTGCTACATATATAGTTCCTCCTGTAAATCACCATGGAGAAATGTAGTTTTTACATCAAGCTACTCTAAGTGCAAGTCTTATACTACAACTATTCCAAGAACAGTTCTAATAGAAGTCATTTTTACTACAGGAGAAAAATATCATCAAAATCTATACCTTTTTTCTATGCAAACCCCTTGACCACCAACCGGGCCTTGTATCTTTTCTTGCCTCCTTATTCCTCTTTGACTCTATACACCCACTTGTTTTGTAATGCTCTTTTGCCTTCGGGTAGCTTCACCAAATCCTAAGTCTAGTTCTCCATGAGAGACTGATGCTTCTCATCCATGGCTTGCTCCCACTTCTTCCTGGCATCTACCTGCATTGCTTCATCAAAGCTCTCTGGCTCTCCACTATCAAGTGAGTAATAAATAATAAAGAGAAGGATAAAAATGTTCAGGTTCTCTTCTTACCCTAGAAGACATCCTCAATATAGGAGTTTGGAGTTCTGTTGAGGAGGTTTCTGCACCGATTCATGTGTCACTTTTCCATCTAGAAGATCTTCTACTATCAGCATATTCTTTCTTGGATTCTTCCTATTTTCCTAAAGCTATTGCTTATACATGACTTTCTCATTAAAGACCACATCCCTAGATCGAATGATTTTCTTGTCCTTAATACTCCAACATTTATATCCAAAGTCATCACCACCATAACTAATGAAAGTACATTTTCTACTTATCCTCTAGCTTGGTCCTATCATCTCTTGTCTATATGAACAAACACCTCACATTCAAAGACTCTAAGAAATGAATAATCAACTTTCTTACCATACCAAGCCTCCTCGGGTATGCCTCCATCCAAGGCACTTGAGGGTCCTCTATTTTATCAAGTACACAATTGTGCTCACTACTTCTACCCAAAAAGAAAGAGGCGAGTTCGCATGTAACCTCATGCTCCTAAAGCAAGTTCCATTATTGTTCTATTCATCCTTTCTAATACCCCATTCTGTCATTGCAGGAGTTCCCGAACCATCTTTTGCCTACGGATTCCATTCTTAGAATAGTAATCATCAAATTCATTGCTGCTAATACTCCCTCCATTATCCGACTTGAGACATTTTAGCTTAATACCTGTTTCATTCTCTACCAAGGCTTTCCATTTAACAAAAGTGTCAAACACATCATATTTGTTTCTAATAATAAACCCAAACTTTCCTTGTTGCATCATCAATAAAAATAACATAATAACTTGAACCCCCAAGAGATGATACCTGAGTGGGCCCCCACACATCATAATACACCAACTCTAACTTACTCTCTTTCTTTATAGGTCCAACCTTGAGAAACCTTACTTGCTTTTGTTTCCCATATATGCAGTTCTCATAGAAATCCAAACCTATTTCTATATATCTAGGAAAATCCTTCTTTATGATCTCCATGCCCTTATGGCTCATATGACCGAGCCTATAGTGCCACAATGTTGTATCTACTTCTGAAGCCACAAGATTACAAAAATTAGTGCTATAAGTGGTTAAATACAAGGTTCCAACCTTCTTACCTCTTGCCACCACAAGAGCACCCTTGGTAACCTTCCAAGAGTCCACTATAAATATCACAATATAACCATCACTTCCCAACTGCCTCGCCGATATCAAATTTTTGTCTTAATGTAGGCACATGTCTGACATCCTTCAATAGCCAAGTATTCACATTCTGCATCTTAACCTAAACAGAACCTTTTCCAACTATGCTGCAAGGCTCATCATCACCAAGAAAAACATGCCCAAAATCTCGTTGAACATAATCAACAAAATAATGCCTATGTGGAGAAGCATGGAAAGAAGCCCCTGAATCTAAAACCCAAGATTCAGTAATATTGTGCAAAGAAAGAATCAAAGCATCCTGACATACATTACCCATTGCCACATTTTCCTCTTTGTTTTCTTCCTATTGTTTCTTCTTGTCCTAAAGCTCCCAAAGATTCCTTTTTTCATGCCTAGACTTTCCACAAAGTGCAAAGATACTATCTTGCTTTTGGATTTTGACCTTGCCCAATCCTTCGATTTTCCACGGCTTTCCTCTATTCTTCTCTCTCCTCTAGTTTCCACTTGTCAAAGCATTCCTTGAAGTAGAAGATTCACTAAATATTTTTCTTCACATTTCCTCGCTTAGAATCACCCCTACAACATCCTCAAACTTCAACTTTGAGTTAGCAGAACCGAGTTGCTTACCACCATTACTAGGCTATTCCAACTCTCAGGTAAAGAGCACAAAACTAATAAAGCCCCAACTTCTTCATCAAATTCTATTGTAATCGAAGCTAGCATATTTACAACCATATTAAAATCATTTAGATGATCTCTACATCAATCATTCTCAAACGTTTTCATATTAAACAAATTTTTCATTAAAAATATCTTATTAGAGGCAGAGGGTTTTTCATACAACTTCCCTAATGCATCCATCAGTTCTTTTGTAGTATTTTCCTTTGAAACATTAAATAATATTGAAGATGCAAGACATAGTTGGATTGTCCCAAGTGCCTTCCTATCTAAAGCAAATCCCATTCCACATCTTTCATGCTTGAGGTTTTTTTCACCTTCTCAAACAACGAAGTATAAAGATCCTTCTAATAAAGGTAATCTTCCATCTGCATCTTCCAAAGAATGAAATTCTGCTTGTTGAATTTATCAACCCTAGATCTTCCATTATCTGCCATAGCTCCCACTCAAGATAAAACTTTCCCGTGATTCAACACTTCGAGAACCAAACCAGTGCTCGATACCAATTGTTAGGAAATAAGTGATAAAAATGCGGAATAATCCTCACGTAATCGCAACATAATAGAGAAACTAATATGCAGAAAATATTACAAATCTCAAATAAAAGTGCAAAATAAAATAACATAACACAAAGAGAGTATTTAACGTGGTTCACCCAATTTGGGCTACGTCCCACGAAGAATCACTTGCTCGATTTTATTACAAGCCACCTCTCTCTCATACAATACCAAGATCCTGTTTGGAGCTATGCTCAACAAACTCTACAAAATTCGACTCGAATTCAAAACACATCTGCAATGTTACTATGTTACTACCATATGCATAAAACCATATAAGTAGACAACTACTTAAGCAGTTTTACAAAACCGTGGGTATCAAAACCATGGGCAAAAACCATCCCATAAACCTATGGGACAAAATCTCACCCATATTAGAAAAACATGTTTCCCGGTATATCGGGTACGTTTTAAGGCCAAAAAAATTTCTTGGGGCTGCGCGCTCGAACTCCTCGCTACGGGGGCTGCCACCCCGGACTTCCCCACTCGGGGCCCTACCCGGCCTCGAACCCCGGCGAGGATACATGGAAATTGTACAGCTTCAACACTTTCACACATGAAAATAGGCTTCACAACCTAACAGTGCATGGTCTATTAATCGCAGAAAAGAAGAAAATCAAGGAGTTACAGTGTCTGGAGACACTCTAATTATTCATTCACCAAGTCTATGGCATATGTGTGACAAAGAAAAGGATGTTAAAACCTTACAAACACGAGTTTGGGATATGTTAGAAAGCTTTGATGCCATTAACCTACAAGTTGTGCCCATAAAGTTGAACAAAGATAATGACCAAATGGCGGCCCTTGGCTCTCAATTCTCCCCTCATTGAGGATTTGATCAAAGGGAATTCTCAACATATCAAAATGGTGGTTAGGCCATCTATTCTAGGCAAACCAATAGACCTCTGCTACCAAGTGTTTGAAAATGATGAGAAAATTGTGCATTTCATCCAAAATGAGGTGGAGTTCTCCTTGAAGATGCAAGCTGATTTGTAGGAAATATATGGGGATCAAATTATTCAACTAAGAACAAATAAGTTGACAAAGGGATTAGTCACGTTGGAGCATATTGTCAATCCAGATGGTGAAATCAAAGGAATGGAAAATAATATGTCAACAAAACAAGAGGATTGTCATCCAATTTCAATCGCTCCAGGAAAAAAACTTCTACTTGGAAAGGTATGTGATGAAAGTGAAAGGAAAAATTTTTCCTTGTGTCAGAAGTTCAGTGATTTGTTTTCATGGGACTATGAAGATTTAAAATAATTCAATCTAGATATAGCCAAATTCCATTGATCTTGATCCCAACATCAATCCAATTAGTCAGAAATAGAGACCAACCAACCCCAAGATTGAGCCCTCATGAGAAAGGAAAGGAGCTCTCTAAACTCATTGAGGCTAAAATAAATTTTCCAATCAAGTATTCTACTTGGGTGGCAAATTTGGTTCTGGTAAGGAAGAAGAATGGTGAAATACATGATCTATGTGGATTTTAGGGATTTGAACAGGGATTCCCTCAAGGATCATTATCCCTTTCCTTCCATGGAACAAATTTTGTAGATAGTAGCAGGAGCAGAGAGGTTCTCCATGCTCGATGGCTATTCTGGTTTTAACCAGATCAAAGTGAAAGAAGAAGATCAAGTATAAAACCACATTCACCACCAAATGGGGAACATTTTCTTATCAAAAAATTCCCTTTTGATTATCAAATGTAGGTTCCACCTTCCAAAGAGCAATGGATATTTCCTTCAAAGGGTATATCAATTAGTTCATCTTAGTTTACCTAGATGATATCATTGTTTTCTCCAAGCAGAGTGCAAATCACATGAAGCACCTAGAGAAAGTATTTGAAAGATGTAGAGAGTTTGGTGTATCCCTTAATCCTAATAAGTTCAAATTTGCAGTCCTAAGAGGAAAATCTTGTGGCATATTGTCTCAAAATAATGCATTGTCATTGATCCAGAAGAATTGCAGCTATTGCGGCTCTTTCCTTGCCGACTCACAAGAAGGCATTGCAGTCTTTCCTTAAAAATATTAAGTTTGCTAGGCATTTAATTCCTAACTTCATGGGTTTGGTAAGACCTATTAAGCTTATACTCAAAATGATGTAGCATTGAAGTGGACCACAAAGGGAAGGATAGCTTTGAAAAGATAAAACAAGATATTTCTCAAGCCCCAACATTGATTAATCCAGATTATACCAAGGATTTCATTCTTTATGCTCATGGGGTAGAATCCAATATAGCCGTGGTTTTGACATAGTTGAATGATCAAGAAATGGAGCATCCTGTGGATTTTTTTAGTCAAACACTAAAGAATTATGAGCTCAAGTACAGTCACATTGAAAAACGAATGTGTTCCATCACAAGAGCCTTGAAGAAATTCAAAATTATGATTGTTGCTAGCCGCATAAATGTTTTAGTGTCACATTCCAGTGTTAGAGACTTCATTACGGAGCATAGATCAATGAAAAACATGTTGATGGGTTACTAAAATCATGGAATATGACGTGACCATTAAGGCTAAAAATTAGTAAGGGGAAGATCACTTTGTGAGAAGTTGGCCCTAAATGTTTTGGAATCTCAAGATATTGTCCTCATGAATGAAGTGCCTTCAAATGATGAGTTGTCGTGTGATGTTGAATGGCAATGATGAGAGAAATGTATTCAATGATCGCATCTGGATTGCTAATATGTCAAAGTTTTTGTCTATTAGTGCATACCCTCTTGGTTTGAATAAAGCAAAGAGAAGACATCTGAGGTTGTGATCTATTCCTTATGCATTGGTTGATGGTGTCCTATTCAAAAGGAACATTGATGGAGTACTACTGAGGTGCATTGAAGGTGAACAATGTGACAAGGTCCTGACTCGAGTTCCATGATGGTTTCTCGGGTGGACATTTCTCTACTAAAGCTATAACCATGAAGATTATAAACGTGGGTTACTTCTTTCCTACGCTTGTTTGTGAATGTTCACAAGTGGGTTAGGAAATGAAAAAATGTGTGATCTTCATCGGGAAGAAAACATTAGTGACCCCGCCACTTCATCTAGTTCTAACAGATCAGCCATTTGCATAATGGGGTCTTGACTTCATTGGTATGATCAATCCTCCATCTAGTGTTGGCCATAAGTAGGTCCTCACAACAATATACTATTTCACCAGGTGGACTGAGGCCATGCCATTGAAGGAAGCCATTGAATCAACTATCCTAGAATTTCTTAAAGAAATTTTTACAAGGTTTGGCATCCCTTAGACTATAATTTCTGATAATGCTAAAGATTTTCTAGGATCCAAGATTTCTAGTTGGGCTTTGGGACTTGGGATTTATCTGAAAACTTCTTCCAATTATTACCCCCAAGGTAATGGATTGGCAAAATCTACTAACAAAAATCTGATCAAAATCATGAAGAGGAAAATGGACATCAATCAAAGATAGTGGCACACAAAGGTGAAAAATTCTCTTTGGGTGGACAAGATAACAACAAAGAAGGCAATTGGAACTTCTCCCTACAAATTGGTATATGGTAAAGAAGAAAGATTTCCATTGTCACTTGAGTTTCCTTCATTTGAATTACCTCAGAAGAATAAAAGGGAAATCAGAATGGTGGAATTGGTGGAACTGGAGGAAAAAGAAATTCTGCCATGGCCAGGATGGAACAACATTAGGCGTCAACCAAACAGTGGTTTGATAGAAAAGATAGAGATTAGACATTCAAGGTTGGAGATCTGGTTTTGAAGTGGGACGCAGATCAAGCTAAACCAGGAAGACACTCCAAATTTGATGTTATTTAGAGTGGACCATACATCATCACCACTTGCAAGGTGGCTAACTCATTTGAGTTATCTGATCTTGATGGGAACATGTTTCAAATCCCAGTCAATGGGATTCATCTCAAACCTTCTCATTAAGATTCATCTTTGCATCTTGTACATAGTAGAGTAGAATTTCAATTCCTCTAAGTGCTTTCAGCACATTGCATTTTTGGTAGTGTAGGTTTCTTTCCCTAAGTTCTTTGCACAATCCTATTGCTTGGAGATGTTCTTGTGCAGTGTTTCATAATGTTCTCCAAGTGGTTGTTAAAAGGAAGGAGGTTCAAAATATCAAGGATTAGTTGTAGTCACCTCAAAAAATCAAATGCAGAGAAACTAAATTAGACTCAAGGATTTCAAGTTGACTCTATACCTAATGGATTCTAAGGCTACCTATCATCTCATCTAGCAGGCAGATGGCCCTTATGAGTTGCCAAAAATGTTGTCCAATGTTTCACCCTTGAAAAATTTGAACAACTTGAAGAGCCACAAGATGGGAATGTAAACCATGGAATAGTTTAAGCATGTCACAAAATTCGAGACAAAATCCACGAGGTGAAAGAAACAGGTTTGTGGATGTATTGAGTGCCACGAGTGAAGAAATAAACTTGAAAATCAGAGACCTAAAGCTAAGAAACAAAGTGAATAAAAAAGCCACAGGGTGAAGAATAGGTAGTCCGAGGAAGCCAACATGAAGCCACGCCACATTAGAGGTTGCAGGGTGAAGCAGAGAATTAGTCGGACCACGAAAGTCAAACAAAGCCACGGGAAGCTAGAAACCATGTAAAACTAAAGCTGAAAATATGTGTCTCAAAGGAAAATAACATTTTTCCATGGATTACTAAATGAACATGAATTTCAATCTAATGATTTGATCTTTGCAAATCTGATATTATTTGAAGAAATCTTAACCTTCTCCATGCAACAAAATCATATTTCATAAATTTAGGTGGGAAAAGTAAAGGAAAACCCCAAACATGCAAAAGGTCTACTCAGGATGGCTCAACCACCAGAATTAAATGTAGTATAGGCATCATTCCTTCTTCAAAGCAAGGCATTTGGAGTGGGGAAACGAAATTGCAAAGCATCCAAATCTTCTCAAAAATTAATGAAGGTGGTTGGGGGCAAAATGGGAATTCAAATTTCCCTCTCTTTTCTTCTCTCTCTCTTTCTAATTTTCTATATATTGTAAAGTGATGCCTTGTTTTAATGTTGGATACTTTGGGAATACAAGGGCATCATTTTATGTTGCACAAGTGTTATAAAGGTTGCATGCCTTGGGCTATGCTTTTGTAAATGTTTTTATATCTTCCTCCTATATTGATGATCTCAGTACATGATCTCTAAGCAATAAATATCTGGTTTTGTGGCTCATTTCTGCCTTAGCTATCATTTTATTGCAATCTCTTTCCTCTCACTCACTCACTGCAAGTGTGTCGTATGCATTGTTTCATAATATGTGTCTATTATGCATCGTGAAAGTGGAATCCTGGATATGAATTTGATCTATGGCTTTCATTTTGGCCCTCTTCATCATCATTTTCTTCCATTTTCTCTCTTGTTTAAGTATTCATCCCCTATTTTTGGTGTTATCACCTTCTCTAGTTTAGGTTTATGTTTTATGCATATCCTTCGACCTTGATCCTTGGAAATTTAGAGTAGAGCTAGATAGTTGCATTTCAATTCCTAGGAGTATTTTAGCATTAGGGGTAAGTAGAGGAAGTCGGCCTTCTCTCGGAGGTCTGTCTCATTTGAGTCCCACAACTTGGAGACAGTCCCATGTTGTCTCAAATCTGAATTATCTATGATTCGAACACGGGTGCATATTTGAGCTCTAACATTGACCTTTGGAACTTTTAAAATATTCATAATTCTCTTAAGTGAACATTACCGGTGGAAACTCTATTCTTAGATTTTATCTATCTAAATGTCTAAATGGACATCCAACTCGAGATCCAAAGGACTCGATTCTTCTTATTTCCCATTATTTTCAAGCTCATCCCCATGAATAGAACTATATAACAAGTTGTTTAAAATTGTCTCTTCATTTTTTCCTCCCTAATGACTAGATCTAATTAAAAATTAGGCTCCTCGTTCTTCTCCTTGGCTTCAAATAATAAGTTTTACAACTCAAATATATCCTCCTTCTCAACATGATGTTCAATCTAACCTTCATGTCTAATCTTCTCCTATATTATCTTCTCCTTGAGTATTTCCTCAAAGTCTGATTTTATGAATAATGGTAAGGATAGATCAACATATTCATCGTCAAAAGAGATCAAGAATTTCTCAATGATATCTTCATCATTCAAAGTCTCATTGTCTGATTTTCCTCTTTCTTGTGCTAAGCCAAAGTATCCTCCATTGCATAAGGTTCAAATAATGGAGGAGGTATAATATCCTCTTGTAAAAGGAAATTTCTAACAAGAGGTGCTTTAAGAAAGCTAGGAATATGAAATTTAGGCTGAGATGGAGCATATTGAAAAGAAGGAATATGAGAGTTGTATGATGGTAGTGAAGGATTACCCCATTGATAGGGTTCCCTATAACTAGATTGATTAGCTTCCATTATTTCAATCAACTCTAACATTTGATTTAAGGATTCAACCATTACCTCTACCTTCTATTTAGGGATATACTCAGTTTGGTAGAGGACCACCCCATGGACAGGGATCCCTAAAACCATGTGGTTTAGCTACCATGATTTCAAACTTCTCCTTTATATTTTGCATGATTTCCTCCATGTTTTTAACTCAAGTTGAGAATCATCATCAAACATGAAACAACCTCCATTATCTACATATCCTTGTTCTTGAAAAACATCATGGTTAATAGAATAACCATATGGGTCAATGGGGTTGGATCATAGGCATATTCATCATGATAAGGTTTATAAATTTGTTTTAGAGGAGATTTCTAGAAAAAGGAGATAAAGGGGAATGATACTACTCTAAAAATGAGGATCTAAGTGATAAGATGAAGTCATGATTATACAACTTCGCAAGAAGGGAAAATGATGAATGAAAATGATATGAAAATGAGAGAATTTTTTTTTTTTTAGTGGGGTCGCCAGATGTGTTGGGATAATGCCTCAGAAGGATGAAGATCACTAAGAAACATATCAATATTAATGAAATGAGTTGTAATCGACTCGAGATTGTCCCACTAGGCGTGCCAAAAATTATACCCTCATTGAATCTATCAAATTCAACACCTTAGTGAAACATTGAAAGACCTCCAAAGTGTGGGACAATGGCACCTTTTGAGGTCAGATTAGGAGAAGGATGACTTCCTTCTATCCTAGCTATCCTACCGCTAACACCGCTCGTAAGCTAAGATACCAAACTACATGGGAAAAGGGGATGGATGAATCCATGAAATAAATCTAAGATAAAGAAGTAGTGATGGCACTAGAAGAGAAAGGGGATATCTCTCCATGAGGAAAATATTAGGAAATAAAACATGGGATGAGAGGGTAGATACATGCCACAAATCAACATTGCATGAACTATTCAATTCCACACAATTTAGACACAATGAAATGAAAACACATGCAACTATAACCGACACATGATGTGCCATAAATGAATAGAGAGGTAGAGACACAATAAATACAAGTAGAGGAATGTACAAGCCACAATAACAATATTTTATTGATCAAAGATATACATAGTCCATTACATTACTAGGGAAGGGCACTAAGCTCATTACATGTACCGGATAAGAGTTACGCAACTCATGAAATCTCAACCACCATTTTGACATGGTGAATTTGAAATCGAGAGAGGAATTTTTTACAAATGATATTTAATTTTAAATAGAAAGAAGAGAAGAGATAAGGATAAGATTAGATCTAGTGGTCAATTAATTCAACCACCGTACTAACACCAAGGAACAATTTCCATTGATTTCATAGGCTAGGAATGGGCACTTGATATTGCTTTGATCACACGCCATCAGATTTCAATGCAGGAGAATGGCACTACTCAAAATTAAATTTTGGTTATTAGATTGGTTGAGCACCTAGTTTGAATTAGGTGCGGCCTCGTTATGCTTCATGGAATTTTGATATTCGCCACCTTGATCATGTCTTCTACGACTTTTTATTTTGTTTTGTAAATCTTTAGATGACCCACGACTCCATTTTTTATTTCTATCTTGATCCACAAACAACATTCTAACTCCATAATTAAAGATATATACAGAAAGGAAAGAGGAAGAAGGAGGAGGAGGAGGACGTGGACAGCAGCCAAATTGAAGATATATACAAGAAATTGCACTCCTTGGACTCTCGCTTAGGGAAGGCCAAGACTAGGCATGATTACAACATTGCCATCTTTAGGGCAATTGAGGAATTTATTGAACAACACGTCAGAAGTGTCTCCAACCTAAGCGGAGTGCCGACAACTCTTTGGGGTACTGATAAAGAAAGAAAGAAGACCTTGGAGCAGCTGGATTCTAATGACGCTGCCCATATGACTACTTTGGGAATGTTTAATTCCTGGAAGAATATCAAAACCATCTTAGACAAAGCTACTAGGAAGTAGCTGCAGTTGATTCTGCTGTCCTTGTTTGCTTTTTTGCTATTTTTTTGCGGATCCTTTACTGCTTTTTTGTAGTATTTTTGTTGTTCTGTCTCGTTTTGGTAGCTGTTTTTTAGCTACTTTGAGCATCATTGTAACATTTGGATTCTGATCCTTTTCGCTCTGGTTTTCTTGCTCATCCTGGCTTTTAGGCCTTCTTTTGTATTCAAGGGTATAGTCCCTTTCAAAAAACTATTTGCCAATAATAAAAAAACATTCTAACTCCATAATTATTCTTACTATCTGCAGCCTTGTCATTATTCCTCCCAAAAATTATGCTTGATTTCATGAAGTCTTCTATGTTTTGTCGAATGTATCCTTGTTTCACGAGCTCTTTTTTCTATAGCTTTGTATCCTTTATACCATAAGATTTTGAATTTTCTTGTTCTCTGACCTTCTACTCCTTTGTCCATTTGTGGAATTTATTTTTTCAAGTGGATTTCCTTTACTTCTGAGGAATTTATGTGTTCCACATATTTCTTTTATTGTGTTGACTTTCTTTGTTCCACGTCTTTTTCTTTGATAAGTGGATTATCTTTTTATCACTTCACTCCGCATAGTTTTAACCTTGCATGGATTTGTTAAATTAACTTCTCCAACACTCCACACTTCACTTTTATTCCCTCACAATGTTGCATGGTCTTTTACCTTTTTTGTGACATATTTCGTCATAGTGATGTTCCTTTGTTATACAAGTTAAGTAAACACACGGAACACTACAATGTATGATTCCACATAACACTAATTTTTCATTCCTTTTCTCTACAATTTTTCTAGCAAGAAACATTTAAGTACTTAACTTAAATGAAGTTTTCCAAATATCATGGGTGTTATTTTTGACAACGAATACATTATTGACGAAGTTATTTCCTAGGACCTTACAGCGTATGCTTTGCGATGGTTCTATGATTTACCTATATATTTTGTTCGATCTCTCATTTCTCTAGAAAAAAATTTCCTTGGCAAATTTTTCTATGAACATTGGAACCAAAATATCATATACAAAAATGGATAAAATGAAGCAAGGGTCTAATGAGCATCTTAGTGACTATGTTTTGCATTATAAGAGTAATCTTGTTAGAATGAACAATGTCTTGGCTAAATCTGAATTGCAAGATCTATTTATCCAAATTTTATTCTCTCCTCTATAAGAATGTGTACTATTTGATTCTTTTCATTATTTTCACCACTTATGTCATACTCTTAAAGAACGTGAAACTAAGTTACTTTCTATGGAAAAGTATTGTGATAATACTTCCAATAAATTTAGTAATAAATTCTGAAATAAATCTACCTTTAAGAGAAAATTTAATGATCCTAAGCCTAATGTTAATGTTGTATCTCAACCAAAAATATCCAAATCCAATCTACATGGTGCATTTTTACTATATTTCCATGTCCACCTCACATCTTGTTACCTTAGTTGTATGAAGAAAATATAATTTCTATTCCATCCCCTCTTAAGCTAGATCCTAATCATCCTTGTGGAAAGACTTTTGATGAAAATGCACATTTTGATTATCATATATGTAATGGACATTTTACTAATAGATGCTTTAAGCTTAGACATTTTATCCAAGACTTGGTTCATAACAATGAAATTGATCTACTTGAGCCTACTATTTCTAAATCTACTAATGACAATGGAAAGCTTAAAATTTTCAATGATCCATTACTTAAACATGAAAAGTGGTTCTTGAATCTTCTTCTAATCATGTTTATCATGTAGTTCCACCCCCATCATCTTATGATCATCCCCTTGGGTTTCTGTTGGTATTACTAATATTCTTTCACCTGTTATTAATTTCACTAATACATATTTTCATGCTTCTTTTTCATCACATAGACTTCACATTGATGTTTCTATTGGTACTCATGTTGTTAACAATGTTATGGTGCATCCTACTTTCAAACGTAATGCATGTTCATCATATTTCTTGCAATCTATTGGCTTTCCATTCTCCTAGATGAAACTTATATCATGTACTTCTTATGGACATGTGGTTATCCCAATAATTTTTGGGCCTCTTACTATATTTATGCCTTTCTCTGTTGGATATGAGGTTACGCATTATGACATGGTCTTAGGACTTCCTTGGCTTAAGGATGCCAAATCCATCCCATCCATAGTTCATTTATGTCTTAATTTCATACATGAGCATCATGTTGTCACTATTCGAGGCATCCCACCATGGACCCCTTTATCTTTGGCACCTATCACTATCACATCTTCAATTTCTACTACCACTAGTGCACCTACTTCTACACCTATTGATGATGGTCCCATGGCTTCAACATACACAATTATGGTATCTATAACTCCTATCACTCGGTGTTCTAGTTCCACATCTTCACCTAGATATCCATTACATATGTCTTCTTCTTCTCATTCATGTTGACTTTATCAGTCACATAGCTCCCTCATAGGAATAGGTCCCCACACAGGTGCATGCTAAACATGGCACATTTAGGAACATTTCATGGTCTCATTATCCACTTGCACTTTCACATGACACTAGGTCCTTGGATCATGTTCACATGCATTCCTCTTTCACATTAGTAGATAGTGGTCCCTTACGTATATCCTCATTGGATAGATCACTTTGATATTTGCACTTGGGGGCATTCAATTCCTCATTTCTTCCCCATGATGCACTCATGTTCTTAGTTCAAGCATGCATGTTTAGGGTACACTTACCTACATAAACCTCACTTTGCACACATACGCACTAGGGGAAACATATCTCTACTTTCCTATTTATAGGATCTCATATTCTAATACTACAAACAAATTCAAATAACTACAAACAAATTCAAATATCTACAAAAATATAAAATCACTAAGTTATATCTTGGTTAGATGTATCTTTGCTTGCTTGTACTATTTCATGTTGAATTTTTTCTATCATGTTAGTTTGATTCATAGTATGTTCTATCATTTTCCATATACACATGTGCATTCACATGGTACTTTGAGGTGAATGCAAGCTACCTATAGGTTATTACATGATGCTTGACATTGTTCTCTACAAGTCCCACTTTGAGGCTCATGGGGGAACCTAGCTTCCATATTTTTCCATATTCAAGTGATATTAATATAATTTACACTACTTCATTCAACTATATACATTGTGACATACTATTAATTATTATAACATGATAATGGGTACTTCATGTGTAGAATTTGTCTTGTAGGATTACTCCCAACCATGGTTATTTTCTTTTCTTGTGTATTATCTTCTATGTTTATGCTTTGTTTTCCATTGCTTATGCTATGCCCTATGATTGATTAATTATTTTATTGTATGTCCTTGAAGGCCTTGAGTGTCTTGTGACATCTTGAGTGGTGTCCCATGTTTTTCACTAGCTACTACATTATTATCTTGCCATGTTATTGTGTGTTTGACTAGTTTCTATTACATTGTGTCATGATTATTTATCACTAACACTTTTTTCTAGCTTTCTTCCCATTATTTTACATGTGTCATGGTTATTACCATAAACATATGCTATTCCCCTATAGGAGACCTTTAAAAGTGAACATCAGCTTCAAGTTCCCTCATTTGGGTCATTATTGCATTGATTTATCTCATGCACCCCAAACAAGTCGGGACAATCATCGGGTGATTATTTCACCTTCTCAGTAGTCTAAAATGGATGTAGAATGGAAGTATAAAAATTTAGCCAAACAGAGCTAAGAAAATGGCTCATAATCATCCTTGGTCCAAAAATAATAGCGGCATAGAAGTTCCCAAAGACATACAAAAATCGTGGATGCTAGTTTCCCACATAGGTACTTTTGTACTAGGGAAAAAAGGCATAATACGATTGGTACATATTATCGCTTATAGGTTTTCAAAAAATCTAGCAATAGATACTCAACTCTAGTTTACTATCTAGAACAAAGGAATAAAATTAGTGGAATTTTTCATTCTTTGGGAAAGTGAACTAACTAATTTTCTTTCTCAGTTTACATTTTTCCTACTATTATAAAATAAGGAGTAGCACCTAGGGCATATGCAGGGACAGCAATATGTTCGAACAAAGTGTCATTTGTGGCTAGTTACTATTGGGTTAGTGACCCTCTAAAGTGGCACTTGTCCATGGGGAAGCATAAATGGGTAAAGGGAAAATAAGAAAACTCTCCCAACACTCTTCCTCTCATGGTAGGATTCCTAAATCTTCAAAATATTCACATCAATTCAGTAATTGATCCCTCTTGACCCTTCTAACAATCTTAAAGGTAACAAACAGACAGAACATGTTATTCTTTCTCTCTCGGAATTCAAGTGTACTCTATCTTTGATTCACTTATTTTTCATACACATTTCTTTTTTATTTCTCTAAGTTAAATTTCAATTTCATATATTGATGTCGTAACCTCTACTAGGAACCCCTGTGCCCGCTGCTTTCTTCAGAGTTAAATGTAACAGAAGAAATTTTTTATGTATATTCTATTATTTCAAATGACCATATGACATCTACAACATTTTCCCTTTAAGGGATACACAACTATTGGCACCTCATAGGGTTTACTAAATTCTCTTCACTCTATGGGCGATCGTGACCTCTCTACTCGGTCCCTCTAAGAGACTAAATCTCCTCGGCCCTTTTTCCAATTAGCTCACCCCCTTTGTGGAATTAACCACCACTCTTCTTCCCTTTCATATCCCTCAATAGCCTCAACTTGGGAAGATCTTATTCTATTTATAATTGTGTGCCCGAATCTTTCCCACTTCTCTCTCCTCTAGGCTAACTCATCCACTTTTCCCACTCAAAATTCAAATTTGAATCTGATTCTTTATTTCTCTTATCCATGTAATCTAATTTCAACCAATCCCCTTACACTACGTCTCCGGTGGTTGGTTTCTCCTTATTAGTTGTTCCATCCTCTGGTCACCATTAACTACGTGAAGCATGCGATTTGTTATATCCATACTTACCATTGTCAAATTTGCCTTAACTCCTCAAACCTTGTTATTTCTGATTTTATTGTTCATTCACCTTATTCTATTGATCCTTTAGTATCCTCGTGTTCTTCATTTACTTTTATTTGTGCCCTAAGTTCCTCCTTTCACACTTCTACCCCTTAGCTTCATGGTAACTACTCTCTCTCTCTCTGTGTGCGTCCTTGTGCATCCTTATACTTAGTTACTACCTTGAGAAACTATTCTTCAAGTGTCCTTCCTTTTCTTGATACATTTTCTTCTTGTGCACTCTTCTTCCCCCTTCACACTCGCCTTTTGCTTCATGCATTTTGGATATCAACCTTCTTCCATGGGATTTCTCCTCCTTACACTTTGCCTTCTTCAACACGTGCTTCCTTTTTCCCGTGTGGTTTCCAACCATTATTTATTCTTTATTTGTCACATTCTTCCATGACCTTCCTTCTTCCAATGAACTCTATTTCACACAAACTCTAGTAACCTTTCCTATGGTCAATCTTATTGTTTTTCTTTGATACAACACCTTCCTCTTATTCTGATGGTACTCCCATTATTGTGCACATTTTTTCACTCTTCTTCCTTATTTTTCCCATATGTCCTTTGATTCTTGCATGCAACTCACTTTCTAGTGTATATATTTCCTAAGAGGATGTCCCTCATCAAACATATGGGTACTTAAAAATTTACATCCTCTTCAAGTGGATGTGAGTGATAGAATCACCCTTCAGACAAATCGTCCTAGCTTCTATATCCAACAAAACCATCTTTATCTTGTGCTTCTTTTGACGCTTCCTCCAATCCTTAGCCACTCCTTGGTGACCTTTCAATACCTTCTCACACTTTCTTGCGAGTGAGTTCTTCCCATGAATTCTCCTTCTTCAGGCCCCATCTCTAATTTGCACAAGTCTTCCCTTATTTTTTATTTTCCAACAAAAGATACTCATCCACTGAACCTTTCCTCTCTACTACATACTTGTATGCACACTTATTTACTTTCGCGCATTTTTCTCTGCATGCTTATTTTCCTTTTTCCCTTCCTTCTTTGGGAATTTTTAGCTTTTCTTGACTCCACACCTCTTCACCGCTTCTTTTCACTCCTTTCCATGAACTCTTGCACAAACATCCTCCTGCACATTTCTCTTGATGTAACTCTTTAACACCTTTGCATCCTCCTTTCTTGATGACTTCCTGAGGTTTCTTCTCTCCCTCGCCTCTCGGGCTCTATTATACTACACTCCTATTGATGGAATTTTCTCTCTCCTCCCTCTTATTGTGGTAATTTTTTCACACCACATCCATATTTTTCTCCTCTTTTCTTCCTATGCCTCCAAATTTGTGCAATATTTTTGGAGCCTCTCTATAGGATGACTCCTTGAGATCCCCGCTAATCTAATCTCCTACTTGTGTGCATATTTATATTCAAATGTCATGAATTACTCTTATTTTCTTTATATTTGTTTCCTTTGGGGAAAATTCTTCTAGGTCGATCATTCATGGCCTCTCTGTATCCCATCTTCCTCTTCCATACTCTCCCGCACTTTCTCTAAAATTCCTTTGAACTCCCTTTGGATCATGCACTCCCCCTCTCCTACACACCTTTTGCATGCATAATTTTGATATCACCTTAGATCTCCGTATGCCCTTTTTCATGCATACTCTTGCAATCTCCTAGGATTTCTAGAATTCTCCTAAAATGGTACTCCTATTACTCCACATGTTCTCATCTTTGTGCCACTCTACTCCTCTTTGAGTCTACTTCTCCATCCACCTGTTATACTTCTCCTTTCTACCAGGGGTCTCTTCCTTTGTGCTCCAGAGCGCATCCCACCTCTAGTTCCTTTGGGATGCTTTTTCAAGCATCTTGGTGTACTTTGTGCATGTATCTTTCTTATGTGTGCCTTCTTTCTTTCCTTCCTTTTCCATCTCCATGACCTCCTCTTATGGCTCTGTACATACCTCCATGTTCCCATTGTCTTCACCGACTATCTTTATTTATTTGTGAGAAACCTCCTTCACTACCGTGATACTCTTATGCACCGCCCTACGATGTGCCTTCAATTACACATCTTTTACGGTACTCCCACGCTTAATACCTCTTCTCTTGGAATTTCATCCACATTCAGTTCTTTCTCTCTATTGCGCTATTTTTCACAACATTTGGTTATGCCTTCTTTTTGTGCTCTCCTAGCATCCTTTTCATGTTCTTTCCATCACACCCTCGAGTCTTTATTGATTCCTTAACTTTGACCCCCTCACAACCCTTGGTCATAAGACCTTTATCCTTTTAGTGGTATTCTTTTGAAAGGAATGATAAGAAGATTGTTCCAAGCCGCGATCTCAAATGATAATAGCACACCACATTATATTTGCAAAACAGTGATAAAATACCATATATGGAAATCCATCATAATCCATAATGCTCAATACATTACAATAGAATGACTTTAATTATTCAATAAGAAAGATGTACATATAGGAGGAGGGAAGTGCAACTACTACCTAAATCAGTGGTGAAGAACTCTCACTAATTGATACTGGTAGTTAAGTTAACTCTAAAATACTAGTAAGCTAACTCCACATAACTGAGAAGCTAACTCAACACAACTAGTAAGCTAACTCCACACAACTAGTACACCTAAGCAAGCTAACCCAACAAGTGTAGGGCTAACACAAGTGTAAGAATTATCCTAATAAATAAATAAAAGGATAAATAATAACCTACACTAACACCCTCCCATAAGCATAGCTTAGGTGGGTGGAAAAGAAGGTGGGTCTTGACAACAAGGCTTGATGAGGTACCCACGTACAACAACTAGAAAAAATGGACACCGTAAGGTACCCAAAACCAGTAATAACAAAGTAGAGAGAAAAATCTTGCTGCAAGATATCCTCAGAAGCTCATCTCTAAAAAACTCGTACAATGTTGAAGAAGTGTGGTGTGCACTATGGTCTGAATCCACTGCTCGATCATATAACTCAAAAACAACTGACACTGGGCTTCACCAGAATAGCTCCATGCAAGGATATTGTCAATGGAGTGATGTTGAAAGTGAAAAACAAACACCAAACATAATTTAATCAACTGCTACAAATAGGTGTGCCACGATCCAAGAACAACCAAGGCAACAAGGTGGACACGAGATCTAAATAAATAGGAGTTCCATAATCCAAGAAAAGCCAAGGTAACAAGGTAAGGACACGAAACCCAAAGAAGCAGTATCAACACCACACCCTCCCATACTGCAGAATGGGTAGAGTGACACCATAGATCTATATGAGTTGTCAAAATCAACTACTTGAACACTGACAAACTAACACTGGGCTCCACTAGAATAGCTCCCCCACAAGAGAGACTATTAACATGTAAAAAAAAGTGTTAAAAATACAGATCCAAAATATCTCAACAAACAAGAGAGATATAAATGTATACACCCATAGATACAAGAATTCAATACCCAAAAGTTTAGGATGTCGGGCTCAACCAAAATTGTATCCATAAGTGATCACAACACCCTCCCAAATTTGGCACTTTATAATTAAGTGCATGTAAATATTACAATGAGTAACAATACCTTTTACATTTTAAATGTGTATAAAATTTTCACCAATGCGTAGATCTCGAAAAAATACACAATTTCAAAAAAAGATCACCTTAATCTGAGCTACAGATCAAAAGTTATGAGCTCTCTGGTTTTGATATTAAAATAAGATTTTAATGCTGATCTTTTTAAAAGGTACACGTGACACCCAAATGTCCAAAGGGTAAAAGAGTGCATCCACACGATACATGCTTGTGACCAAAAGATAAAAGCTTGTGCCCAAAACCTAAAATGTCCAAAGGGTAAATCATTACGTCCAAAGGGTACACACCAATATCCAATGGATAAAAGAATACACCAGAGGGTACCGATCTATGTCCAGTGGATAAAAGATTGCATCCAAAAAAGAAATATCTAGAGGGTAAAAGAATGCATCCATATGGTAAAAGAAAGATGTTATATTTTCTTGACTAAATTAGGTAATGCATATTGTTCATATGAAAGAGTAAGTTCTTGAAAGGGTGTCTCAAGATATTGTCAGAATAAATTGAGAGTGAACATTCCTTTGTATGAAAAAGGTTGGTGTTTATTAGGAGATTAGTAGAGAAGTAAATTGGGAGAAAAAGAAAAGAGAAGTGAGCTAATTAAGAGGTCACTATACATTGTAGAAGACAAAAAAATAAGTGTGATCAAAATCTTGACAAATTCTAAGTTGTATCTTAGTAGGAGGGAGTAGTGGATTCCTTTTGAGTTGTAGCTTGCAAAAGAAACATGTAAAATCCTAATTAAGATGTGGGAGTTGAAGCATCCATGAGAGTTGAATCTTGTCAAATATTGAGTAGATTCTTAGTTGAATTTTAGTTTTGTAGCTCTATGTTGAGTTGAATCTCAACTATGAAATCATGTAACATTTACAAGACATTCTTGTCTTATGCTAGTTCTTAGTTTCAGTGTGTTTTTCTCCTATTTTGGGTTTCCCACATTAAATCTTGTGTCTTTATGTATACTCTCTTGGTATTTTCTTGTGTATGGTTTTGTATGCTCATCATAACAACATTAAGGAAATAGAAATGTTTTAAAATTGTTTGAGCAAGAATTGATTTGCTCCCCTCTCAATGCCCTGGAATTTCCAATAGTCTCATCACAACAACATACTTCTATCATCAAATCCATTGAATACTTTACAAAATGGGTGGAATATATCCCCCTCATCTTTATTAAAGATGATAAAATTGTTGACTTCATCCACCTTCACATTATATCTTCATTTGGCATTCCTTATAAAATCATCACGAGATAACGGAAAATCATTCAAAAAAAACTTTACGATACTTATAACATTAAACACATATTTTCATCTCCTTATTATCCACAAGCAAATGATTAAGTAGAAGAATCCTCAAAAAAATCAACAAAATCCTCATGTATATTGTTGACCAAGCTAGTAGGGAAATTGGCATCTCTAAAAAAAATTGCACTTATGGACATATCAAACCATCTTTCGTTCACTACGGGCATCATACACCCTTCTCCTTAGTATACGACACTAAATCCATTCTTCCTCTTGAATTCCAAATCCCATCCTTACATATTTCTCTTATAGCTCTCGCCTCTGATGAGGAATATCATCAAGAATTCTTATCACAACTAGAATTATCAGATGAATGTATTTTAACTACACTCGAACACATCAATGTCTATCAAGAATGAATCAAGCAAACCTATATAAACATCTTAGATATCGTGACTTTAATGTCGATGATCTTTTCTCAAATAAAAAAACATGTCACTAACATGGAAAAGAGAAAATGGGAAAATTTTCTCCAAACTAGATTGGACCATACATTATCACTCATAAATATGGATCTAGGGCTTTTCATTTAGCCTCCCTTGATGGTAAACCTAAAAATGATCCTCTCAATGCACTGTACACTTGTAGACATTCTACTATTAACCTATCAAATTATGATACCTTAGTCAAACTATGATCTCCCCTTATTAGCTCACACACCTTATCACTCCCATAATGATATGGAATCATGTGGTCTTCCATCAACATACCTGTCAAAACCTTAAATATGGGCACCACATGGCTCTACTCATAGCATATTCCTCATGGACAAGTTCATGCTCATAACTAGGAACCCCACTATCATTACTCCATCATCCCCATATCTCATCCTGATCAACATGAAAAATATATATGTGTAGCTCACATGCTTATCTTATCCCCTTCTAAGTGGTTACCCAAGATACCCTCAGCTCAAAATCACAAATATCTATGGGATGTATTTAATTAAAATATAGACCAATCCCTCGAAGGATGACTATTCAAAATAAATCATATCAAATAAAGTTGTAGACCACTCCCTCGAAGGATGGATACCATAAAAAAATTCAATAAAAATTATAGACCACTCCCTTGAAGGATGGCTACCCAATCAAATTACATATCCATAAAATGAATTCCCACATCGATCAGTCCTCTTATTAAAATAGGGCTTCCCGCATCAACCCCTCATGTCAAAATCAAAGAAAAATAAAATCATCCCAGAAATTTCCCACATCAATCATCTTTCCCATCAAATGCAAGCTTCTACATTGATCAACTTGTTCAAATACAAAAATTTAGGGGAAAATCCTAGGGAATTATCATGAAGAACTTGTTTTCCCATGCTTGTTACATACACACTTTTTCTATGTCAAAAAGGATGATATGACTACCCCATCTCTATCTATGATCTTAGTATGACTAACCATTATAATTCATACGTTAACATCTAGTATAAGGATCACATGTGTAGTATCATACATTTTAAATCAGTTTACCATCATACACTATGTATATCCAGGATAATAAAGATGTAAACATTTCATGTTCTTCTCTTACCCATCTATAATGATGAATCATACAACAAGATCATCACTTGTCATGACAACATCAAAATCATATTATAACATATACATTTACAATCTAAATCATACATTCTAAATATTTCCATAACACATCATATCTTAACAAAATCACTAATCAAATCATCATCAATCACATTTATAACCATCACATTGCACAAAACACAAAAAATAACTCAAAATGAAAAAATCATATATATAAAAAAAATGTTTTACATCATCACGGGTCTCAAAACCCCTATGTATCAAAAAAATATAATCATCCAAAAATGGCTTCAAAAGATCCTCATACATCAAAACCATATCTATACATCTACTAGTAAACTAGATGTCCATCAAGAAACACTCCCACTACTCCCCTCAGTAACACCACCTGGCCTCTATCTAGTCCTCTCTATAGGACCTCCCTCTAGACCCTTGTGGTGGTGTCCCAACACTCACACACTACCCGATGGTGCCCACTCTATCTCCATAAAAAAATAATACATAGCGAGGCTCATCTAGTAGCCTCCATCGTACTATCTCCTCATAATATCTCAACTCCTCACACAATGACTAGTAGTTGGCCATACCCATACTACCAAGTGGCCCCATCTAACCACTAACTGAGCTCATGGCTACTGTAGCTCAACCCCAAGAGATAGAAGTACATGTCACTCCATAGGCCTTTCACAGGCCTCTCTTATCATATCTATCCTCTCATCTAGTTTGTGTATATTCACCTATGGTGGTGGTGAGATGTACTTACTCAACCCATCTCTCTCAGCTACTAAATATGGCCTTCTTTAGACTCTAAAAATCCATTGTATCCTCCAACACTACCACCATATCCTCCTCATCTCTTCCCTCAACATCACCACCACCCTCTAGAGGTGTCCACCTACACACTCTACACCCACCTCTCTCAACCCCATCAAACTTCCCTACCACCACACAACAAAGGCCTCAACTCACACTAACATCATCATACCCTATCAATACTACTCCCTATGCATCCACCCTCACACTAACCCCCTCCTCATCTACCATATCCACTTCCTCTCTAACAAATAGCAGTGCCACATCTGTCTCTTGCATCATCCCTCGTAGGCCATTGCTACCTCCGACACATCCTGTACCAAACCAAATTTCCATCATTGACATGAAAAATATGATCAACTCCCACTCACCCTCCCTCCACCCCCACACCCACCTATCCTGTTATATAGCCACCAACTCCCTCTCTATATCAATCCATACTAAGAAACTTGTATAAGGCCTCCAAATAACATCTTCACCTATAAACCAGACTAGAGCTTCCTATAGTAGTCCTCCCCAAATGGCCCTATAGTAACAAATCATTATCTCCACCTCATGAAACCTACTAGATACAATAATTCCACCCATCTCATCCATGGTACACCCCATGGCTGAGCCACTACAATGTGCTCATATGCCCAACACTCTAGAAAAAAATGATACATCTACTCCAAATCTCTGCCTCATACTCTATGACCACAACTCCCTATACACTTATGCCAAAAATGTAGGGGCCTAAAAAAAACACATTTCATGTACCAACATATCTACTACCACCCTTATCAACATCCATGAAAATCACCCTCCAGCAAAATCCGGTAAAGTGTAATAGTTGATCCCCATCATCATCATATCACCAAGGCCCTCCCCTCCTCATCATCACTATATAGGGCCCCATATGAAAAATCCTAAAGTGTATACCACATCCCCCCATCATCACCATATAAAGTTTGTCATAGTTTCACCCCTACCAGCCTCATCAATCACATAAATCTTCTCACCCTATATCGAGAAGCAATATATCGTGCACATCCTCCAAGTGACCATCATCTCTCTTATAGAAACCAAAATGTTCTTGTCACATGATCCCATCACTCAAATAACACCAATAAAAAACCCATGTCCCTGTGGATATGCTTGTAATGGCACATCCCACCCAATCCAACCTCCTCTAAGTGAGCCCAATCATCAAGTGATAACAACACTCAGACCTCATTCAAATCTTTGGGATCCTATCCCATGTGGTCAATCTCTCCCGAGCCTACATCCAACAACAAAACAATAAAAATTAATCCACAATCCACCAAAATCAATTCAAATCTATCAACAACCAATAAAAATTAACAAAAATCACAAATTTTGTAGAATCACCAATGAATCTTATCAATCATTGATGACCCTTTAAAATCACCGATGACTCCCAAATCACTAGCATTTCATACAAAATCACAAGTGGTTTCTAAGCACCTATCAATTCTCAAAAAAAAAAATATAAAAAATCTTAAATACATCACCTACCTCAAGCATGTGTGTCAACATCACCTCTTCACACACTCCAACCATTCCCATCTCATCAAATTACTCAAAAAAATCAAAAATTAGGGTTCTTAGATGTCTTAAGATTCTCAAATAGTAATGACCAAATGATCCTTTTAAATCAAATTTTATATAGAAAACATTTTTTTCTCCCACCTGACCAATTTTGATATTTATGCATCACCGATTTATGTCAAATCACTAGTAATTCCATCCTTTTTAATCTTTAAAACATCCCTTAAATGGCCTTTGACCTCATCAACCATCATTTTCATCATTCCTTGTCAAAATTACACATTTTCAAATATGTGCTTCCTTTTGGGGCCCCGAGACCCTCTTAAAATCAAAATCAATCAATCTATACAAGCTACCTTTTATCAAATCCATTTCAATTTCACACCATTCGGGAAACTCTTCCCTGTCCGCCATTCAGTCATACATCTATAGGACACAAACCCATTGGTTCCTTCTATCATTTGACTTCATGGTCTTGTAAGCCCACCTTTGTGGCAACATCCTTTATCAAGCCTTGCATCTCTTGATACATCATGGATACCATATGCTCCCAAGATCATTTCCCACAACTGTTTCTATGAGTCATACATCTATAGGTCAAGAACCCATTGGTTCCCCTATCACTTGACTCTCTAGTTGCACCAAGTCCACCTTTGTGGAAATTTTTTTCATGCCTAGTCTTGGGGCATCTTAAATCAAAACACACCATCATACAAACTTATCTCATCCAAAAACCTTTTCAAACTTGTGATCATTGCACTTTCATCATAATGACCCCTAGTTTTGAGGGGGAATACCCATCCAACATCAAATCATACCATCTCATTTTTTTTTGTCCAGTAGCTTGCTTTTATCACAAACCACTTGACAAAAAGGGGAAAATGTAGACACCTATTTTCCTGACTACACCCCTCACACTCTCATTCAAAAATCCTAAAACCTATCTCACTAAACCATTTCTTCCCTCATAAAATCATGTTTTACCCCCATAAAACCTATTTACCCATCCTAAACCTCCCTAACCACCCTTAACCCATATAACCCATTTTTACCCTCATCACTCAACCTCCTAACCTCCCACAAAACCTCCCAACCATTTTACAAACAAACCAAATCAAAAAAACCCCATTTGGAAGTGGTTGAAACCACTTCCAAGTGGGTTTTCCCACTTTTCTCGGTCACCAGAGATTCTAACAAATCTCAATGATTATAAATATATCACCAAACATCTTCCAAGGGATTCTAAATCACCAGAGAAAATATCTATTGCATTCAAGACCAAGGTGACATCAATACCAACACTTGGACATCCCCAACATCCATGTCAAGCCACTAAAATCTCCACCAACTATTGTAAGACCCCTTCAAGATCTATCAATCCATTTTGTACAAAAAAGGTAAGTTATCCATATTTATTCATATTTTTATTCTTCAAGCATCACTTATAAGTTGGAATCAATATTTAAATCAACCACTTTGGATTAAATTTACATTCTATTAAGGAATTAATATTTCATCAGAATCACTAGCAAACAATTCTACTTCAAATCACCAATGATTATTGTATATTTTATCATTTTAAGCACATTTACACATTTTTAATCAATATCATCTATGTTTCTATCTAATCAGTCTATTCTCAAGATGTGTCTCCCTATAGATGATAGTTCAGGTGATTCACATCATAATTACCAGTATCTATGATCTTCTAATCTTGAACACCCATTCATGTGGGAATAGTTTGATATCGCACATGCAATTCAACATGTGTGACATTTACCTCATGCCCAAAATCAAATATATCAAGGATTAACTTGAATTGATACGTGAAATACAGATGTCACAAACAAGCCTAGTTTTAGTACTTCTTATTTCTGAGCTCATCGTATCCCTTTCCTAGGCCACCTATCACAAAAACATGATCTCTCCATCCCTCTCGAATTCTAATCATATTGTCATTATCTTATTTCCTATAATATCACTTAATTATAAACACAAATTGACATCCTCGAGGAAGCCCATTGGTTCTTGGGGTTGGAATTTTCGAGAAAATCATTTAATATTTATTTAATATCCATCTTGTTTAGTTGACTTTTCATGTAGGTTCTCTTGCTAAGTAGAAGGAGGAGTCTCTCACATCGTTTGTGTATCATCTTCATCTCGACATTGTATTGTCAACATAGGTATCGTTAAACCCTATTGTCTTCTGAGTTTTTGGTGTTTATCATATTATCCTTCATCTTTTTAGATGTCAATGATAAGAATGTGCATAGGTATAAAATGATTTTTAGACTCATCATTTGGTGTGCGCTTAAGAGGAGAAATCGACGCATGGTGGTGTTGGAGTTGTGGAGAAAAATAAATATGTGAAGAATGGATCTATGAAGAAAGAAGAGGATAATTTTGTGAAGAAAGTGAGAAGTATGTGTGCAGAAATAATATTTTCATTTTTGTCTCAAAAAGAGTTATGAGTATGAAGTAATGGTGACATGCTGAAGAAGAGGAAGAGAAAACTCAAGTAGTATGTGGAGGTGAGCAAGATAAGTGAGTATGGTGTGATAGAATTCATAGGTCATAAGAGACAACGAGTTGTGAAAATGAGGAGGAAATGGAGAAGAAGAGAAAGATGTGTGAGTGGATGCACCGAGAGGGAGAAAAAATGAACTATTGAGTGAATGTTGTAAGATCAGTGAGTGTGCGCAAGTATGCGACCGAGTGTGCAGGTAGCCGAATACACAGTAGTATACATGGAACATGCACAACATGTGTATGAAGTGATGAGGGAAAGCCAAAGGGTTCTATTTGGTAAATTTCTATCTAATTGTGGAAGGCCAAAGGCCACTAAGAAATGATATTTTATAATCATTAAGGAGTGTTGGTAGTTCTTTTTCTTTGGCATTTTATAATCAAATATTATATTATTCCAAGTTTTAGCACCCAGAAAAATGAAGAGTCAAGTGAGAAGGTCTAAAAGCGAGATGAAGTTGAAAAGATAATGGAATAGGGAGTGGAATATAATTTCAAGAGGTGAATGTTGGGATGTATCTTGAAATGGTGAAGGCTGCAGAAGAAAAGAAAAGGAAAGATTATTCAAAGTAGACATCTAAAAGTGCATAGAAGAGAAAAAATAAGGGGGAAATTATGAACAACATAGCAATAGAAATATAAAGTGATCTAGTTTCATTAATTGGACCAACATTCATGGTGGAATCATGATCTGATTTGTGTGTATAAAGAGAAGCAAAATTTCCATCATCAAGTTGAAGAAGAAACTACAAAATGTGGATTTGTGTATTGTTGAGGTAGGTGCCTCACAATTTGGGGATTGGTGTCTCCAGTAGGTTGGTGCCTATGAATTGGCTGAGTTGGTGCTCAACATTGGGGATTGGTATCTCCATTGAGTTAGTGTTTATGAAGTACCCGAGTTGGTTCTCAGCATTGGAGATTGGTGTCTCTAGTAGGTTGGTGCCTAAAAATGTATAATGAGATATTTTGGGCGGGATTTGGACAATATACCTAAGCAATATTTTCTTTTGGTTTTCTCTGAAAGGGTTTCCACATAAATATTATGTTCTATGGTTGTGTAATTTTTATATCTTATGTGATTTTTGTTGTTATGGATTTTAATGTTTAAATAAGTAAAAGTTTGTATAATATTGATTCACCCCCTAGTATTAGTGTGTGTTCAAAAATTGGGCCACAATCATCGGCGATACTTTTTACAAACAATTGGTTAAAGTGAAAATGACCAGATTAATTTTATATGACTTCCTACCTAGTCTATTCAATGGCACGAAGATGAATTGTTTTAGGAATAGACTAGGGACAATTGCACTTGGGAAAATTAGTGTTTTCCATTATTATCTGCAACTTGAATTCAAAGTTGGTATGCACCACTTCCTTCATGTCAATTATGTTTTTCTATTCTATGTCATCGGGATGCTCATATACAAAGCCACAAGAGAAATTATCACAATAGGGAAAATAGGTGATCTTACGATGGGTCTCTTGTTTCATCTAGTTTTTCTAATTTATCATATATTTGAGTTGGTCGATATAATGAACTACCTTATAACCTACCAAAATACGTGAGTGAAAATTGGGCCCTCATGGAGCTTTCATGACAAATGACATCAATGAACTACTTTTTAGGAGAAAAACACATATATAGTGTCATTGCCCTATCTTTGCTAACGTGTACAGTGTTATATTTCTACACTGCAAAGATGATGGATAATGAAATGAGAGTCATGATTTTACATCCATTTGTAAGGAGATGGGAATTTTATATCTATCGGTTCATGGAAAAATTATCAAACCAAAATACAAACACCATCCAAAAGTGGAAGACTATTGGGTTGGTTGTGTAGATGAGTTCGAGGTTTGGTGTCATGACTACTCCGAATGATGCGGGATTAACTAGTCACATTCATATTGAAATATGTTCCAAATCAAGTCACTGATAATGGCATCAATATGGTTTATCCCGATTATGATTCCATCACATCATCACCTCTTCCCAAATTCAACTCACAAAAGGGACGACATGACACTTGATGATAAAGTTCAACATGTAATCAAGAGGATCCTTGCTTGGTAAGAGAAAGAGTTGGTTGGATGTACTTCAAATGATAAAAATAAACACGAATACAAGAGGTGAATCAATCAAGTGAGAGGAAAATTACACAAGATACTCAATCATCCTCCCACCCTTCCACACAAAGCTTTAATTGATGAACATAAAGAATAATGTAAAATCACATAACAAATTTGCTCCAAACATCAATCTTTATTCATATCTCAAAATAGATTACATTAGTCTCATACACATATAAATCTCTCTCTATTCTATCTCTCTTATTTCTTCATCTTGGTAAAAAACATCTCTTATATTAAAATCATGTGGTATCTCATATTGTCTTATGTGGCACACCATATACATTTGATTAAGTACAATAAATATATTTCTTACAAAATAATCCAAAAGACACTTCTTTTGGTCATGCCTCTATCGGCTTCTACCTTACTCTATTTTATTTTCTTTGATCCATGGCTTTCTGTTATTTGCCTTATGGATTTCTCCTAGGCTTCTTGGATTTCTTCTTTCTGTTTGGTTTTCTTTTATCTATCATGGTTTTCTATATTTGATGGATTTCTTATTTATCCGCATGACTTCCTTGCTTCATCTCATGGTTTCCCTTTATTTTGTGGATTGTTCCAAAACTTGATGAAGAACCCTATCAACATCATCCCCTAAATTCAAATGTGTCTCATCCTCAAGACAACCAAGTGATGAAGAACCTTGTCTTCCTTCACAAAATTTTCAAAAATGTTTATTTGACCTTAATGATATATAGGCATCAACCCCAGAAACTTAGACATTTGGCATAAGGAAAGGTTCCCTCACTCGACTCACCCAACTAGATTTATGGGATGCCACCTTGAGGAAACATAGGCATCAACCCCCAAAACTTAGACATTTGGCATAAGGAAAGGTTCCCTCACTCGACTCATCTAACTGGATTTATGGGATGCCATGGTTTCCTCTGCAAAATTTTTTTCCAATTCTTCTTCATGGTGTATTTTGGGGAATGTATTTTGTAATCTAGGAGTGATGTTCTTCTCAAATTGTACCACAAGTCTAGATGGATGTTAATCTACTGTATCCATTCTTGAAGTTGTGAATTTTCTTGAATCAAGGGAAGGATATCTGAAGGGGGTGGCTTTGATTGAATTTAAGTCAATATTTGTTTGTCATTTGTGAACTCTTATGCATCCTTATCAGTTCCCTATCCATGGTGGTGTTGCATTCTTACATGTCTGTGATCTTTTTATCCACTTATGTTGCTTGTTTGATATTTTTCTATAAGTCTGTAAGTTTTCTCCATTGAGTTCCATCCTTTCTTTATTTATATCATATTCTATATGTAGATTCTAGATGCGAGTTGTTGTTCTAGTTTTTCTAATTCTTCTTTCTCTTGTTGAGTCACACTTGGCCACCCTATTATATGTATAGTATGTCACGTGGCATTTTGAGCTCTGTCTCTAATTTGGTTAAAGTGGCTTTCATCTCCTTCCTTCATTTTTGATTTTCTAAACTTGTGGTTGTAGAATCTGTTCCTTATATTCTTTGATGGCTTCTTCTCAGACCTTTTTCTTCTCATGTTCTAGCTTGTAGTATTTCTCCTTTATCATTTCTTTAACTTCCTATTTTGTTTCTATTTCTATTTGTAGACTAGAATCATTTTTAGTGTGTGGTTTTTCTACCTAAATAGATGAGAGTATTCTATTCATTGATTCTTCCATGTCTACACATCTTTGCATCCAGTCTTGTTTTGTACTTTGATCTAATACTTGACTACATGCATGGTCTTCTGAAGGGGTGAGAGTTTATTTAAATGTACCATGTACCCTTCTGATGTTTTTTCCACCACCCCTTGTTGTAATTAGATGGATTGATCTTTTTTCTTTGTTGGAGGGCTTTTTTGATTTTTTCTAGTGAATCTCTAGGACTATATAGTTACTTATACCACCTACTAGAGGTTTCAGTTAGTTTGGATGGTTTATGAAGGTGGTACCATGTACTTTATTTTCCTCATTTTTTTTTCTTTTTTGTCTCCTTTCTCTTTCTTGTCTATCTTTTCCTCCTCCTTTTCTTTTTATTTTTTCTTTTTTCTTTTTTTTTTTTCTTTTTTTTTTTTTTTCTTTTTTTTTTCTTTTTCTTTTTTTTTTCTTTTTTTTTTTTTTTTTTTTTTTTCTTTTTTTTTTTTTTTTTTCTTCTTATTTTTTTTTTCTTTTTTTTTTTTTTTTTTTTTTTTTTTTTTCTTTTTTCTTTTTTTTCTTTTTTTCTTTTTTTTCTTTTTTCTCTTTTTTCTTCTTCTTTTTTTCTTTCTTCTTCTTTTTTCTTCTTCTTTTTTCTTTTTTTTTTTTTTTTTTTTTTCTTCTTTTTTTTTTTCTTTTTTTTTTTTTTTTTTTTCTTTCTTCTTTTTTTTCTTCTTTTCTTTTTTTCTTTTTTCTTTTTTTCTTTCTTTTCTTCTTTTTTTTCTTCTTTTTTTTTCTTTTTCTTTTTCTTTTTTTTCTTTTTCTTTCTTTTCTTTTTTCTTTTCCTTTCTTCTTTTTCTTTTTCTTTTTTTCTCTTATTTTTTTTATTTTTTCTTTTCTTTTTTTTTTCTTTCCTTTCTCTTCTTTTTTTTCTTTTTTTCTTTTTTTCTTTTTTTTTTTTTTTGTTTTTTTCTTTTTTTTTGTTTCATTTTTTTCCCTTTCTTTTTTTTTTTGTTTTTTTATTTATTCTCTAGGTTTCTTCACTCTCTTCTTTTTTTTGTTTTTTTTTTTGTTAATAATCCTAATTAACTCTTCTACCTCCTCCATGCGGTTTTGATCTTTGATTGGTTTTCTTTTTTTTTTTTTAATTGTTTTCTTTCTTGTTTGAAGAGATTATAGTATATTTTCTTCTATTTCTATATCTTCTTGTGTTTGATTTCCTTTAATAATTCATGGGGGAGGAGATGAATTATATCCCTACTATCAAGTAAAAAAAATTTTCCATGTAATGTATGATAGCTTTTTTATGGCCACTTGTTTTGTTTTCATGTGCTTACTTCATATTGTTGTGCCACCTGGGAAACACCGCCTTGAGTTAAACATATCTTATAGTATCCATAAGAAAGTTTGGATAATGTTGTTTCTTCCCAAGGTTCATTCTTCTCTAAAATTTTGGTCCTTGATTCCTCCTGTGGTATTGTTGGTGGTGAAATGAATGTGGGAGGAGAAGTTTCTTCTTCTTCTATTTAGAAATTTGTACTACTTCCTATGAATCTTCTTCTTCTTCCTCACTACTTGTGTTTCTTTCATTATTTTTTTTGATGCCATTGTCTTTTGGCATTTTGTAGTAGGGCTAGGGAAAAAAATTTTCCTTTATTTTGCCTTATTTTGTATGTTTTAGGTCCTTCTCTACTTGGTTCTTCTTTTCCATATTGTTATGGATATTTATTCCTGAATTCCTCCCAAGTTTCTTCAATTATTTCATTAATATTTGGTGGCACTGGTTTTCTAGGGTCCACAGAAGATTTCTTATTACTTCTATGATGTATCCACCAATTCATCTGATGCTTCATAGGGTAGTGGGGGTATATGTGATGTGTGAATGAAGGGTCTGAGAAAGGTATAATCTATGTCTGCAATGAAGATTACTTCATTTTTCATATCTTGCCACTATTTTTTTCTGATACCCTTGCTTTGTTTGCTACTAGCTCTTGATATTATTTGTTTTCCAACCTATCAAGGATGTAATTTGGATGTATTTGGTCCATTTTATTCATATGTTCCAAAATTTTTTCTGCAATAGGTGTATCTAACCACCATTCAACATGGTTTTGTTTGGGTTGGGAGGGTTTTAGTAAATACATGGCTAAACATAATAAAATAGACCCATAACAAAAGGTATGTTTTCCTTCTCCTTGATTTTCCTAGTGTTCTCATGAAATTTAGAGGCCAATAGTTCACATAGATTGTATTCAGAGTGTGAATTTACCATATCTAGGGAAATTTGGGCACTAAGTCCATGAGCTCCATCTTCATGATTTGTATGATAAATTTTGAGACAAATGGCCTTGGTGGCATACCTGAGGGTATGATTTTTGATATCTACAATTTGTACTCCTCTTTTGGTCTTGGTTACTCCCATCACCCATGTGTGTATCTTTCATGGGGGTTTTCTTCTTTTGTTATTGTTGAGTGCCCTCTTGCCAATAATCTTGTAACCCTTGCAATTACTTCTATATTATTTGATATGGCTGATCCAAATATAGCATTTGGTTATGTAGTCAACTAAGGAGAACCCTAATCACATTGTTATCGGCATTGATGAAATAAGGGATACAACTCCATGCATCTATTTTCAGCTCACCTATGAATTTTGTATTTTTTATATTCTTGTTCTTTGGTAGTAGGGTTCTCTTGAAGGAGCAATTGTCTATCCACTTCTAACCATGTGTGATCATATTCTGCAATATGGGAGTGGATGTAATTTTTGAAGGTCACATGTATGTGTAACCTTGAATGGAATGTGTGAAAATTCCCCATTGGATCATGCTTAGTGGATTTCATGGAGTGTTTTGGAACTTAGGTTTTGGGAGATCTTCTTGTGTAAGAATAATTGGGGTATCCATCTTTCATGATTCTCTTTGTGTGCCCTAGTTTGTTTTCTTTCTTCTCATTTTTTATTATTTTTTTTTTTTTTCTACTTTTCTCTTTATGCCTTAAGCCCTTATGGGTTGATGTTTTTATATCTTTTAATGTTTACCTACCACATTTATTGTTCTTTTGTGGGAAGCTATGTCATTTTTTTTCCTTCATGTTTTGTTAGTCCATGGATTTCTTTTTTGTGTTACATGGATTCCATATTTTTCCCACATTCTTTTTTTCTTATCTTCATTTTTTTTTTTTGATTTTTTTTGATTTTTCCATGTTCCGTTTTTTTTTTTTTCATTTTTTTTTTTTTTTTTTTCATTTTGGGTTTTTTTTCATGAATTTTTTCTTTTTTACATGGGTATTCTTCCTTCATGGATTTTTTTTTTTTGCGGGTATTCTTTACCTCGGGTATGGATTTTTTTTTTTATGGGTATTTTCCTCCATGGATTTTTTTTTTTTATGTGGGTATTCTTCCTCCGTGGATTTTTCTTTGTTATGTGGGTATTTTCCTCCATGGATTTTTTCTTTTCTTATAGATTTTTTTTTCTTGTTTTTTTTTTAGAGTAAGGATTGATTTGTTTTTGTTAGGTTTTCATCCCTTGTGGGTTTTTCCTCTCTCATCATCCATCTAAATTTCTGGTTTTTTTAGATAGGCCAGATTTTTTTTTCTCTTTTTTTTAATTATGATATTTTTTAGCCATGCTCCATTGACATATATTAACATAGTAGAATTCTTTGTTGTAAAGTTTGAAGTTTTGTTCCTAATGGTAATATATCCTTGATGATATAAGGTCCTAACCATCAAACTTTGAGCTTTCCCAGGATTCTTCCATTTTATCATATAATAGTACTTGGTCCCCTATGTCAAATTTTCTTTTTATATGGTGGTCATGCCATGCTTTCTGTCTCCTTTTCTCTTGAGTTTTGATTATATGCTATATAAATATTTTTTCATCCAATTTCTAAATTCAATGAGTCTTTCATGTACTGAAGAGTCTTCATTCAATCTGAATGTCACTATTGCCACTCTTAAACTTGGAAGGATGAATTCTATGGGTACCACAACTTCAAGTCCATATACCAATTGAAATGGGGAATATTTGGTCAACCTTTTATATGTAGTGTGGTAAGCCCATAGTGTTGTTGGTATCTTTAGGTCCCAATCTACTTTTTTGGAGTGAACATATTTTTGTGAGTACCTTTTCCAAGACCTTGTTGAATGCTTCCACTATCCCATTGGCTTGTGGATGATATGGTGTGTTGTGGTTATGATTTATCAAAAAGTGTTCTAACAATTCCTTAATAGTAGCATTCACAAAATGTTTTCCTTGATCACTTGTGATGCTTAGGGGACATCCAAACCAAGTGATGATGTGTTCATAGATAAATCTTTTTGTTGTCTTGGTAGTGTAATATTTGGTTGGAATGGATTCTTCCCATCTTGTTAGATATTTTGTCCCTATGTAATGATAAATCTAGCCTGAGAATGTTTTGCAGTGGGTTTATAGGTCCAATAAAATCTATGGCCCATTTCTCAAATGGGGCTAGTGTTAGGACTAGTCTTAAAGGCATTTCATCTCTTGCATTTGGTTTTCCAACCCATTGGCATATATCACAAGACCTTGCATGCTTTGTGTGCATCCTTGAATAGTGTAGGCCACCATAGTCCTACCATCATTACTTTCTTGGTTGTTTTTTTCTCCTCCATTGTGTCCACCGGCTATGCCTTCATGAGCTTTTAGCTAATATGTTCTTTCATTCATGTTCTAGAAAACCTTATAAGGACATCATCTTGTCCTTTCTTGTATAACTATCCTTGAATTAAGGTGAAGGGAAAATCTTGACTTAGTAAGTTCTTCTTTTTTGCTTTTGTATATTCACTAGGAATTCTCCTATAGCCAGTAGTTGTGTTATGTCATCAAACTCTTTTGGGATGGCCTCAACTCTAAATAGATGTGCTCTAGGGAAGTCATCATCAATAGGTCCTTCATCTTCCCTTGTTTCTATTCTTGATAGATAATCTGGTCCATTATTTAATTTTCCTGGTTTTACAACAATAGTAAAGTCAAATTCTTGAAACAACATCAACCAACGACATATTCTTCCTTGTAGTATTGGTCTATTTAGTAAGTATTTTAGTGGCTCATGGTTTGTGTAAAATACAAATGATGTAGCCAAAAATAATGTCTATATTTTTGTAAGGCATATACCATGCTTAATGCCTCTCTTTCTGTAGTAGAGTAATTTCTTTCAGCTTTAGCTAACTTCACTTGCAAAGGCTATTGGATGGTCCATTTTCTCTCTTGTTGTGTTAAAAATACACCAATGGAAATGCTTGATGCATCTACATGTACATGGAAAGGAATTTCCAATCTAGGAAATATTAGAATGGGTGCATGTAATATTTTATCCTTAAGAATCTCAAAAGCATCAACACATGGTTTAGTCCATTCTATCTGTTTTGTTTGTTCTTTTCTTCAACAATTCTTCTAAAGGTGCATTGATTTCAACATAGTTTCTTATAAATTTTCTATGATAGCTTGTATAACCCAAATTTTCCTCACCTCTTTTTGTGTCTTGGGAGGTGGTAAGTTTACAATTACTTGAAGTTTTGAATAGATCTATTAGTAAGCCTTCTTTGTAAATCACATGACCCAAAAGTGTACCAAATGGGGTCAAAAATATGCATTTCTTCAAGTTTAGTGATATATTGTAGTGCTCTACATCTCTGGAACATTAGTCTCAATACTTGGATATGATTCTTCAATAGTCCATAAATGGTCCAATCATCTAGATACACCTCCAGAAATCATGGATAAATTCTTTGAATGCATTAATCATTATTCTATTGAATATACAACTGGTGCATTCTTTAATCCAAAAGGCATTACAGTGTACATGAAAGATCCCCATTCTATAAAAATGTGGTTTTAGGTTGATCTTCTAGGGAAATCCGGACTGATGGTAACTAGAAAACCCATCAGTGAAGGAATAGACCTCTCTTCCTACTACATTTTCTAGAACCTCTTCTATGTGAATGGAGTAGGAATGGGTCATGCACACAGCTTTATTGAGCTCTCTATAATCCACACATATTCAAATTTCCCCTTTTTCTTGTTTTAGATGACCATAGGACTTACCCAATCTGAATCTTTGATAGTTTTGATGATGCATGCATTCAACATTTTGTCTATTTATTTTTACTTTGACCTTTAGATTAGGGTTTAATCTATAAGGCCTCTTCTTTAATGGTTTGATTCCATCCTTGATTTGAATTTTCATGGTTCCAACTTCTTCTTTTATACCTCACAATTCCTTAAAATATTTAGGGAATATATCCTAGAATTCTTGGAGAAGTTCTACTACTTTGGCCACTTCTTCCTCTGACCAATAATCTCCATCTTAGCAAACTTCTCATCTCCATTTATACCAATATTTTCACTCCTTATTTCTGAGGATGATAATAATATTTTTCCTCTTCTACTTTGGTCTCTAATACTTCTCTTTCTCCTTTATTGTCTTTTATTTTAAGTTTTCAGGTTTTTCTTCTCTTTCTTGTTTCTCTACTACAAAATAGTAAGCCATCTCTAGAACTTTATTTGGGTGTTCTTGCTTCTTTTGGGGTCTTTAGGTTTTAGTTTCTTTTGTGAAAATCATTTTGTGGTCTCTTCAGGGTTAAGAATAAAAATTTCCTTATCTTTTGTAGTGCCCAAAGGATATTAAGATCCACATCCCAAAGTTAAATGTATGGAAAAAATATTTCACAATTTGATCCCAATTTCTTGTTTCCTTCTTATTTCTTGATGCATGTATACATGATCTAGGTATGGGTCCTAATGTCCATATAAATAATTGAGTCCATACTAGAGGAGAATTTTCACCACATATTTTCCAATGTCTTTCACATGTTTGAATGTGTTTTTGTGGATCTCCTTCACTTGTATACTCAAGTATAGCCACATAATATCCTTCACTTTCTAAGTATCTTGTTTTTAGTAATGTGGTCAAAGAATTCCAATGAGAGATATTAGTTTTATGTGTCACCCACCATCTTGAACATTGATTGTCAGGGTATCATCTAAAGGCTTCCATTCTTTCTTTCTCATTAGGAAATATTCTCTCCATTTGTTCCAAATAGCCTTCTAAATCTCCAAACCCTGAGTATTTTGGTAGAGTTTGGTGGGATGCCCCATATTAGTCTATATACTCATTTGATTGGTTTTCCTCTGGTTCTTCATTGGTGGAATAATATCCATCTTCTTCTTCAAATTTTTCTCATGTGGGCCAGAAAATATCATTTGTAGGATCCATGGAATCAAGGTTATCATCATCTAAGGTGATTACGTGGGGTGGTAATCTTCTTGCGTAATGTAACTTTCTTATCTCTAGATTCTAGGAAACCATGTACCCATGCCTCAACAATTTGTCAAAACTCTCATTCATAGATTCACTTTTTACTAAATTTCTCCTTCATAATTTGGTTCAAATTCTCTATCGATATTAGGAAAATCGATTTAGAGCATATACCCTTGTATATCATCAAAATCCTCTTCTTTAGTGTCATGCAAAAATTCTTCAGACCATGTGGCACTCATTCCTACTTGTAATGGTACATGGAAACAAATTCCATCTAATTGATTGTAATGTAACTTCTTCTTCTTCTTCTGAGTTTAAAGTATTGTTGTAATCAATGAACCATTCTAAGGCTAGAATGACATTGTATGTGGGTTTTAAAGAACATTTTCTACAACTTCAAAATTTACCATCTTTTTTATTCCCATGAAATTGACTTCTACATTCTTCAGTGCCCCTATAGGTTGTTTTGATGAACCATCTACTAATCCAATGTAATATCTTGGTGGGTTCTAAGGGAGGTCTCCTAACTTCTCCCAGGTAGTTTTAGACATCATGTTTACATCCATGTGAAGATCTAGAAGTACTTTTGTAATAGTAGTGTCAAATATGTCAATGTCCAAGTATATGGTGGACTTGCGCCATGTTCATTGTGTTCTAAAGATATTTCTCTTTTTCTTGTTATGTCTAGCTTCAATCCTCTGGACATGAAAGTTCTTATCTTCTTTGTTCCAATATTTTCTAAATTGTTTCAACTTGTCTACAAGGCCACGTTTGATGGTTAACCTTGTTATCTCTTTAAGGGAAATGATTTCATCTTCCATGAAACAATTTTTTTTTTTCTTCTAGGATTGTGCTTTCTTAACAACTACCTTACTTTTCTCTACTTCTTTATCATGAAGGTCCGATCTGATTTCCTTAAAGTCCCATTCTTCACTACTTGGAGGAATCTTCCTCAATGGGTAGCCTAATAATCTTCTTCTTTCCTAGTGTATGTTCTTTTTCTAGATGCACTTCTAGTTATTACTTGCAACTCTATATTTTGGTTCTTCGTGATCCTTATTTGGTTTAGAATATTTTCTTTTGAAATAGTTTTCTTTGGCCTCTTCCTTTTTTTTTTTTTTCTAGTTTTCTTTTGAGCTAGATGTTTTCTCCTTATCTTCTCCTATTTCTTCATCATCCCATGGTATCTTAGTAATGTGTTGTACATTTTTTGGGAAGCATCTCTTCCTAATGCTTCTATTTTTTACCTCCATTTCTAAAATTGGGTAGCTTTGGGACAACTAAATGAGTCATGTCCTCATTCATGGTAGAAACCACAAGGGTCAGGCTCTATATAATTTTATGGCTAAATGTCCATCTTGTCCACATTTATAATAATGCATGGGTCTTCTATCTTGGTAGCCAACCCCTAAATTATTTTGGTTATCTCTTCCTTGGTATCCATGATACCCTTGATATCCTCTTCCTCCATGATAATTATATCCACCTCTAAATCCTCCTCTATAACCTCCCTTATATCCTTCATGGTATCCACCACCATTATATCCTTGATAGTTGGGGTTGTAGTTATTTCCTTGGTAACCACTTCCAAAGTGAGGTTGTCCTCCTTGATAGTTTTGATATTATGGAGCAGTAATTGTGGATGTGAGGTTTGTGGAGGGTGTAATTATGGGTGTTGTTTGTTGTTGTTGTGAAGGTGGGGGGTAGGCCATGTGTTTTTCTAGCTATCATAACCCTGTGGGTATTATACTCCTTTAAATCTTCAAGTGCATCCACTAAAGGGAAGGTATGGTGGTAATGATTATAAGATCCACAAGTTGTGCAATACATTAATTGGTTAGTAGGGGGAGATACTTACTAACAAAGGGGAAAGTATCTTGAGTATGTTGATCCCATAGTCTATAAATTCCACCAAGTTCTTTCTATTAGGTATATGGTATACTAGAGGAAGCTTTTTTGTGAATGTTGTTTGACAACCACAAACTCTTTTGCTTTTCTCTAAGTAAGGGTAGTTAGTTTTACTATGTCCTTCTTTCAACACACACTATACACCAAATTTTTGGTCTAATGTTATTTTTGGAATGGTTTTCCATTTCCCTTTTTGTGGGCATCTCGAAACAATCTTACATATCTTTGGTTTTGTCCCAAAGCTTAACTTTCTGTTCAAATTGGATCCATTCTTTTTTCTTTCCTTCATGGCCTCACCTCTTCACTTGGCAACATATCCTTTTAGGAGATAATCCCAAACTTCTACCTATGTTCACCCAAATTTGGCATGTTTTTAGGGGAGATTTTGTTTTGGATATGGAAAGAAAGAAAAAAATTTCTTTAGTAATTTTATGATATATCAATCTTTCTCAATAGTTTCTCGATTTATAATAAATCTATGGTGATCTCCAATGTGCTTCTACAAATTCAAGTTCAAGCCAACAAGGTGGCGCATGAGGTGAATCACCTCTAGATCTTCTTGCACCACTAGGGAAGCCCCATGTAATGTTTCTAGAGTGCCTATGTCTCATACTAGGCATTCATTTCCCTCCATCCGTGGTGCTCGGTGCAGGCCGGTCTCAACGTAATACTTTCGATTACGTTCGCTGCTCCCAGGTCGTTTTATCAACGCGATTACTCACTGTTAGCCCACTTTGTGGCTAGGGTTCTCCACCACAATTATTGGCTCATCATCGGGGCTAGAGCTCATTACCTCTCCAACGTGGGTAGGGCTCTCCCCTATTCTTGCTTTGCACCAGGATGCTTGGAACCCACCGCCACCTCCGCTACCATTAGAAAAATTCCCTTGCCTCACCTGCCATTCCTATTCGCGGGAAGTGCACCTCGAAGGAAGAAATTTCTATTGGTTGGGAGATTCTAGATGCTTGCAAGGACTTTCCTAGTTTGGGGTGGCCAAATGACTAGGATCCGCCCACCTCGAGAATATTTATTGTTACCACTTGATTGTGTTTTTGTCTATTTTTTAAACGATGCCTTATTTTTGTACTCTCCTAGGCTCAGCCTAGTTTAACTCTCATTTCTCTAGGCTTGACCTAGCTTTGTTTGTGGTTTTGGGCATGCTCTCATACCACCCACTTTTTTTTAATTGAAATTCATCTTGTATCGTATTGAATTAGTTTAATATAAGATCCTTTTCATCAAAAATGTGTTGCTTATCGACATTGGTTCTTCCGATTTTCTTATAAAATTTTTAAATTTGTGGCTGAATTCTTTGACCATTTCATCTTCTTTCTAAACAAGTTCTCTCATTTTTCTAACTCCTTCAAGGTGCCTCTAGAAAGTGAAATTTCATCTTAAATTCCTTCTCAATTGTATCCCAATCTTTAGCACCTTGTGCATTTGTTTTCATGTACCAACGTAAGGTGTCTTCTCTTAAAGTGCCTATGAAATCATACAATTTTGTTGTGTTATTTGTTATGTTGTTACTCTTCCAATATGAATCCAAAATGAATAAGTGTTCCTCAACATATTTGGTGTCTTTTCCAAATATTGGTAGACAACTTAATTTTCTGAGCCATCTTTCTAGTTGGTTGGGGATTTGGTTGTGGTTGAACAATTGGTTGTTTTTGAGGGTTTTACTTTCTTAGATTGATTATGATATTTTTTCAAATTAATTTTCCTTCCTTTGTCTTTGGATAATTCAATATCAAAGTATAGATCTCCTAATAGTTCTCTGAACTCTCTTACAATCTCTTCTCTCTTCTTACTCTCTTCTTGTAATTGTTGATATCTTTCCATCAAACTTTCTCCTTTTTCTACTTTCCGAATAGGTGTGTGAAGCGGCACATGAATTGACGACCGATCCGGGGTCATCTCCTTTGGTCTAGTGTGGTGGTTGGGGAACACATATTTTATTGGTGATTCTTCATATTATCTTTTTCCATGAATAACTTTATACCTATAACATTTCTTAATCTATAATTGTCTTCTAATCCCTCATCACTTCTTCTTTTCTTATTTTTCTTTTCCTCTCTTTTATCTTGTTTCTCTTAACTACTTTTTCATTCATCCTTTTCTCATGTTTAATTTTTCTCTGAACTCTTCAATCAATTCTTTCATACCAGTAACTTATGTAAACAGAGAAAATACTTGATGAAGGAAAGTAAACAAACTTGCAAACCTCCCTCCAATCCAAACCTCAAGTAGGTTGTAAAAACTTTGTTTGTGTAACCTTGTGAATGAATGTGGGTAATCTTGAATGGTATCCAAAATTGGGATGCAGATTGCTACAAGTTGCTAGCTTAAAGAGTTTACGTATGCAAATTGACAAATTATACTTGAAAAACAATTTAGGAGGACTTGATAAAGAGTATGCATGTATTTTATAGAGGTAGAAGTGGTTATAATTTGGTTGAACATTGTTGAATGCATATGCTAAAAATAGCATTTGAGGAGGTTGCAGTAGTTTCGGGGCCTTTAGGGCGTGTGAAATTAATTACAAAAGTTGCATCTAGAAAGGTGGTTGTGCGTGCAATTCAATTGCCCTCACCTTTCTAGGATTCTAGAAGTGCATTTGACTAGACTGGTGAAGTGGATTCTAGGTGGAGTTGACTAAGATGAGGATGTGGAGTCCAAGTGGAGTCCATGTGGGGTCCAAAGTGGTTGTTGAATGTGTACACTTAATTAATTAATAAATGATAATTAAATTAGCCAAAGGGGTACTAAGGATTAATTTAATTAATCCAAAGGGTGAAATTTTGTGAATTAATCGATTTAATCAATTAATCACAAATGGGTGAATAACATGGCGTATTGGGATAGCATTGGGAACATGTGAGTGATTTTGGGGTGTCTACATTTTCCCCTCTTTAAATTTATATTTTGAAGTAATAGTGTTTTAAAGATAGTATACGCATGCAAATCATCGGCGAGTGGAAATATGTGAAGCATTTAGATGCCCCAGGGGAGTATGAAGTGGTGAAGCATTTGAATACCCCAACTATTAGAATGGTATATGAATGCCCCCTCAAGTAGGTGGGTGATTTAACAAAGCAAAGGTGGAAAATCACTTGATAGGAAGGAAAATAAGGGATTGGAACAAGGATGGGAAAGGACTTTGGTCATAACATGAGCGTCATTTGGAGAATAATTTTAGAGAATCCTTATTTTAGTTGTTGCAAAATAGATTTATCACCATGATTGTGAAATAATCAAGATGGTTAACCAAGATGTGTGTAAACAAACACACACAACAAATAAAATATTTTTAAAAAAAAAAAACAAACCCAATATACAGATTAGGTGTAGGCATCACGGTTATAAAAGAACCAAGATGTAATCACACTACTTGTAAGTGGTCTAAAAATCAAACATCAATAATGCAACATAAAGTTGAAAAAGAAGACAATCAGTTATGCCCCTAATGTGTGCCACAATATGTTTAAGTAGATGCAAATGCTCCTAAAGAGGGATTAGAATCAGACTGAAATAATGAAGAGAAGTGACTCTATATGAAACTCTTTTTGTATCCGTTGTGCAAATGATCAGAGTTGAAATTTCCCCAGGCAAAGTTATATCATGAAGGAAAAATAATTTTTGACTTGCCCCAAGAAAAATTAGCATATCATGCAAAGGGACGAAAGTGATAGTTGTAAGATTGGAACGATCACTAGGGTAATAGATAAAGGTATGATGTTTATCAAGATTGTGTGAAGATGTTGAAAAATTCACTTCAAGGGTTTTCCAATTGTAGGATTTCTATGATAAGTGAATGGTTGTTCGAAAATTTTGTAATTTTTTTATTTTTGAAATATTTGATTTTTTTGGATTTTTGTGAGTTTTGAAAATATTTGAAATACAAATGCAAACAAACATGAAGACACAAAAAAAAATTCCATGGCTTAAATAAACCAAAAGGAAAACACAACACATGCAAGTGACAAAAAGACACAAAACAAGAAATGGAAACAAACCCAATATGAACAGGAAGGATCCACACCAAAGTTATATGTGAACTAAGATGTGAATAAATTTCCTACAATTGGTATTTAAGTGCAACAACATTCCCGATACATAGAGCATTGGTCATTCTAACTAAAAAAAAAGAGACTAAGCTAAGAATATACAAGACAACATTCTATATGTACAAACAATAGACAAGAAAAGATGACAAACAAGCCAGTGAACAATGCACACCAATGTTAAATACTAACAAGTAAGTAACAATATAACACACGTTTGTAATATCATGTCTAAGGAATTTCCTAGTGTGTTCCACAATGAATAGATAGATAAATGTCAAGTTGCCCAAAGCGAAAGCCAAATCCAAGTGGTGTCCCTAAGAAAAGTTACATTGAAAAGAGTGGTTTGATTGATTGGAAAAATGCAGATGATTGGGAACAATCAGATGATGAAAGTGGCGAATGAAGTTACATAGTCGCGAATGTTTTTAGCAAGCATTTTCAAAATGTTTTGTATTTTTTTTTATATTGTTTTTGGGATTTTGAACAATTTATAATTTTTGCTTATTTTGCGAGACATGTGTGAATGTTTTGGTATTTTTGGAATTTTGAACCACACACCAAAGAAGAGGGAAAAGAGGAATTCCCAAGCCGTAACCAACACGTTACGTATGAACATAATGGACGAAAGCATAATGGAAGGTGAACAAGAGTGGTAGATAATGGGCATGACGACTTGACAAGGAGAACATGCGACACAAGGTGAGGTGGAAATATATAAGTGGGAGACAAGGTGAAATGATAAAATAGGTGAATGCATTGATATGCCCCTAGCACAAGGGTTACTCTTCATAGACTCAGGAGTATAAATTCTTCATATGAATTTCATTCAAAGGATCCTTCAACTCTTTTCCATCCTCAGTAGATAGTTTGTATATGTCGGATCCAAATTTAATAGTTATAACATAATGACCCAACCAATTAAGCTCAAATTTTCCCTATTTTTCTCATGGTTTAGTTGTGTTCTTTTGATTTTCCATTAGAAATAAGTCAAGGATTTCAAATTTTCAAGGTTTGATCTTGCGATTATAATTAGGGTGTAGTCGATTTTGATATACCTGTAGATGGTATAAGACGTGAATCTATCTCTCATCTAGTAGTTCCAGCTCTACAAGGCATGCAACACGGTAATATTATTCATGAATGAGGTGTTGGAGGGAGACACAAAGTGAAGGAAGTTCAACTTTGATAGGTAATATGGCTTCAGAGCCATATATGGAGAAGATCTGTAGGAGTACGGGAGGAAGTGTGGTAGGCCCATAGGGCGGGATACAACTACCTATGCTAATTATATCCATGTTTATTGATTGTCTTTTCCAGAATGGATTTGATAGTCTTGTTTACGCTTCGTATTGGGCATTGCATTGTGGATAGTAGGGTGTAGCCCATTTTAGGCGGATATTATATTTTTTAGCTAGGGCCTTGACATTCTTATTTTTGAAGGAACCACCATTTTCAGTGATAATAGTAGCGGGGATGCCAAAATGATGAATATTATGGTTGAATATGAATTTAGAAATATTTCACCGAAACGTACGTAAGGGGCAACCTCAACCCACTTTGAGAAATACTCAATTGTTATTATTATGAATGTGTGTCCATTAGAAGATTTGGGATTTATTTTCCCAATTAGATCGAGTCCCCATTTTCAAAATGGCCAAGGTGAAGTGATGGGTTGCAATGATTGGGATGGTGCATGAATTATATTATTGTGTTGTTGTCAAGCTTGACATTTCTTCACGAATTTACTCGCATCTGTCTCTATTTTGGGTCAGTGGTATCCAACACGCAAGATTTTGTTTGTAAGGACCATTTTGTTGGTATGTACGCCTTAAATACCTAAATTTACTTGAGATAATGTTATATTATCTTCATTTTGATTAAGACATATTAAGAGAGTCATATCAAAGCCTCTTGATACAAGGTGTCAGCAAGAAAGGTGTAGCGCAAAACACGTTATGCTAAGGATATTTTATTTGCTAAATTTAAATTAGGAGGTTAGGATTTGGTTTGAATGAAGGTATATATCTTGATACCGGGGGATGATCGGGGCCAACAATCTCACAAACCATGGTGGACTCCGAGAAATTCATATGCGTGCACCAAAACATGTTCAATGAGGAACTCGTTGTGAGTTTGATTAGTGTAGAATGAAATAAGGGATGAGATAGTTGTCATGACATTCACTACTTTATTTTTTACGCGAGGAATTTGTTCAAAATTAATAATATGGAAATACCCTTTTAAGTATATCAACCAATCGGATATAGGGTAAGAGATTCTCATCTTTGACTTGATATTCTCCATTAACTTGGTTAATGATGAGAAGAGAATCTCCAAAAACTATTAATTCTTGTAGGCACTAGGAGATAGCAAAGCCTAATCCTGCTATTAATGCTTCATACTTGGCTATGTTGTTTGTGTAAGGGAAGCCGATGTGATAACATTTGGTATGAGGTCCCCATATGGTGTACACAAGAAAATTCTTACTCAAGAACCATGAATATTGAAAGATCCATCAAATAATGATGTCCATGAGGGGATTGCTTCTATGTATAATAGGTCTTCATCTATAAATTCAAAATCTAATGGTAGTGAACTTGGTAGTGGTGTTGCGGTCGGTTGATCTACCAATGTTTGACCTTTAATATCCTTTTGAATGATAATTTCAATGTCAAATTCACTAAGGAGTGCAATCAACTAGACAATCACCTTGTTATTACCGGTCTTGATAGTAGGTATTTAAGAGGATCAACCCTTAAAATTATCTTGGTGGTATTATTTAGTAGGTAGTTTCGCAACTTTCCAAAAAGTATAAGCAACCGCTAAACATGTTTTTTCAACCTGTGAGTACTTCGTCTCATGTTCAAGGAGAGTTCTACTCAAATAATACACAACTTGTTCTTGACCCTTATCATTTTTCTAAGCCAATAATGCCCCAATGGCATGTTCTATTATACTAGTGTACAACAACATAGGATTATCCTATATAGGCGGCATGAGCACCGGTGGAGAGGACATATATTCTTTCAATTTTGCAAAGGAGTCTTGACATTCTTGTGTCCGTTTGAATTGGACATCCTTCTTAAGAAACTAGTTGAAGTGATGGAACTTATCTTACAATTGAGATATGAAGTGATGGATAGACTGTATTTTTCCTTGTAGGCCTCTTAGTTGTCAAAGGTTCCGAGGATGTGGCATATCCATTATAGCTTTGTCCTTGGTAGAGTCCAATTCAATTCCTCTTCGTGAGACAATGAATCCCAAAAAATTTCTCAAGTGACACCAAAGACACATTTTTTTGGATTAAGGTGAACCTTGTATTCCCTTAATCACTCAAATATATGCCTAAGAACTACTTTGGATGATCCACTTTGTTCTTTTATTTAGCAAGAGTATCATCAACATAATCATCCATTATGTCATGAATAAGGTCATGGAAAATAATTGTTGTCATGCGGATCGTGCACCCATTGAATATTTGAGTGATCCCGTGCAACGTTGGAACATCCCCAAGGTGTGGGACCTTGTTGCCTTGGGATGAACCTCTGGAGAAGGTTGGCTTCCTTTGGAACTTGGAGCACTTGATCTATGATCGAAGTGCAAAGCTAAAACACTTAGAAATATCCTAATCTACTCAGTCTTTGGGATTAAGGTTAGAGATAAATAACAATAAAAAACTTTAAATAAGGTGATGCACCAAGTTGTAAACTGAACAGATAGATTCATTCAACAACACAATTAACATATCACAACAATCAATTATATGCACATTTCATGTGATACTCTCTAATCTTTGACTGGTAAGTATGATTCACTTTGATAATAGAAAGGGAATAAATTCTCCATAGCTGAAACACAAAGGTTCTATGTCATGTTCCTCAAGATTAAAGAAATATAACTGATATAAAGGAAGATCAATCAATCCATATCAAGGAATTAAACATTCAAAAATTAGAGATTAATCAATTGGAGCACAATACACCATACATTCCATGGAAAAATATTGTTCTGAATATTATCAAAAGGCTCAAAGTAGCTTAAAAACTCTTCCAAGATTGAAGAGTATTCTCACCAAATCTAAAATTCATCCAATTCTTAACACATCTAATATATTTATAAGTAACCTTTGACTAACCAAGAACTTAGAGCATGTTCAACAATGGCCACCCAAGCTCGGTTTGGCCACCAAGCTTATCTACTTCTTGTTCATCTTTATCCCGACTCTCCTTGCTCACAATCGTATGTTGCTTAAATTCCATGAAGCACTTCACAATTTCCTGTATTTCTTCCTCTTCAGGTCTGCATGCATACTTGACTTACTACATCTGTTGTATCCACTTCCCTTACAACCTTGGTTGGAAACCTTTTCAACTTGCTTATAACTTTCTTGATCCGATTTATGAAATTTTGGCATGAAACAAGTTTGTAGATTGAATTAATGTTGAAGGTTTTTGTAACTTCATCATCTTGCTTTACCAAACTTCTGAAATTGGTCTTCACTTGATCAATTGGAAGGGCATCAATGTTCTCATTGAAGAACTTATAGTGGATCTCCTCAAATTCTTCGAAATATCACTCAACGCATCTATTATTTCAACCTATTTTTCATCCAATTTTTGATCAAATCTTGTAACACATGTGACCTAAATTCCATGGCCTTTTGAAATTCAAACAGCTTGTAGGCACTACTCACCACACCTTCTTGAAGAGTATATATGTATCAATACTTTTGATTTCTTCCCAGGTAACCAAACTAAGACCCAAATTGTTTCTTTCTTCAGACAGGGATGCATCTAGTTTCCTTATGGAATCTTTCTCAGTATTTAATTCATTGTATAACTCTACAATTATTTTAATCAATGGATTTTCTTCTTGAAGTATGCATTCAATCCATCTATCCACTGATCTTCCCTTCTGACCTATCTTCTCGATTTCATGATATGAAATATCATCCAAGATGGAAGAAACTGTTAGAGCAGTTGTAGTTGAAGGATCAGTAGACGGAGTGGGTTGTGTTACTTTCTTCAGAAGAGTAGTGAGTTGCTCAACCTTTGTCTTTAACTCATCCTTTGAAGCCTTATCCTTGTCATATTTTTCCAAAAAAATTCCTAGAGCCACTTACACATCTTGTTTCACCCCTTCGTGTGTTGCTTTTCCCAACAAAAACCTAGAAATCTAATAATCGATGCAGTAATAGTTTCTTTGGTTTTCCTTCCATGGGGGTAGCTATCTCCACGAACCTTTCACCTAACTGATTTCTTGATAAGTTAGAGACAATTCTTGGCCATTTGGCTTGTCTTGTTAGAGTTGGTTCTATCACACTTAGGTCAATTACGTCCACTAGGGGAACCTTTTTCTTTTGCTTTGGGGTTTGGCGATCAACCAATCAGGTATGGAAAATGCAGATGAAGATGTCATTACTGAAGTCAAAACGGGGTATTGGATAAAATCATGGCACTAGTGGCAGTGGTAGAAAATGGAATGGAGGTGGTAACGATAGAAGGTGTAGGTGTTAGAATAGCCTTAGGAGTGGATGAAACAGGAATGAAAGCAAGAGGAAGTCTGATGAGAAGGTGGAGTAGAATGTGGGGAAACAATCATCTCTCCAACTGAGAGAATGGGTAGGGATGAGAAAACTCTGGGCCATTGAAGGAGATGGAAAAGTGGAAATGGAAGATAGAACGATAAATGATAATGGAAGAGGAGGAACCATGGGTAGTGACAATGACAATGAAGGAGTTTGAAGCAAATCTTGAGACTCAAATGGAGAAGCACTAACATCAATAACCTTAGACACTTGTATTTTTGGGGGCACAACCTTAGCAGTAGAAACCTTAGAAGAAGAACCTCCCACTACAAAGGAAATATTTCTTGGAGTTATGGTAGTATTTTGAGTGGATCTTTTTCTCCTCAAAGATGTGGGAAGGCTTAATGTTTTCGAACTTGAACTACCTTTATAGGTTGATCCTTAGGTGAAATACCCAGAGTAGCCAACCAATCATATGTCCTTTGCAAAATGGGCCCCACCCTTTCCTTTTTGTTAGAACATTCTTCTTGATACCAATCAATCCAAGGTAACGGTTGATTAGCAATATTATCACTCCTATAAACTAGGTCAAGTACCTCATCATCATCCTCGATGTCATCTAGAACATCTATGCAATGCCATATTGTTTAACCTCTTTCAAAGTTAATCTTTTGAATTCTCATTGTCTAATGATGACTTCATCTCGACAGTGGATCTAGATGTCTTCTAACTATGGCACATGGGAGCTTTCCAACCCTGTTTCACTAAATTTTCCCCAATAATCAAAGTTGGTCCTAGGATGAAAAGTTTGCAAGGTGACCTCAGACATTTCTCCATCTACATTCTTGGCTTTATAGATACTGGCACAAGTATACCTTCCGATTGAAATAGGAAAATGGACTCCTAATTTGTGTCGCTTATTCTGAATCTTATGATAATCAAGTAATTGACAAACCAATTCTAACATGACCCATTTATCAGTTGGACATCTTGGTAACTTATTTGGAGCACCCAAAACCATGGAACCTTGATATATGTAAAAGTCAGAAATTGAAGATATATGGCTCCCCATTCCCTTACTTCCTGAAAGGCCTCATCAAATATTTTTGATTGTACAAATCTTTATCAAAATGATATAAAAGAACAACAAAGAATGCATCATTTACTCTCCTGAAATGCTTGCTTCCCTCCTCCATAGTGAGCTGAGGATAAAACTCATAGATTTGAGATGTGCTTCTAACACCTTTGGGGTTCAATCCAGTATAGTCTCCCATAGCAACTGTTGCATAGACAAGGAAAGAAGTCATGAAAAAGTCTTTTGAAACCAAAACAGTTTCCAATTGATGACATATTGAAGTACTAATATGCTCCCCCATCGTATGAACTCCTTATTCTTTTTTATGGTGGTGATATATAGGAACATCCACTCGTGAAATTCTTTCACCGAAGCAAGACCCAAAACTCTACTCAAGAGAATAATAAGGTCATTGACCTCCTGGATAAAGTCCGAGTGGAATAATGTCTTAGGGAGATTAGTAGTACCCTTAGCTAAGTAACTTTTCATCATGACTTTTGTACATAATTCATACTCTTTATCCCAGTGTTCGATTTACCATCTCAAGAGAAATTGTTGCATATTCCTCAACATCTGGAAGTTTGAATAAATATTCGAAGAAATCAGCATCCAATCTAATTACAATATTGTCATCATCATCCTTGACAGACTTAGTATCTTTATCAAAATGAGTTTCCAGATTAAAACAAACTCTGGGAAATGCATGGATGTAGGAAAGGCGGCTGCGAGAGCAAGCCCACTCTCAAAAATAGATTGCATCCAGGTTGTTTTCTTGGGAGCCTTTAGTCTCTCCCAGAAATATGCCATGTCCACTTGTCCCAAATCGGTGTCTCTGATGTTTCCTACATCTGACGATAAACAAGTATGAGGAGAGACTCCTAAGAATGTATACTTCATCTTTCCCTTTCCTTTTGATGAAGAGGTTGACATGAATTCGGGTTTGGGATCCGATTGAACCTTGAAAATTTTATTAACAACCTCTTAAAAACTCCAAAAAACCAAAGCCTAAAATTCTAAAAGCAATCCAACTCAAAGCCCGAAACCTCCAAAATCGTGAACTCGCTCGTCCGAAACATGAAAATCTGAATAATTCTAGAAGTCTAAAATCCTTGGTTCCAAAATTCTGAAATAGCAACCCCCGAAATGCAAACCTCCAAAAGCCCGAAAAGGTAACTCCCGAAATCCCGAAATGGTGACTTCCAAAATCCCAAACAGTGACTTCAAAAGCTAATAATTCCAAAGATCTGAAAGGAAACTTTTGCAAAACCCTTGAATTTGATGAGGTTTGATGCCTATTTGCAAAATCGAATAAAATTCTAGATGACATGTTTGAAAAGACTAAAAATAAACAGAAAACAACAATGGCTTCCATGTTTGAGCAAGAAGAGAAAGAATGGAAAGAAAAGAAAATAGCAAACAAAAACCATGATCAATATAAACCAAAAAGATTAAATAAACTCAAAAATTACCTTGAAAATGATGCCTTAAAGTACGATATGGCGTAGTAAAAATTAGGGTGTTAGAGTGAAAGCGTAAAAATGATGGGTGAAAATCTAGGTTTATATAGGTAAACCCAAAATTAATGCCGCAGGATGACACGTGTGGGGCAGTTGGAAATTAAATGTTCCTTAGAGATCCTGAAATCTGAAATGTAAGCGTGATAGTTTCAATATGAAACTGAAAGGCCGAAGTTCCAAAATTTTAGAACTTCAAACTTTCAGACTTTGGAAGTATCTAGACGAAAGTATCCTTGGGTGTGAAATGAAACCCCAAAAACCAAAAGGCTAAAGTTCCAAAGTTTCATAACTTTAGACTTTTGGAGATGGAAATGAAATACGAAAAACAAAAATAAATGCCAAGGAAAACTCAAACCTAAAATCCTGAAGTTCCAAAATTTTGGAACTTGAGTTTCGGACTTCGGAAGTTTGAGAAAATTTCCTTCTTACAAATAATGTAAAAAAAACCAAATAAGAGAACTCAAAAATCAAACCAAATTTTGGACTTCGGAGTTCGGAAAACTCCCAATTTCTCAAAAAAACTTTAGGCAAGAAATTTTCGCGGGATGGCAAAAAATTTGAAACCACCTTCCCATTAAAGGTAACTTAAAAGTTAACAATAACAGTCATGGCACATTGATAAGTTACGCCAGCATTTTTAAGGCCAAAAGGCATGACCTTGTAACAAAATGTCCCTCATGGGATTGTGAAAGTTGTCTTATGTTGGTATTCTTCAACATTTTGAAGCTAGTTATACCCTAAAAAATCATCCATAATAGATAACATCTCATGGCCTGATAGAATCAACAATCATGTCGATATTATGCAAAGGGAAGTCATCCTTGGGACATGCCTTGTTAATTTCACAAAAATCTATACAAATATGGATTAGGGGTCTTCTTCACAACTAGTACCATATTAGATATCCACTATGAGTATTGATGGACCATATGAAGCCCGCATCCAATAATTTTTGTAGTTCAACCTTAACAAGCAATGCAACCTTGGGTTACATCTTATAATTTTTTTGCTTTATGGGTTTGGCATCTGGGTGCACCACAAGGTGATGAACCACAAAATATCTTTATTTGTAAGACTAAGCGAATACATCTTGAAAATTGATTAGAAGTGTTGTGAAGGCCTTGATTTCGATTTCTAATAAACTGACACCTAGTTGTAACAATTTTGGTTGGTCTTTAGTCCCAATGTTGATGGTTGTCGTCTCTTCGACCAACATCTTATAAGTGTCATTATCTTGAAATGACGATGTAGGATTTTGTAGGTTGTATGATATTTCTGGATCCGAATCTCCTCTCTTTAGCGCATTTGAAGGGTTTTCACTAGGAGATGCATCATTTTATGTCATTTTCTTTTTTATCTTTTGTTTCTCACATAGTGCCTCAAAAAGGTTTTCACTATGCGAGATATGATTTTCCTTCTTTTGTGTTTAGTTTCTTTTTCTTTAGGAAAATATATTGCAATTTCTTCACCAAAGTAGGTGGTAGCATCAAGGTTTATATTTAAACCCTTCTTGTGATCTTACAAGGAAAAGGGTCTAGAGCCCCGAGGAACTCCTAGATTGCCTAATCATTTTGAAAGAGGTCCATGGAAATATGAAATTGTTAGTCATGATCAATGAGGGAAGGATAAACAAATTCAAGGGTTCGAATGGAAAGGTGTTTGAGGAAAAGAGTAGTTTCGGAAAGTTTTTCAAAGAGGCTATGTGTGGAACAGTCTAAACATCGAAATCCAAGTCCTCACCACTAGGTAATACATCGAATACAACTAGACTCTTCTCAAAGGTATCATATCCTAAACCATACGTGTAAAGGTTATATTTGATCTCTATAGGTTTAATAACACCATTTATTTGTGGGTCAAGGCCTCTTCCTTTCCAGTTCATGTTTGTCATCATTCTATGAGCCTTGGTGTAATCAACGGATTCGTAGCATTCTCATCTTGTCTTCGTATAACCAAAAGCTATCAAATATTTGAATATTTTCATCTTCTAAGTATCCATATCATCTCTAAATATTTTTTTGAGATAGTAAGCTAGAGGTTATCATAGATGTGGAGTGTTAGGACACCCATAGGCGTGAGGTGATAGTGGGAATTTTGTAAAAATAACTGCATTTTTGATCGTGTACACGCCTAGGCATTTATGGGAGAATGTAACCTCGAGTTGATGCCTTAGAATACATGGATGCATGAGGTAGCATCATTATTTCAAGGTCAATACGATTATTATCAATAGGGATGACACAATATTTAGTTTGGGCTATTAGTAGATGGAAAATAATTTTCATTTTTGTACCTTGTTTTGAAAAAATTACAATATTCAAAGGGGTTAGCATTGCCACACAAGGTGAACTCTCTACCATTATATGGAAAATTTATGAATTGATGGAAGGTGGAAGGCACGGATTGCATCACGTGTATCCAAGGTCTACCCAGAAGAAGGTTATACGATGTTTCTACGTCAATGACATGACATATGGTTTCGAGGAGCTACGGGCCTACTTGTATGGGAAGAGTGATGGTACCATAGGACTAGCGCTCGGTATTGTCATAACCATGAATGCTAATAATATTAGCATCTAAGTCATCTATTGTATGGCCAAGGCAGTGGAGAATTTTTATAGAGTAGATGTTAAGAGCTGCTCCATTGTTGACAAGAACTCTTTTGACCTTATGGTTTATAACGTAGGCTTCAATGTACAAGGAGTTATTGTTAATCAGATTTGGGTTCGAGTATATCTTGAGGGAAAAAAATATAAGATAGGAATTTCAAGTGTATGGTTTGCGATCATAGCTTGAAACTATTGAACATTGAGAGTGGGAGGAACACGTGCTTCATGAAGAGCATGAGTGAGGATGTCCTAAAGCTAGGTGAATCTTTTAACAGTTCCATTAGAGAGATATGCACTGGCGTGGTTGTTAACTATTTGATGAGGTCATCTTGACTAGGAGTGGAAACTTTGTCATTAGAGGTTGACTTCTTATTCGAGAGAGTTATCGATTTGGATGTTTGAGGCTCTGCAAAAGACATAGAAGGTTGGAACCGATATCTTATTTTGGCATGTGGCCACAATGAGTACTCGAAGGTTTGAATTTAATGGTCACTATTATAGAAGGTAATTCCTCAATAAATGAGATAATTGAACGTAATCTATGTGATTATAAGAGGAGAAACCTTTGTCATCATTTTTATTATTAGCACCATGTTTGGGAAATGGGTTTGAGAACACCTTGATATTTTCATTAGTTGTTTTATTTGGTGATGGTTCTTCAATAGTGATATCCCCACTATCGATGAGGTCATGTACAAAGTGGCATAAGTGAAATCATGGATTGGTTGTCTAACCATAAATGTGATGAAAGTCATAGTAAGTATCAACTTTATACCAAGCGGGCTTGGGTTCTCCTTCAACCCAAGGTCTTGTGATGGTATAGGTAACCATGTTAGCGTTAATGATTTGTTAGAGGACACTTGAGAGAGGTTCTCCCAAAGGAGTGAAACAACGTTGCTTAGAATCGCGAGAGGAAAAAACCTCTTTGCTAGAAACAACAAGGGGTTGTTTACCTTTGTTTGGTTTAACATGAGTATTTTAGATGTTGTGGACATTGCATTTGTCCACAACACAATTATTGACCATATTATGAATGCGGTCAACGTGTTTGGATTTTTCTTGGTGAGAGCTATTATGATTGTTACTATGTCACCAATTATCCTTTGAATGAGATTTAATCAAACCTTTTACGAAAAGGTATTTTTCAATTTGCGATCCTTTCTCAATAACTTCTTCAAAATTATTAAGGCAATGCATTTGCATGTGAAAGGATAGATCACTATTGAGGTTAGGTACAAAGATGCTCATAAGATGTTTCTCGGGAATGGAGCATGGGAAGTGACTAGCAATCCCATGCCATCTTTATAAGAATTGTGTAAAGGTTTCATTTTTTCATTATTTGGCATTGCACAAATCCATCATTGTAATTTCATACTCTATGTTGAATGAGAAATTTTTAATGAACTTCTCTAAGAGGTCCGTAAAAATTTTATAGAACCCTTGGGGAGCTGTAGGAACTAATCCAAGGCTTGTCCACCTAGGCTGCGTGGAAAAATACGCATTAAAAGATATCATTATATTCCACCTCTTGGCAAGCCATATAAAATTCCTTGATGTGTTCTCTAGGATCATTCTTTCCCTTGTATTTGTCAAATTTTGGCATTTCAAAAGATTTGGGAAAGGGTATGCATAAGATGTCCTTATCGAAGGGATAAGGACACAATTCTTCAAAGTTTAATTATTTGCGTTGATTTTGTATACCTGAGATAGTTTCCTTCATCATTTTCCATTCTTGGGAAAATGGTGAGTTGTTCTACAAGATAGATAAGGAACCATCACTGTAGATTTTTTGTTATATTTGGTGGGCACAGTATGGCTCTTAAATGAAGCATCACTAGTTTTATTTGGTGCCTCATTGTTATGGGATTCATTAGTGACTTTGGAATTTAGGATAGTGAGTTGCTTAGCCATCTCATTAATTTGATTCATGAGGGATTTAGTGGGATTGGTGGCTGAATCAATTGATTTTCCTTTGTTCCCTATGTCATATTTGTCTTTGTTTGATTCATCGTCTTTGGTGTTGTTTGAGGTGGATTTGTTTTATCCTCATTCGTGTGACTAGGGCCTAACTCATCATCATTGTTTGTCAAAATGAAAGGTTCACCCTTGTTTGGTGGTGGTTTCCAAGTAATGTTCATAGAACATCCTCGTTGAAATCGAAGGGTGATTTTCTCCCAACTGAAAGAGACGAAGTAAAAAATGGTCTTTATTCATATGTAAGATATTTTCAACATGGGATTGTTCTTTGGGAGAGATGTCATTCTGATCATCCTCATAGTTTTGTTCATTGTCACTATCGTAATTTCCAAAAGGATTTCAAAGTCATTTAATTCTTCCAAAAGGACTATAATCTCTTTGTCATGTTCCAACCATTTTTAAAAGAGGGGAGGAAAAAGAGATGTGAAAGATAACTCAACCCATAGCAAAGTGAATTCTACGATGGAAGAGATGCATTCAATTAATTTTGGTAATAACTTGTCCCAAAAATTGAATGCTAAGATGGGCAAGATGTTTGGAAGATATGAATGACGTAACCCTTAACAAAGTGAATGTCAAGATGGAAGCGTGCGAGAGTGATTGATAAACTCAACCCTTGACAAAGTGAATGCCAAGATGGAAGAGGGGTTCAATATGGTGAAGGTTCTCATCCTCTAGAAATTTAATGATAGATGAGGAGGAGGATTATAGTGACAAAAGCTCAAATGTCTCAACCTCTAAAAATGTGAATTCTAGAATGGAGCGAGCGGATAGATCGATTTCAAATATACTCTACCACTAGCAAAGTGAATGCTAGATGGGAATAGGGTATGAAGGAGTCAAATCATATGTGATGTGCTCAACTATTAATAAGAAATATTTAAGAAGGAAGAGTCTAATGAAAGGATAGACTCAAATATCGATAATGTAAAAAGAAGATATGATGAAGTGTCTAAAAATTAACAAAGAGTTTGTCAAATTAGAAATGTGAATAAAAAAGTATATAATTTAACAATGATGATATCAAACTAGAGGACGTAAGAAGAGGATGAAATTATCAAATCATCAATGAAATATAATATGTGATGGAATTGATATGACAAAGTGGAAGATAACTATGTCAAGATGCAAGTTGTAAGATGAAAGCACTTGAGCAAGAACATGGATATCCACAACTCAAGACTTGATGGCGAAAAGGAGGTTTAAACTTTGGGAAATGTAATCCAAATGTTTAAGTAAATAATGAAATGGGAGATAAAATCAAAAGAGGTGAGTATGAAAGATGGAATAATTTGATGATCATGAAAAAGGGAGGACTCCATAGGTAAATGTGAATTCCAAAGGAATGAAAGAACATCAAATGGAGAGCGTAATGAGGATGAAAAGATTAAAATAATGAAAAAGAGATGAAAGCTCACGAAAGAGGAATTTTGAGAGTAAACGAAAGATAGTGAATGACGCGATGAAGAGAAAAGATGATGAGAAAAAAGTGAATTCAAACAAATAAGGTTAAATTTGAGATAAAAATGTATTTGATATCGAAAAGGAGGTGAAAAATAATCAAATAGGTGATATGAAGATGAAATTATGAATCTAAACAAGAAGCGTTTGGAAATGACGAAAATGTATGAACACGAGAAGAAATTCAAACAAAGAATGAATGAAGATGGATCCCAAAAAGGATTTTTAGGAAAAGTAAGTGTACAACACTACCACAAAAAGAAATAAAACAAAAGAAGAAAAAAAGAGTTTTTGTTTTGATCTACTTTTTTGTGGCTTGGAAAATGTTTAGCTTCTAGGTGGCTCTCTCAACTAGGTATCAACAATATATATACCAAGCGAGCATGTCATTATTGCTAGCTGGCGACTTTATTTTACCCCCTTTCAAACCCTAAGAAAATATTTTTCTTAGAATGAATCACACTGGGGTCGCCACTACTAGATATTTGTGACTCTAACTCACAAGGATTTACTAGTAAATTTGGATGGGGGTACCGTTTCATCGGCCGATTCCTCAGGTGCCAAATACTTTGGGTTTCTTGGTAATCCTAAAAAAAATTATGGATTATGCCAAGGAATTTGCCACGCGATTATGCGAGACGGGTTTTTACCCTTATCCGAACCTACAAATACAGTGTGTAGAAAAATATTTGTTTTATCTTGTTTAGCCGCAATTTCCTACACACAAGAATTAGTAGTTGGAATGCCTCAAGAAAATACAACCTACGGTTAGTAGTTTTAAGTGTTTTTAATCGTTGTGAGAGCGGGTCCTATAAACAAGGATTAGAATGTTCACCTGAGGTAGGTAGAGGATAAGACAACATAAGTGAACCCATGTTTCTGATTTCCAAGGTCGCTTAAAAGCACAAGGAAAGAGCATATGTGTGGGTTGGCTTTGATTAAGTGAAAAGTATCGATTCCCCAAAACAAAATGAGAAAGCGACCACGTTTCCGATTTCTAAGATCATTTAAGAAACGTGAGGAAAGAGCATACGTGTGGTCGTGTCATGATTAGTCTTACCAAAAACAAAAAATGACAAAGGAAACACAAGAAAAATACGTGACAAAGTGTTAGTTGAATATATAAAAATGATTAAATGTGTGCAAAAAATGTGAAAAAGTGAAAACATTGGACCAAAACATCCAATAACCATAGATTTGCAAGTTTCACGGGTAGGATATAGAAGGCCAAGTGATTAGAAAGGGAGAAAGTGAGTTGATGGTTGAGAAAATGTCTTTAAGGAGCGAAAATAAAGTGAAGTGTAAAGTGTATGCTAGCCCTAGAAAATAGAGTTTCACAATTAGTCCTATGTATGAAAATGATGAAAAAGTCGTAACTTCATTGAAAAGGCCTAATCTATTGAAAAATGGGCTTAATTAAATAAATTAATGAACAAAAGTAAGTTAATTAACATTAAGAAGAGATAACAAAACAAACTAAGAAACTAAATAAGAAAATAAAATAAAATAAATTGATTTGTGAAGGAAAAATCAAATAAGTAACTAAAAACTAAAATACCAACCTAAACTAAATGTAAAAGAGAAGAACAATAAAAGAAACTTAGGAAAATACATGGTCTAAGTTGTAAACCTAAGTGTGAAACCTAAATGATAAACCTAATCAAAAGAAAAAAAAACTATGCATATAACCCTAAATCTATAGATATGTGAAAATAGCTATGTGGTGATGTTTTTGTTTATGTCGCGAGGATTTGGGCAAGGAGGAGCAGAGCTCGGGGAGTTGGGTTTGCGGGTCAAGCGAGGAACATGGGGTGAGCAGCTCGCGGGTAAGGGATCAAAGGGGCTCGAAGAGAGTCGTGTGGTAAGCTCATTTGGGTTGTTGTGAGTCCAGTGGGGGATTGTGGGGTCGGGGTGTCATGGGATCCGGGACGGGAAGTGTCGGGGAGTCGAGGAGGTGGGTTTGATGGAGAGTGGGGGATTTGATGAGTAGGGACTCGGGGTGAATTAAGGAGACAAGGACTCGGGGTGATTTAGGGTTCATCGATTGGGATGCGAGACGAGGTGTCAGCGGGGTCGGAGTTAGGGAAATGGGGGTAAAACAGGGAGTGGCTCGAGGTAGTCGGGGGCTCGGGGCGTTTGGGTGAGGTAGAGAGTAGGTAGAGCGGCTCGGACGAGCTAGCCAAGATGGGAGGAGGGGAGGGGGTTAGTATATGGGTTTTTAATTTTGATTTCAATTTTTTGTTTAAAATTGTCTTTTGATATAATTTGGAAATTTTGTTATTTTTTCAAAAAATCTAATTTTCTTTTAATTGCTATTTTTTTAACTTAAAAATCTAATTTTGGCTTTTGTGTGTGCGGGCATATTACAACAAATAGAAAAATGGAATAAAACATACAAATGGAATAAAACCTTAAAACAACAACTTACAAACAAATTTTTGCACTCGAAATAAATCATTAGAAAATTAGAAATACAATAAATATGATGTTTTTTCATTTATGTGTGATCGGAAAAATTATGTTGCACTGAAAAACAAATCTTTTTCCAAACCTACACAACAACAAAAACACAAAGACAAAACACTCACGAAAGGGAAATGGAAACAATAATGAAAGAAAATGAGGGCGTGAGTCCCACCGAGCATGCCAAAATGTAAACAGATAAAAGTAACAAAAAAGGAAAGTAAACAAACTTTCAAACCTCCCGAAACCTTCTAATACAAACCTTACGTAGGTTGTAAAAACTTCGTTTGTGTAACCTTGTGAATGGATGTGGGTGTTCTTGAATGGTCTCCAAAATGGGGATGTCGATTGCTATGATATGTAAATTTACGAGTGAGTATACTTACAAAACAATTCGGGAGGATTTGATAAAGAGTATGTCGCATTTTATAGAGGTAGAAGTGGTTAGAAGTTGGTTGAACACGGTTGAATGCATATGCTAAAAATAACATTTGACAAAGTTGCAGCATTTTCGGCGCTTTTACATCCGTAAAAGTGGTTGTATGTGCAATTCAATTGCCCCCACCTTTCTAGGATTCTAGAAGTGTAGTTGATTGGACTAGTGAAGTGGATTCCAGGTGGAGTTGACTGAGATGAGGATGTGGAGTCCAAGTGGAGTCCATGTGGGGTCCAAAGTGGTTGTTGAATGTGCACACTTAATTAATTAACCATTTAATTAATAAATGATAATTAACTTAGCTAAAGGGGTACTAGGGATTAATTTAATTAATCCAAAGGGTGCAATGTGTGTGAATTAATCGATTTAATCAATAAATCACAAATGAGTGAATAATAGGGTGTATTGGGATAGCATTGGGAATAGGTGAGTGATTTTGGGGTGTCTACAACTTCCTCTTTCTCTTCACCTTTTTCCTTAATCAATAATGGAGATTTTTCCCTTATTTCTTCACATTATATTTTTCCTACTATTTCTTCGAGATCTAGTCTTAATCTTCCTACCAACTCCTGTAAATCTTTCATTAACATAGCTTTCCTTGATAATGACTACCGTATTGGATTATTTAAAAGATTTTGTACCACGGGGGTATGTGGAGTAACCACAACTTTTTGGTCTCTACTTGATGCGGGAATAATAAGAAGACTCTTAATGTTTTCCTCCGTCTCTAGGATAGCCAATTGTTGGCCTCCACTTAAAGTGGGTTTATCTTTCTTTTCTACTTTCTGAATTTTGTTCAATTTTTATTTTCTTTCATTCAACTTCTTCACCCTTTCCTCCCTTGCTAACTTTTGTTTTTTTGTCTTTTTCTCTAACTCCTTATTTGCAGCTATCCTAGCTCTTTCTTCTGACATCCTCATTATGATTGCTTCTTTTTTAGTTAATTTTTCTCTTAATCTGCCTAATCCTTCTTTTTATTGGGTATGTAATTTGTTTTCTTTTTCTTTTTCTTCATGTCATCCTATTTATGTTGTCTCAACCATCACCCCATTAATTTTGATCGATCACGTCTCCTAGATTTCCCCCTTCACCTACGTTGTCTGCGGTGCTTGTCCCCTAAAGGAAATTTTCCGCGCTTCTAATTAATCCTTTTTCTACTAGTAAAATTTTGATTAAGAATGGATTTTTTGAGAAATCTACCTCTTGCTCCGCTTAAAACTTCACCTTTCTTATAATCAAATTTGGTCCAACCTTGGATAGCCCAGTAATTATGTAAGAATCTAATGTGGTCTCAAACTAATAATCAATTGCTCTGGTCCAAGGTTCATCAAGGTTTCTAAGTATGTTTAATTTTTCTTGAGTCCACTCAAAAGGTTTTCTCAAATGTAACCGTGACCACTCTGTTCTTTTAGCATGTGCCAATATGCAAGGCCACAATAAATGTGGGAATTGAGACCAAAATTCCTCTCTATATTCTCCAAATATTCTTCACTTCTTTATATGATGTTTTGAGTCTCTTTGCTTCTCCTTTGACAAATATATTAATTTAATTTTCCCACCAATCCTCAATTTCCATCAGTCTTTAGTTTCCAATACCTTGGTGGTGAAATTTTTCCAGACATCCGACTAACAAAAGGAACCTGGGCTTAGACACCAAATGTTGACCTTAAGCCTCAACAACAATGTGAGGGTTAAGAATTTCACCCTTTTGTTAAGGATGTGCAAGGAAAAGTAAACTAAATCTAATTTATGAACAAAAAGAATGTAAAATCACATAATAAACTTGGCTCCAAACATTAGTCTTTATTCATATCTTAAAATAGATTACATTAGTCTCATACACACATACAATCTCTCTCTATTCTCTATATATTATACATTTCTCATCTAAGGCACACACATATATCTCACCTTGTGTAATACAAACTCTTTATCTCATATAATACAACTATCTTTTCTCATGTGGTACATCTTGTCTCATGTGGTACATCATATACATTAGATTAATATCATTAAATATCTTTCTTACAAAATAATCCAAAAGACACTTCTTTTGGTCATGCAACTTTATGTCGGCTTCTATGGCTTTCTCCTATGTATAGTGGCTTCTTACGTCTATCGCGGATTTCTACATCTTTGGCGGCTTTCTTCCTTTATCCACAACTCCTTACTTCGTCTCACGGTTACCTTTATTACGTGGATTGATCCAAAACTTGATGAAGAACCACATCAACAATGTTTGAAAAATCAACCATGGAAAATGATGTGGCCCATGCTCATGAATTAGTTGATATTATTTTATGGTGAATGGAGAAATATAAGTCTCAAACCATTTAGCTCAAAGAAGAGAATCGAAGCTAATTGCATATGTGCAACACCTAATCAATTTAATCTCTTCTATTGTTCAAATTCCTATTGCAGTGGCAATGCCAAATCAAGAGATGCTTGTGTTATCAAAAGAGATAAATAATATGGGTCGTGCAACCAAGGCATGGATCGACAATGTATTGATATAGGGTTTACAAGTGATTGATGAAGCCATGAGAATCTATGATAAGATTCATGCTTATCTAGATTTGATCCTACATTTTGGAGAGTCTCTCAAAGTCAAAATAAGCACTCTTGACAAAATTTCTCCTAATATCCAAGAACTCACGCAAATGGGCTTCTCATCTCTTGTTAGCGAGGGAATCTTGGATTTTAATCATCATGGACTTCACATTGAGTGGCTGAATTTTGTAAAATTCATTAAGACGAGTGATTTGATGATGTTCGAGCTCAATTTGCGATGTAAAAGACGAGGAGAAATAATCATGTTTTCCATTCAGAATTCATCAAAGAGGTCCCTTGCAACTTTGTCAATGAACACAATCAAAGAAGATCATTACAATTTCTTAAGGAGCATTCATCTTATCTATTCAAAATTGGTATGCTTCCTCGACAAGTTTTCATCCTAATTCACTTTAAAATCTCGTCAAGCTCTATAACTTATTCGCCAACATGGATGAGAGAATGATGGAATTTCATGTAGATCTGGCGGAATTGTGGAAGTGCAATCATCTCGTGAGACTTTCCTTACAACTCATTTCTTCCCTAAAGAGCCAAATTTGATGGAATCACTCGAGAAGTTCAGAAAATTCAAGATGGTGAGATGTTTAGACCCAAGATTTTCGAAATAATATTTCCAATGTTTTGTTGAGGTTTCCCTTGGTGACCAATGAGTTCATTTCTCGTATGATCGAGATAGGTGGACTCTTGGCCCAATGGGTAAGGCACTAATCCTAAGTGTCATGTTGGATCCATGTGTCAATGTCTTGTTTATGTGTTACCATGTCATTGTCTAAGTGGGGTCCACATGTACCCACTCTTTTGAGATATTTTAAATAATTTATTTAAGTCACCTAAATTATAAACTTATTTTAATAAAGTGACTCAACTTTATTAAAATTAAGTTAATTTATTAATGTGACTTAATTTAGTCCTAATGTGATGTCATAAGAAACCCTAACTACTTTGTAACCAACTTTTGGGTTATAAAAGCAAGTTAGAGCTCATTTGTAAAGGACTTTTGGAGAAAGGAGAAAAACACTATTTGTAGAGAGAACTTATGAGAAACTTTGTGTTCTTGTATAAAGAGGAATAAAGGAGCATTTATGGAGAACTTTGTGTCTTGTACTTGTTTCTTTTCTTAAGCATTTATTATTCCTAGGTTTAATGAATGTGAAAGCTCTTTCTCTCTATGGATTATGCACCTTTTATTCAATTGTCATTCATATACTCTAATGGTTTCTAAAGTACATTCAAGTTTATGATATGCATTTGCTTAATCTTGCATGTACCCCCTTTCTTACTTCCTCATTCATTCTCTCTCACTTTCCTTTTCACTTCTCCTTCCTTCCATCTTCTTATCCACTTCCTTTCTTACCAAACCCCTCAAAGTACAATTTTGAATGTATAGTTATATATAAATTTTTTTTTTTTGATAAAATCAACCTCGCCCATCATTGAGGAGGGAATTTCTCCCCTTTATATTGTTGTCATATTTTGTGCACATGCAAAATCACATGCCAGCAGTGTCCAATAGCCATCTCGACACCCCACATCATGCATGTACACTTTAATAGATTTGTGAAGCTTGTAGGCCTTAATGTGAAACTAGAAGATACATATAATTGGAAGTAAGGTATGGAACTAAAGAATCGTAAAACATGCCCAACATCGCCATTAGTATTTCTAAGGGCCCACATTAAAAGGATAGGCTCATTTTGATACTACACATCCACATGTGGAACCATAAATTCCTTGGACTATCGTGCTAATAATGCGAAGGGCAAGATCATTGGAGTGGAAACATCAAGATCATAAGAGACATCCGACAAAGGTTATCGACTTTCAAATTATGTTCATCGGGTTGATTAGCATTTGCACCGAGTTCAACTATCGGATGGGTCCTTTAGACCTCATCTTCCATTTAATTTTTGTAACACATTTAATTGCTTATCGGTAAAATGTATTAGGAAAAAGATTGTAAGTAGTTGGTTGTGTATCTATTTAAACACATCATTACACTTGTAGACAAGATTCAATTATTCAAGGAGGTAGATAAGGGGATTTAGTTTAGTTTGGTTCCATTTCATAATTTTGGTTCTAGATTTAGAAATATTGTAGAGTAATGACTTATATGTGGTTCAAGCGACTACACTAAGATTTGTGTGTAGGTATAATATTGTCTAAGAAAGATTGAATAATTAAGGCAAATTTGAAGTGTTTTCTTCCCGGCATTGTGTTGTAGGACAATATCATCGATGATCGGTGTCAAGTGTGTATTCGGTTGTTTAATAACTCTCAATTTTGTTGAGTAATCTCACTACATTTTTGAATGTTGCACGATCTAAGGTATTATTTCATTAGGACCACTACCCATGGATACATCACAAGGGTTGTTATATTAGAGCATGGTGGTCTCAATTCAAATTTTTCTTATAAGATTTAGTGTTGATGAGTAAGATGTCATTTTTCTCATGGAAGGAATTTAAAACACTTCCAAAACTCTAATGGTGTTATAGCTTGGGTGCATTGTGGCAAAGGTGAATTGATTGGGTTGTACACTTGTTCCTTGCATTTTGTGATATAGTTTAAATGCCTCATGATGAAAAGCCATGTCTTTGGTAAGTTACAATAATCACGGTGCATGAGACATCATATTTCATGAAAGGTCCTTATTTCAAACGAGGGTTTGCAAAAGTTGAGAGTGTGTAGATGATTTTACACAAGGTTGACTAATAAGCATAATGTGTTGATTTGAATGAAAAGGATGAGTTGTTTTATAGTGGCATGGTATTGGAGTAAGTGGGGTCAAACCTACAATGATGGAAAAAGCCTCGTGATGAAAAGCCATGTCTTTGGTATTGTAATATAGTTTAAATGCCTCATGATGAAAAGCCATGTCTTTGGTAGTTCTGATAATCACGGTGCATGAGACATCATATTTCATGAAAGGTCCTTAGTTGAAAACAAGGGTTTGCAAAAGTTGAGAGTGTGTAGATGATTTTACACAAGGTTGACTAGTAAGCATAATGTGTTGATTTGAATGAAAAGGATGAGTTGTTTTTATAGTGGCATGGTATTGGAGTAAGTGGGGTTGCAGAAACCTACAATGGAGAAGCAACATATCAAATCGGGTATAGGGTGTGGCAAACAAAGGGATGCCCTCTTTCTATTCTTCTTTGATGGTGTTGGAAAAATAATTTGTCGTGTGGGAAAACTATTGATTTTTCACCAACACTCTAGGGCTAAGCCCCTCTTTCTTGTGTATGGGGAGGTTCCCATTATTGAATGTAAACTACCTGAACTACCTAAAAGTTGTGGGTGGTCGTTAGGTCGGGGATCACACAAGAATACTCCACTAAACCTATGGCAAAGTGCTTGTACAAGGTACAATAGAGGAATTTGTAGTGGAGAGAGGTAAATGGGAGTTGGGGAAATAAGGAGAGAGGGGGTTGATGTTGTGAATAGGCTTACAAAGTTCACATACAAAAAGGTCCAAAATTAAAGAACACAATAATACTAACAATGATAAGACTAAAAATCATAGACACAAAATTCCATTGATTCATTTATCAAAGGCGCAGACACCTTTCTTAGTTTTACAAGATTATCATGTATAAAAAGTTGGAAAGTAGAGAGAGAGAGAGAGAGAGAAAGAAAATAAGCAAGGGAATAGAAGAATTGTAGCTTTTATTGCTTGATGTAGTAGTGGTAAATCTCAACAACATACAATCAATCAACAATTTCCAACCCTTTGGAATGGAGAAGCATTCCAATTTATAGCATTACAAATTTGTCTCTTCATCTACCCCCCACATGAATTTTCACCTATCCCCATCACTTGTGACCTTTCATATTCCTAGGAGGTGATTCTTTTTCTTATTAGTGAAAATGACCCTTACAATGTTAATGTTGGAGGTCACTTAAGTGAATAGGACGAAATAGCAAAAAGTACATTCTTAATTGAAAATTAGAATATGAGAGAGAGGAAGGAGAGATAGAGAGATGGGGTTGATTAATCTAATGAAGATGGAGCATTTGTTGATGAACAACTAGCCATTCATGATCCTTGAGGAAGAGTTCTCGAAATGAGCTCTTGTCCTTTGAATTCTCTATTGAACCGGACTACTACAGGTGCCACCTTTTCTTCTTCTAGAATATAGATGTAGCTCAACACTTTGATCCATGTCTTGGGAACATCATTAATAGCCTTGCACTAATTAAACCATTCCTTGTGGTCTCTTGCAATGTTAGAAATAGAGCCTCTGATATTGAAAGAGACTCCAAAGTGTCCTCGTTGAAGGAGAGAGGATCACTTGCCTCCTTTTTGACTAATTCTTGAAAAGAACCAATGAGTTCCTCCGATGATGAATTCTCAGTGAGTGGAAGGGATCCAAGTTCTTGAACATAGATTCTTGACATCATCCAAAATATTGAAGGCATGTTGTTCACTAGATTCAATTTCGGAGATGGCATCTTCTATCATGTCATATCTAGCATTCATTATGTGGATCCAAACTGGGGACAAGTTCTCAACAACGGATGTGAACACATTCCTACTCACGAGAGTGTGGGAGTCAAGGAAACTCATCTCGGACACAAGTGGGAACACCTCATCCCAATGGATCTTCTCTTTTTCAATTTCTTCCCTTGTTTTCTTCACTTCTAAAATGGTGGCAAGAACATACCTAAACAAAGAGAGAACTTCGAGAGAAAAGCCTTTCCTTTTTCAAGAATCTTCTCAATCCATTTGTCACTAGCTTTCCCTTACATCATATGCCTTTGTGCTTTCTTGATCACCTCAGGATCAAAGCTACTGATCGAAAAATGTTTTCCACAAGAGGAGGAGACACTAAATTGGGATCCAAGAAAGGTTAAATGTGGGCAGTGAGAGCTCTCACATGCTCCTCCAATTGCTCAATTGTTTGTTTGTACTCCTCATTTCGAGAAAGTATGCGAGTAGAGGATTCCTTGAATAAATGAGCATCACCTTTGTGCGTAGCTTGACCCAATGAGATGTGAGTCAACTCATAGTCCTTATGAGTCATTTCCTTTATAGGTTTTGCAACTTTTAGGTTGGGAAACCTTTACATACTGATTACCGAAAACTCCACTGAAAAGAGAGAAGTTACATGTTCCTTCCTACCTCGTTTAGTCTTTAGAATATTTGTGATGGCCCCAAGGTCAAGTATTGCAACTTGTTGAGTTTTCCTTGGTTCACTTACAAGCAATTCTTGGATCCATGGGAATGTATCTCCCAAAGTAGATGTGATGTTAGCCACAGGGACATATTCATGAGCTTGATGAGGGATCACATTTTTCTCATTATGGGAAGGTTCTGCCCACGAAAAACATACTTGAATGTCGATGAAGGATGGGAGGCTGCAATGGATCAATCTTACCTGGCTCAAGAGGCTCTATGGGATTTTCATGAATCTCACCTTCTTATGAAGCTTCCTAGAATAGGGAACCTCTGTGCGCCCTCTTTTCATTATCTTTCTTTTTGGAGATTCTTGTCTAATGGTCCTTGGTTACACTGAAATGAGGTTTGGTTGTAATATTTCTTTTGAGGTGATCACATTACCAAGTGTTGAATGAGTTTTTAAGAACACTACCAAGTGAGTGACATCAAATGAAATTTAGATGGTTTCTCATTCTTGCATACATGATGATTCATATGAAGGATACCCAATTATATTTCTTGACTCCATAGTACTTATTGAATGAAATCAGATTTAGGGATGTTTGTGTACCTTATTGCTCATATGCCTCCCATGGGAAAAGATTATTTATTGATCCTTCACATATGATGGCTTTGAGTACCTTGATAGCTTGATTAGCCCACTTTGACTTGCTTCTCGAGAGATGATGACAGATTCAAGATATGATGACCCTCAACTTGCTCTATGAGTTTCTCATTTCAATTTTGATCATGATGACACCCATTTTCACTACACAATTCATTTCTTTGACCAAGATCTCACCTAAGTGGAAACATGCCTATAACATTTGAACACCATTTCTCAATTTACTCCTCGTGGAAATGGATTTCCTTCTCCATATGGAAGGATTGACCTCTAAATGGAACTTGAGGAAGAATCACTTGTTTTGACCTTCAAATTGCAGAAACTCATCACCAAGGCTTGATTAAGTGTTTAGAAACACTCTCATGAGGTATGCATTGTTGGTGAGCTTGAGATGATTACTAGTCTCACAAATGATCTTTTCTCATCATTTTGACTTCTTACATCAAGTTGTGTCTCTTAGAAATTATGCTTTGAGAGTTTGTAGAGGATTTCCGTTCTCGTTGGGCCATGAAACAACTTCTCGGCCTTGTGATGATAGTAAAAAGCAACAAGATAAGAAGAAAATAGAGTTGCCAACTGACTTTGTGGGCTCAAATCCGAGACTTTATTTAGCAGTGGGGTTGGAAACTACTATTTTTAGAATCTTTGCATTGATTTGACCTTTGAAGTTCCTAATTCACTTAGGTTATTTCCACTGATAAGGATTTGCTATTTTTAGTAATTTTCTATTTTTATACATCTACTTTTTCCAAACCTTATTTTTAGAAAGTTGCCCAATTGACTCTTTTTTATGTTTCTTACTATTCCAAAATGTTCCAAATGTTGAAAATTCACTACTTTTAGAAACTTGTTATTTTAGAGTCTCATTGTTAAGAGCATGCTACTATTTTTAAAAGTGGACTTTCCAAAGTGTCGGATTGCAACGAAACCACCATCAATGTGTTCTATTTTGCACCAAGATCTCTTGCTCCAAATTTCATTGTTTTTCGTTATTGAAACTCTTGGGAAATCAAAAAAGTAAATTTTAGGGTTTGGAATACCTGACTTTATTGCTATGAAAAAACTAGGGCATCATATATATTTTTTTCACATTCTTCCCAAAGGCGTTTTGAAGAGAAAACCACTTGATAAACTTTCAACTTTGATCAAATGCATTTTGAAAGATATGAACAATTCTTGTTTTTGATGGCTATGGTTGTCTCGAGGAAATTTGGGCAACATCTCTAAAAAATTATGTTTTTTTTAATGTGCGCCAAAGCAAACAATGGAGGAATAACAACCAATGCAAAAAAAATCAATTGAAACTATGTTTAATTAAGCTTTTATATCACCCCATGTTGACCATGGTTCAAATCTGAGTTAAATGGGAGCCTATGTGAGGTTAAAATCAGGTTTTAATTATGCAATGGGGACTCAGGATATTATGGGGCTCCAAACTACGCCTTGGAGTAGGATGGAGACAAGTGGTAGCATGGGAGCAAGTGTGAGTGAGATGGAGGGGCTAGGAAAACCATATGTGGCCGGGAGAGGTCACATGGAGTCCGGGGCTTGAGCATGGGCATGGGTGCATTTTATTGTCACTCTTATCCCCATGGAAAATGGGGACACAAAATTGCCCATGGTGAAGGATGGATGCAAGTGGAAGCAAGGGGGCTAGGATGGAGACAAGTAGGGGGGTGAGAAATAGGCTTGTGGAGCACGAGAGAGGTCATATGGGAATCAGGGCTGAGTTTGAGCATGAGGCGCACTTTGCTTGCCCCATTGCCCCATTGTCCCCTTGGGGACATCAGGGACACAAAAGTGCACCCATGGTGAGGGGTGCAGTTCATGTCCCCCTTGTCCCAGGGGACAAACGAGACACCTAAGACACCAGATGCTCAAAAGTGTGCCTATGGGAGGAGGATGAGGGTGCACTTTTGTGTCCTCATATCCCCCATGTCCCCAAGGGACAATAGGGACAAGAGGAGGTCAAAAGTGCATCTTTGCCATTAATGGAAAGCCTGATTTTACACTAGCTAACCAAAAATAGCTTAAAACTTACTTCTTTCACCCCAGAGGCTTAGGATGATGTTTTGGGGTCAAATTTTATATGATTTTGACTCCAAAACACATTATAAGATCAATGGAACAAGTTTCAAACCTTGAATCTTCTTACAACTCAAAAATTTGGCCCCTTTTTGTTCGAAACTACGAGGGGCAGTTGCACTATTTGGACGGTGTCAAGAAATCTTCAAGCCTTAGAGAAAAATGGATGTTACCAACTTGTAGAGAATTATCATACATTTCCTATGCCTACTTGTTTTCCTCTTGAATCCTTACGAAGCTCTTGGAATCATCCGGAGAAGTTGAGATTCATTACGAGAGTGTTCATTCCTTGCACATAAAAACTTGTTGAGCAAATGTCCCTAAATGATCAAAACTTTCCTAAATATTCCTAAACTTATTTCAACACCTTGAGTTCCCCAATACCACCTATGGATACTTAATACCTTTTCATAACTCTCTCAGGGGTTGTACACATGCTCTGAAATGGCCAAAATTAGCTTTTCTAGGCTTCCAAGAAAACTAGTCTTTCATTACACTTCACTAAATCAACTCATGAAATTTGTTTTACTTCTTTGCACACTAATACATATTTAACATATGCATTAGGACAATTTCTAGAGCTTGGATGATGATCTCACGGGAGGCGATTAGAGAGGAGGAAGAGATTCAAGAGGGTTTTGAAGCAATATTTCACATTGTGGCTTATTTGTCATGCCTTGAGTTTTGCATTTTGGGATATTCATTTTACATGACAACATATGGATTTCTTTATCTTATTCTAAACTCTCATTTGGAAGTGGTTTTACCCCTACTTAACTACATTTACTTCAAAGTTTCCAAGTCCTTTTCAATAAACCCATTTTACACTAAGAGACCACGTCTCTTTGATAACATAGGCATATACGCAAATTGGGTGAAGTAAAGTGAGCGACAACAAAGGAAAGGGTAGATCTAAGCCTCACATTATGTGAAATGGTTCCACTACCCCACAAAAGTCTCCTTTATGGTCATGTTACATGATGCCATATGAATAAGATATATAGGGGTATCGCTCATATGATGACAACTCATGCCTTCGATAAATTGTAATGATCATATTCTATGAGGCGTCTTTTTTCATGAGATGTTTTTTCTTTGTTTCTTTCCATTTTCTTTTGATGGATGCCCATACCGTATTCTAAACTCTCATTTGGCATTGGCTTTACACTTGTGAATTAAGTTTACTTAAAAAGTTGACCTTTTCAATTAACCCATTTTGCACCAAGAGATCGCATCTTTAACAACAAAGGCATGTAAGCAAATTGGCCTAAGTAGGGAAAATGGCAAAAAGAGGCATCTAAAAAATCCTACAATGTTTTTTTACGGATTCTAATTTTAAGTTTATTGAATACCTATTTCTCATTATTACATATTAAAATATAAAATGTTTTGTTTTAATATAGACATTGCAAAAAAGATATTAGAATGTAGCTCTAGTATAATAAAAGTGTTTAGCATCCAAATTTTTGAAAAATGATCAATCGGGGTTTACGGGAGGAGGCGTAGAGAATCGCCATAGAGAGGACAGGTGTGGTCGGGTTTGAGACGATTCCACAAGTACCACCCCCTCTTGAAGCCATGTGTTTAGTTTTCCTTGGTGTAGAAAATGGTCTTTTGGCGCGGAGTAGATTTGTATGCAAAAAGAGCGGTAGTAGCTAAGTTTTTGGAAGGAAATTGTCTACGGAAGGCATTTCAAGTTGGTGTGAAAGGCAATGGGGGAGAGTTGCATACAAGACTCATGGCAAAAGCTTTTTACGGTTCTTTTTAGGAGTGTGGCTCGTGAAGAAACCCTCCTCCGAGAGAGAACAAGCTGTTTTTGAACATGGGTTGCATATTCGCAAATGGTCTCTGAGACTTTGACCCAAATATAGAAGTCATGGAAGAGTTGTTAATCTGGGTTCGGCTCTATGCTCTCCCAATCGAGTATTGGAACTCCGAATACTCTCAAATATTTGTGGGTCTTTGGGTAAGGTCATTTGGATCGATCCTCGGACTGCGGAAGGGGATCTCACGGTGTATGCTAAGGTTTGTGTTTATGTGGATTGTTCTTATCCACCGTCGGAGTCTATTTTCATTACCTCTCAAGAGGGGATCTAGGTTCAAAGCAGGTGGACTATGAGAAGCTTTTCTTCAAATGTTTTAAATGTTAACGGTAGCTCGGGCATTTGAGAAGGATTGCAAGTCCTAGTTGATGGTCGAGAGCTAGGTAGGAAGCCCCCGTAGTGGCAACGGAAGAAGCAGAAATATAGGGTCTCTAAAGAGATCGGCCCTCTTCGGCCAAAGAGCCTCGGGTTTTCTTAAAGGAAAAGATGAGGAGTTAACTCCTCTTAGCCTCTTATGGGAAACCTCCAAAGTAGTGGAAGGATCTTCCAAATTTTATCACTAGTTCATGGAGGTGTAGAAGCGGGAAAGGAACTTCAATGGAGAATCGACTCAATGGGTGGCCACGAGAGAACAGTGTTTGAGGATTCTTTGGAAAGGGATGTAGAGGAAGTTGACAGGAAGCTTTTCCTAATGAATGGGAAGTCGTAGAAGAACATTGCTCGATTGCGAGACACTCGGTTTACTTTCGATAAATAGTGGTAAGGAAATTGGTCTAGGTAGGCCAAGCAATGAGTGTAAGACCCTTGAAGAGGTGGCGGTAAGTAACAAAAGCATATGAAGTTTTTGTATAAACCAATAAGTAGGGCGAGCAGTCCCCCAAAGAATCCATGAAGATGTTATCATGAATATCAAGGGTATGAATACCCCGAAAAACAATGCCTAGTGCGATGCTTATCCTTGATGCAAGTTTTTGATATCCATTGTTTTGCGGGAAACTAAAATGCTAGGTTCATATTGTTTTTCAAGTTGGTTGCGTAAGTGGAAGGGTTGGCAAGGTACTTTTGTAGATGTTGATGGGGCTTCAAGTGGTCTTGGGATTGTATGGCTCTCTAGCGAGTGGGGGTGACAACTATGGAAACCTCAGATAATTTTTAATGGTGTAGAGTTGCGATAAAGAACTTTGATAAGTGCTTCTTTCTTTGTAATCTTTATGGTGCATCGAACATTATTCAAAAAAGTTGTTTGGGATGCTTTATTTGAAGAGTTGGTCAATCGGGTAGGAGCCGGTGGTGTTAGCGGGTGATTTCAACGCTACCCTTTTGGATTTAGAGTATGGAGGGGATCCATAAGTAATCCTCGGTCCCAGAGATTCTTCCTCTTTTGTGGAAGGAGCGAGCTATGAGACATTCTTCCTAAAAGTGGGTGGTTGACTTGGTCCAATAGGAGGGTAGGGATGGGAAGAATAGCGGTCGATTGGACAAATTTTTAACAAACTCTCAATGGCTACAAGCTAATGTATTGATGGAGAGCAAAGTTACGCCATGGTCGGGTTCGAGATCATTTTCCATTTTTCTCAACCTCTCAATAAACACGGCTCCTCAAAATTCACCTTTTGATTTGAGATGATGTGGATGAAAGATCCTTCCTTTAAGGAGTTGGTGAAGCATTGGTGGTCGTCCTTTGTGGTGAAAGGTAAACAAATGTTCATTTTAGCTAAAAATTTGAATATGTTAAAAAAAAAATTTCGGTTTGGAATAAAATAACTTTTAAGAACATCTTTCAAGAAAAAAGAAGAGTTGAGGCAACATTGAAGGAACCGAATGAAAGGGTTTTCGAGTGGGTATGGATCGGGAGGAGTCCTCTTGGAAAATGAATTGTTGGTTGAGTTGAATGAGTTGCTTCTTAAGGAAGAGATTTACTTGACCCGAAAATCAAGGGAGGTTTGGTTGAAAGAAGGAGATAAGAATTCTAAGTTCTTTCATGCTTCTGTTAAAGAGATGCGGCTCGATTATATCTCAAAAATCAAGACCGGGGGTAGGAGAATGGTTGTTTGAGCAAAGAGAGATTAAAATGGAAGTAGTTAATTTTTTTGCTTCCCTCTTGGGTGGGGAAGAGAAAACTCCTTTTCTTCAACAATGGGTGTTATTTGATCAAATCCCCATAATGGTTGAAGAAGTTGATATGGTTAGGTTGATGGTTCCTTTTTCTATGGAAGAGGTGTGAAACGTCATCTTCTCAATGGAAAGAGAGAAAGCTCTAGGACCGAATGGGTTTCAACAACTTTTTTCAGGATTTACGAAAGTTATAGGGCTAGATGTTTGGTTAGCCATTGAAGAGTCAAGGGTAATGAGTAAGGTTTTGAAAGAGATGAATCATACTTTTATCAGCTTATTTCCTAAGAAATTTCCCTCGGAGTCGATGGATGTTTAACGCCGATTTCCTATGCAATACTTCATATTAAATTATCTCTAAAGCGATTACAGTCATTTGAAGCCACTTTTAGATAAATTGATCTCGTATGAGCAAACGGGTTTCTTCCTGTCTAATTCATCTCGGAAGGGATTATCCTCTCGCAAGAACTAATGCATTCCCTCTCTGGGAATAGGGTCCTCGTCATGCTTATTAAATTGGATTTTAGTAAGGCACACAGTACATAATTAATTGGCATTTTCTTTTGAAAACTCTACAACTTCCGGGTTTTAATGAGTTTTCGCAAGTGGGTATATAGTTGCATTGTGTCCCCGAGTTTCTCGGTCCTTGTTAATGGCTCCGTGGAAGGGGTTTTCAAGAGTAATAGAGGAATTAGGTAGGGTGATCCTTTGTCGTCTTTCATGTTTATTTTGGTAGCGGATGCTCTCAACCGAACTCCGAAGGTGGCTTAAACATCTAGATAGATCAAGGGTCTCAAGATAATCAAGGTATAAATCTTGTTACACATAAGCAATTCACCAATGATACTTTCCTTTTTGGAAGATCGTCATTGGAGGAAGCTAAGAATTATAGAGTGATTCTAGATTTATACTCGAAGCGGTAGGGCAAGAGATTAGTCTAGCTAAATCGCTTCTCATCTTCTTTAATACACCCCCTAGGCTTCAAAGGAAGATTCTAGATATTTTGGGGTTTGTGAAAGGTTCGTTACCCCAAAAGTATTTGGGGATCCCCCTTTTTGTAGGGGTTGGCAGAATCTCTTTGTGGAACAATTTGGTGAGGTCAATCGAGCAACGTATTCAAAGCTGGAAAGGTAAATGGCTAACTTTGTCTGGAAGGATTATTCTTATTAATTCAGTGTTGAATGCTATCCCGACCTATATGTTATCGATGATGTGAATGCCTTTGAATGTTCTCAATCGAATAGAGAAACTTCTTAGGAATTTCCTATGGAATGGCAACATCAACGAAAAGAAATTACATTTAGTGAGATGGGATCAGGTAACCCTTCCTAAAGCTCGGGCGGGGCAAGTATTTTGAGTCTTAAATGGCAAAATTTGGTGCTTGGCACCAAAAACATTTGGGGGATCCTATCCAATCCAGGATGGAGTTGTTCTTGAATGTTAAGAAAGAAGTATCTGGGGGTGGAAGGCCTGAGTTGGTGATTTCTAGTCAAGAGGTTCCTAGAGGATCCCATAAGTGGAATTTCTTTGTGTCCTGCAAGAAAATCTTCTCCGACCTTTCTTCTTGGAGGATAGGGAATGGCTCTTCGACCAATTTTTGGGACAATTCTTGGGGTGGAAGATCCCGGCTCTATCTTTAAACCAAGATCTTCAGGAAGTTATGGCGCGTCGAATAATCAATGGGGAGTTAAGGTAGCGGATTATAGCTTGCCGGTGGTGGATGGATCGATAGTCCATTGTTCGAAAGATCCCGAGGCCCTAGAGATCTCAAAAATTTGAAAGAATGTTTTACGCAGGCTCTCTTGGATCGTCGGGATCTTGCGGTCCCCGAGGACAACTCTTTGTGTTGGTGGGATCTAGATCGGGTTCATATCAGTGAAGGAAGGATATAAATGGTGGGCGTCCAAAGAAGGAAATGGAGCCCCTTGTTGGTTAGGTTGTTGGGATTCAAAAGTTCTTCCAAAAGTAGGGGTTTTCGGTTGGTTGGTGTTGAAAGGAAAAATAGCAACGCAAGAACGGAGGAAGAAGTGGGGTTATAATGGCCCATTTAGGTGTGGTATGTGTCTTGAGGCTAAAGAGGATATTGATCATTTGTTGCTCTTCTACCCGTTCTCTTTTCAATGCCGGAGTTGGCTTTGCTTTCGGCTTGGTATTGCGTGGGTGCATGGAAGGAACATAAGAGACTCGTTGGTTTCATGGCCCAAGTTGGGGCAAGGAGGCTCTCTTAGCTCCATTTGGATTTGTGCTCCTATCCTCCTTATTTGGCACATTTGGTGGGAGAGAAATCTCATAATTTTTCAAAATGCTATCTCGAGATATATCAACAAAGGTGCTCTCAAGGCTAGAAATTTCTATTTCGGAGAATGCTATCGCAAATTGTAAAGATTTGTCTCGATTCTACATGATGGATGGTCATTTGAGGATATCTTGGCCCGTGATCAAATTGTCGAATTCGGGGACAATTCTCGGGAAGGGTCTCTCTAGGGTTGAGAAGGCTCTTATCGGAAACAAGTGAGATGGCTTCCACCCCCTCTTACTTTTCGTAAATTGAATTTTGACGATGCTTCAAAGGAAATCCGGGCATATCGGGAGCGGGGTGTCTAATTAGAGATGAGGAAGGTTTGTTAGTGGTAATCGATTCCATCCCATTATCCAATGGAACTAGCAACGAAGCGGAAGCTCAAGCCTTGCTTGAAGGGGTTAAATTAGCGGTTAATGTTGGCTGTGAAGCCTTGGTTATAGAAGGTGACTCCCAAGTCATTATTAGCGATGTAAGGAGAGGCAAAGCAATATCTTGGAAGTTTGACTTCTTTATTAGCAACATTTTACATTGGTGAGTCGATTCCCATGTGGAGCCTAAGCCACAACTATAGGGAGTCTAATTCAACAACGGATTACTTAGCAAATCAAGGCATTATGAGGAGAGAAGGTCAGGTCATTTCCAAGCATGCTAGAGCATGGGAGGAGCTTGATGCCATCATTTCTTGGGAAAGGGGTGGCGGGTGTTTATGATTTTTTAGGTGGCGCCTATCCTTTCATTAATTCGAAGATTTGCGGAAGGAAGATTGTGGTGTTGTGGGTTCCGTTCTCGCTTATGGCTCGCCCTCCACTTTGCCTTTCATGTTTCTTCGAGAGAGAAAAGGAAGATGGCTTTCTTTGGTAGTATTTCGAGAGCCCGCATTCGTATAATTTTCAAGGTCGAATTAGGGTCCATCTATGAAGCCATAGAGAGATTTTTGGGGGATGAGTATATGGATGTTTCTTCGGGGCGAGGGTTAACTCGAGGGTGGTGTCTTGGTTTATTTCTCAATTGCTTCTTGTGCGCCAAAATGTAGCAGAAGTTAAGGATATTGCTATCCATTTCATCAAACCCCAACATCATTTCAACATGGATGAAGCGTTGGAAGAATTTAATAGGGTTTTGCTATTCTAGGTCGTGGGCGGGGAGGGCAAGCTCTTGAGGAGGCTCGGCAAGTTATCGTTGTTCTCTCCGCCATGAATGTGGAGCTAATGAAATTCATGGAGGATGTTCATGAAGAGTGTTTCGTCGCTCTCTCTCGAAGGTAATAGGATCACGAAATTGAAATTGAATATGTTGTTGTCGGTGTTGGTTATCTTTGCATCCTAGGGTGTGGAAGCTTTTCGCAGGAAGATGAGTTTCACATATAATTTCCTTCTTCGAACTACTCGAGCTAGAGCGTAGGCGGGGGGAGGAAGACAGGTTGGTTCTGGCCAAAATGGAGCCATGGCGTGAGTTTGTTTGTTTGTTTCCCTCACTTTTTGTATGTATTTGCAAGGCTTGTTCCTAGTTTATGGTAGTTTTTGGCTCCTTTGTTCCCCGCTTAGTTTGCGGAGCTTGTGTGTATTTGGTGGCCACGGTCTGGTAGTTTGGGGTTTTTCGCGTCTTGGTTGTACTCGAGTGGGATCCCTTCAAACCCCTAGTTCTAAGCTCTAGCCAAAGGCGTTAAAATATCTAAAAATTATATATAAAATGTTTGATTAATTTATCATATGTTGTTCCATTTTAAGTTTTACCCACAACATTCTTATGGACATATTGCCAAAAGTCCATCAAGGCTTTGTCGAATGATAAATATGACTAAAAATAAAAATGTTTGATTTTGTCCTAAGCTTCTCAAAGGATCTATCTATCTTTGTTGGAAAGCAAAAGTAGAGAAATTTTGTTCCCGATGAAATAGACCCAATTTCTACAAAGCCTAACACAATATGACAACAATCATTATCTAGTATTGTAAGGGTGAGCAAAGAAGAAGAGAGGGAGGAAAAGGAAAGAGAGAATTAAATCGTGGTGGCATGAGAAACCAAAACAAGGAGACAAGTGATACTAAAACAAAACTAAACATAAAAGAGTGATTGTGATGCTAAAGGCAATAGGAAAGAACACACAAAACCCTAAAATACAACTAAAATTCCATAAAACACATGAAAAGTTGTAAAAATTTTGTAAACTCAAAAATGGGTAGACCTAAAGCTTTGATTTGAACATAGCTATAGAAATTCCAAACCTTAAACCCTAGATTGAGTCATTAAATAATTATTTTCACAAAGGTATCACTTCATATACATCTATCTTGGGAGATCTAAGGGCAAAGCATACATAAGATTGTTATGAATTAATGAGATCCAAGGACAAAACTTTAGATTGTTACATAATGATGGATAATGACACGCAACTTACTAACATTTACAATTTTTATTGCTTCTTGAATCTATTTAATAGAGTTTGAATTGCAAATTTATATATGATGTCAAAACTGGCCAAATTTTATATATAGAGTGACCACAGAAATCTACATTGAAAACCACAAAGTACAACCAAAAATCTGAAATGGTAGGCAAAAGGGCAATTGTAATCAGTTTTGATTTCTCATGTTCAATAAAGCAATTAATACACACCATAGATGCTACTCAAATTTAAAACTCATATAAATCTATGAGTGTCATAGTCTTTATATTCTTTATACACCCTGGAAAGTATTTGAAACAGTTTGGATTGCAATTATGGTGTAAGATAGTTCAACCTGCCAACTTTGTTTAACAAAGCAATCTTATCTCTGAATTTTCACAATTAGTTTGTGTATAATGTGGTAACAAGTTCTCAAGTAAAGTTGTCCATTTCTTCCATAATTCATACCACCCATACTGTTATTATTCAACTATGTCTCGGCGTCGAAGACAAACATAGAATAGGAAATGAAATGTTCTGTGCAGAGACTTAGAAACAAATAGTAATTACTTGGAACTCAAAAGAAGAATTAGATTTTCTATACCAAAATGGAGAACGAATCCATGGCGCTAAACAATGCTAAAGACAATATACAATCTAGGGGAACTTGAGCATAAATGGGGATTCCGCATGGATGAAGTCCCTCTGGACTCCATAAAAGGCAATATTTTGGCATCAGTGTGCTGGAAAAAGAAAATTGGAAACCAATAAAGTACTCTGGAATTGTAAAATTAAAAATCAAAGAGTTCTCTAGAGTTTTTCAAACCACGCAGTAACTTCACCCTTTTAGCCCTTCTCACTTATTCTTGGCATCAACAGGTTCTCTATCATAATTTCAAGACACTTTAATCTTATTTGAACTCTGTGGTTCATACCAATATTGTGTTATCCATGGGAGTCAATGGTTATTGTGGCTTTTTCTATCCACTGATTTCTTTAAAGGTCTTAATACCAAGACAAAATTCTCATGGTAGAAACGCCTAAAAAGGAATAACCAAAAATAGATGGAAAACATTATTAACTTATGGACAATTGTAGGTTGGGAGTGTACATTACCAAGACAAAATTCTTATAGTAGAAACGCCTAAAATGCAATAACCAAAAATAGATGGAAAACATTATTAACTTATGGACAATTGTAGGTTGGGAGTGTACATTTTTGCCTAAAATTGCCAGTAATCCTGCTACATACCAGTGAAAATATTTCCACGTTGATTGGCATTTTCTTAATAAAAACCCCTTAAAGAGCACTGCATTATACTGTTTGTACTTCCTTCTTTTCATCCATTATGCATCGCTCTTATGTAAATTTATTGTGACAACTGACTGAGGGCCTTTGAAATCTATGGTACATGTGCTATCTCATAGGGATTACCTGGTTGTAATACCTCTTGTGACATGAACCATTCAAAGTTCAAAAGCAGGAAGTCATGAGTATGGAGCTGGCGATATAGAAGTATCTAACAATTGGACTCTTTTGTCGATGATAGAGCATCACGTAGATAAGAGACATCTCTGGTCCTCATGATGTATAAAAACCCTCAATGAGGCACATGGAACTCTGAACAAACAATAATACCATGCAAGGATCTTGTAGTAAAAGGGCACCTTAACGCGAAATGTCGTCACATTCTGGTTCCAAATACAAAAGTTTCTTTGAAACTGATGATATGTCACCATACAAAACATTGGGAACAAACCCAAAGCTGAACAAAAAAAAACCCTTCAAGCTAACAGGATAGATGCATCTTTGCATATCTGTGGACAAGAATACAATAAAAATAGACGTAGAATTGTAACCAGAGAAGAAATCTTCATGATGGATGGTCCTAGAGCTCAATCAATGCCACCTTTGAGTACCATTAACAGAGGTGGCCTCTCTATGTCAAATTGCACAGTTGGTGACGAAAAATGACCTTGACATACCAACTAAATACAAAACCTTAGTTAGCCAATTGCATTTAAGTTACTACCAAGTATATGCCTGTTCTCAAAAACCCGATTTACTCCTTCAAATACATGGATTAGTGTTCGGATGCTTGTTGAGTCTTGACTAGTAATTCTATATCATCTTTAGACTTCTCTACCTTTTTGTTCTACATGATATGGTCCTTAACTGTTGTTTCATGTGTCTCTCTATTATTATGTACAAAATTCTATAAGATTAGGCTTTCATTTTTGGTAGTAGATAAGAGCTAATGTAAGAAGCCGGTGATATATACCTTTAGACAAGTTCTAATAGATCTTATTACACGTTAAGAAAACAACAGCCATCACAGGAAACAAAACAAATGGTGTAATTTTACCAAGGGGCCAAAAGTGAAACACAACCTGAAGAAATAAGATGAGAAAGAAATTGATTTGAAGTATGAAACATACTTTTCATAAATATTTCATCTCCTCAATACAAAAGTATAAGTAACATACAATGCCCGTTTAGCATATAAAACTCACCGAAAACAAATCTGTTGGCTTTTGGGGACAAAAACCCCACTTTTACCCACTGTACATAGCTAAAATGAATCATCTCTTAAACAAAAAGATGAGCACTGGCCCAGATGGACGATTTAGTATCTCATACTCACTAGAAACCCAAGTTGTTGCTGGCAATTCGGCAGCAAAGCTTCTTACAGCCTCATACTCTTCCCTATATGTCATACAGAATTATCAGACACAAACAAACCTGTAACCATTGAAAACTAAGGAAATGTGCAATGGAGTAACAACATTATACATATTGCAACCTTGGAGCACCAGAGAATGTGGATGAAAAAAATATTGTAGTGTTATTTTAAATGTAGAAGTATTATTTTAGTATCTATTATAATGTTGAACCCATAATAATTTGTATCAACAGATGATTATTTGAAAGAAAGATATTTTTAAAAGTTACAGTAAAGAAGGAATAAAAAACCAGGTTAAAATAGTTGGGAAGGAATGAACATTTAAAAAATGTTTAACTAAAATTTAGGTTTAGGCTTAAAATTTTGAAAATTAAAATACAGCAGAATAAACCAAGTATTACCGGCCTCCAGGGTGTCCAATGTATGACATGATGCTGATTAGTCCACCAGACCCCAATATTTTGGTTGCAGTATCTAAAGCAATCAATGTTGTTTTAGATGTTGTAATTATCTCTTTGTTGCCGCCAGGTAAGTAGCCTAAGTTAAATGCAACAAGCCTGCAGTTGTCAAAATGTTGGTCAGTTTAATTTTATTTTTTAATATCATGCAGTTATAAGTGGTAAAGACATTTCCAACCAAAGATCCTCTCTTTCAGAAGCACAATTAAGACCCTCGCTCAATCATCACGAATCGCATAAGAATGACAGAGAATGACATTAGCACATACCTCACAGAAACACCTTCAGGCACCAGCTCTTCCATTTTGCTATGGCAAAAGCGAAAAGTTTGACCTGTTCCCTCTGAACAAACACCCTAACAAAGATGTAGCTAATATCACCAAGATTTATGACCTTTCTTCTTTAACAATCAACAAAACAAAACATACAAATTTGCAGATATCTCATCTTTCCACATGCAATAAGAAAGTTATCTAAACTTCTGAATCACCTAAACAGGTTTTTCACACAAGTCAAGCTAGTTGTATGAATTTGATACCAGTTTGGATTTAACAAAGATAAATGTACAAAAATATCTTCCCGCTATATTAGAAAAAAGAAGTCAAAGTCGTAACAAACTTTAGAGGACTCCACTGTTTTAGTGGAACCTAGTCATGTGGATCGCAGTCAGAATAAACACAAAATAAAACACTAATTTCAAAATCAAATTATAAATGGCGCAGAACAATAACGCAAACAGACAAAATCTTTTGGAAGAATAATCTCCTGTTGATCTTTCTCATTATAAATTCTTATCTAGAATCAGCGGAACCTTCAACAGTGCCTCAGGTACCTTAAAAGATAAGCCTTTATTACAACCTTCTTTGTGCCCCTTGGCATGTTGTAAGATAAAAACATGAAGAAATAGTTCCAACAAGGCTTACTAATGCTATACAAGTCTTTTAGATCAACCGGTTATAGGAAAACAAGATAGTACATGTATTCCATCATAAGCAGTTAACTTGCTGCAAAGGTATGTAAATATAAATGGTACTAAACTTTAAAATAGTCATGTTTGGTAGCCAAAGCAGGATTTTGCAAAAAGCAAATGGGACATGTTTTTTTAATATTTGTGATTTGTTATGCATTTTTACACCATAATTGAGTATTTCATGAGTTCAAATGTGACAAACATAAACAATTTATCTGTGGGTAGTAACACTAAGGTCCATTTGGTCATTTTCTCATTATTTACATGGCTGCCTTCATTTGATTAACTCTCAAATGTTCCTTCATTTCCTGTTTATTGCTTAACCTCCTCTCAATTATTAAACTCAGAGCGCAGAATGCAATAAATGACTCCAAAGTTCAAAGATTTCGATTTGTACCCTCAGCATGCAAAGGATGGATTTCATGCTCGTCTCCTTAGAATAGATGAATATAAAAGAAGCATTCTGATTTTCTTTATGTATAACGAGATCATTTGTCTCTGATTATGAATCTGTCTAGGGATATATATAGTTTATGCACATCCTTGTGGTACCATCATTCTTTCTGAGTGGTACTCTGACTTTCACACATCATAATAGAAGAAGATTCTTGAAATTATTATAGACTTCCTAAGGAAACGGTCCAAATCAAGCAAAAAAATTAAGATTAAATAATACTTAGCTAGCAATTGACCCCAAGGTGCAAGGATACACCAAAGTTGACAAGTTCAAAAGTGTATAATTTTGCAGCAATTGTAACTCATGGTAGGAAAAAAATGAGACTCGAAAGTAGCTAATTTCGAAGTCCCACGACCTAACATTCAAAACACGAAAGACGAAACCTGAATTCCATGAAAACCCTAAAAACAAGAAAAGTACATTCCTATAAAATTTCTTCTTCTTCCTCCTATAAAATGTGCCTATCTTATTGGAAACCCAAAGATAAAAACACGAGAACCTTGAAACTCGAAAGTCAAATAGCCCAAATTCAAAAACACGGAGAACAGAAAAATAGTTTGATATGAAACATGCATATCCTCTTTGAACCTTGAAACCTGGAAAGTCTTTATTGGAGCCATAGAGAAAAGTGAAATACACATCATTGGTTCAATATCGTACTCCCAAACTTAAAAACCACAAAACCTTGAACAAAGGATTAATTTAAAACGGGACTGTCCTATTCAAAACCCAAAACCAAACCCTAAACCTAAAAACACGAAAAATAGATTGACATAAACCGTGACTATCCTATTCAAAACCCAAAAACCAAAACGTGAAACCCAAAAGTGCAAAACTTGAAACCCAAAAACCCTAAACCTAATGACCCATGTAACCCAAAACACAACACGAAATGAGAAACCAAAAAATCAAGACCCATAAAATTTTGAAACAGAATCCTAAAAGATACAAATTTGAAAACCCTAAAAAATATTGAAATTTGAAACCCAAAACTCAAACCTCGGAAAACTAGATTCTAAAACACACAAAAATAAAACTTGAACTTCAAAAGATTCAAATATAAAAACAATGTAAACTTTGACTCCCTCAATGAGGAAAACACAAAAAGAAAATTAATATAAAATGCAAACCTAAAGCAAGAAACAAAAAAATCAAAACCTGAAGTTCAAAACACGACAATCAAAACCCTAATCCTAAAACCCCAAAAACACAAACTTGAAAATGCAAAAACCTAAAACTCTAAAGCCCTAAGCCTAAAACCCCGAAAAACCTTGAAACCCGAATCCAAAACCTAGAAACCCCAAAACCTAATAAATGAAAACCCCAAACTCAAAACCCCGAATCCGAAAACCTCGAAAACACAAAAAGTTGATTAAAATAAAGGGCCCTAGAACTCAAAACATGAAAGCAAAAACCATGAATCTTGAAACTCAAAGACTTAAACCTAAAAACCCCAAAATATTGAAATTTGAACCCAAAACCCGATACTTGTAGACACCTAAACTTGGTATTTTATCACTTGATAATGTCAATATTAGCTCAATCCTTAAATCATCACTTATGCGCACATTCAAAGCTCAATTGCATATCCTTAGCCCTATTGCATGACTCTGTTCTCCTCATTTGCACTTTGTCAGATCAATCACATAATTGTTTACATCAATCCATAATCCTATCACCTCTAAGCGTCGTGCCTAGAAATTCCCAACACCTTGCTCTTTGCCCATATAAGACCGCCAAACAAGAAGCAAAACGTCCAATGGTTTGGTCCCAAATTGGCGATTTCTTCCCAAGCCACCCAACAATCAGCTTTTGAATTTGCTATATTTTAATGGGTAGGTACTTTCTTCATATGTCGTCCTTAATGCGAAATTATACCTACGAACCCCTATATAAGCAAGTCAATGTACTCATTTACTCTCCTGGCACTTTCAAGAGCACTACAAACAAATATCATTCCAAAAGCACTCAAAGATCTCTAAAATTTTCCTAGAGCAACAAAACACATAGGAGCATCCCCCACACAAGTTTAAAGCACTCCTAACCAAGTTCAAGAGTCTACCTTCCAAGGTTGCAAGCCTTCCAGGCCAATTCAAGCACAAGCACACCAAGCCACTATAAAGCATTATCTAGTGTACACTTTGCCAAAAATAGTTGCATCCATATAGATATTACATCTCTAGGTGGAGAACTATGTGCAATTTGAGACCTCTTCAAAGTAGTGTCAACGTAGGCGATGTACGGATTGCACTTCAACCCAACCACTAACCTTTTGTAGGGTCTCATACCCATGGTTAGGGTTTGAAGCTATTTCGGTCATACAGAGGGTTTCACAAATGGGTTTCACATACGGGTATACTACATCAATCACACAGAACAAAAAGTTATAGAACACTAGTAACTCACCATATGTTACTACCAAATAAGTATAGAACCACAAACAGCTTCCTTACGCATCCAATGGTTTTTTCTCGGTTTTGTTTGCACTCCCAAATTCAAAAACAAAGCATCTACAAATCATTTCCACTTGTTTCATCCATCTTCCACAAACCGGATCAGTTTCCCGAGCATCCAATCAGCTAAGTGCATCTCCTTCTTATGTCTTGTGTCATTTAGCATATGTTTCGATCTATCTATCATACATATTACAATATAATATTTTGATCTATAAATTGATATTAAAATAATTAATCGAATAGATCTCCTATTTCTAACCCTAATCCAAAGTGAGATAAGTAACACACTAACACTTATTTCATTTTTTGGGTTAAATCATTTGTGAACCCACTTGTTGATTGAATCCTCAACCTATTTAGCTTAGGTTCCCTATCCCAAATCAGGCCTTCTCTTGTTGACCCCAAGGGTTTCATTTCAGCCTTGTGCATATTTTTCTTCTATGCCCTTTCGACAAAGTGATCACATTAGTCATACATCTATCAAGTATATCCAACTAACCAATACACCTAGAAAGCGTAGGCATCCTATGGCTTCCTCTCCTCTCCTCTCCTTATTCAAGATATACATGCTATTTCGAGAATATCCATAATGAAGAGCACGATCTGCATTTCAACTTGGATCCCTTTGCAAATCAAGTTAAGCTTAATCCGCTTCTTGGATCTAATGCAATCATTAGTGATGAGGACATTAATGTTGTTGACCACAATTTTCCCCGCTTCCGTCGGGATCTCCACAACCATCCACATAATCTTAAAATGATTCTTATTAGAATATAAGACTTAATATAAAGCTTATAAATTAGTGTTATGTTAATATTAGTTAAGTGTTAACTAATAAACGGTTGTAACCACTTCAACCATTTTGTAACCATCTCTCACATAATAAAATGATGGACACACAATGAATAATGTGTGCATTCCGATTACTCTTCATTTGTTCTTTGTACATTCTATTCCTTTATTCTCTCTCTCCACATATTCTAACATTGGTATTAGAGCAGGGCAAGCAAGGAGAAAGAGAAGGGAAGAAGTTCAAACTAGTCTCATTAGGGCATGAAAGAGCAAAAGACTAGTTTGAACGCTAGACGCAAGAGCAATATCGTAGGGCAACAAACAATAACGTAGGGCAGAAAAATGTCATCAAAAAGGGTAGAAAATGACCTAGTTTCAGTTTGAGGGCACTTACAACGAACATAACTACAAAATATAGTTGACACCATTGCAAAGGTGCAAAAACATTCAAGGGCACAATTTTGGTTGTGTTTTTAGATGAATTTTAGGGCATTTGAAGTGCTAGAGCACAAAAATAAGCATTTGCCATTTTTGAAGGATTTTTTGGGGTTGTTCGTGCAATTAGGGCACGAAAATAAGACATTTTCAGGCAAAACATGACAGGCAAAATGCAACAGAGAAAAATATGATTTAGGGCACGTTTTTTTTGTAGAAAACACAATCTAGAATCACAAGGAAGAGAAAAAAAATGTGATTTTCAAAGGTAGCTAGTGCAAAACAAAGAAAATACAATCATGCATTTCCAAATTTGCAATTTTTCAAGGGTCATTCGCTGCTAGGGCACACAGTTTGTCAATTTTTAGTCACAACAATCATCTAGGGCACAAACCTGCCTAGTATAGTTTCCTTTGCTTTAAAAAATTAAAATCAGTTTTTAAAATCTTGCTACATTAATTTGTGGGTCATTCTATATTTTGGGAAAGGGTTATTTCTTAGGTATTTTGTTTGAGAATGAAAATTCCATTAGACAAATATTTTGGCCTCAAATTTCATACTTGGAAAGTAAAAATCTAGATGAAAGACAAATCAAATGAAGTTAATGTAGCCATTGTTGAAAATCCATCAAATGCTAAAAGTGATGAACTCATTGATATAGAGAATGCATATTTTAAAAGAAGCCTCACACTTTGAAGACAGTAAGGGATCCAGTGTAGGTAAAACTTGGCATGGATGGTTGCCTAGATAGTTTGGGAGTTTGTGGATCTCAAGAATTTACCCTTACGAGGGTCATGAGACAACTTGATGGAGCATTGTGGGAGTAGCTCAATATGGATGGTTGTCCAACAATTCGGGAGATTTTGTAATTTGGGAGTTCGGGAGGTGGAATCCAGAACTCGAGAATTCATCTCGGGAACTTACATCTTTACAGGGTCAGTAGGCAACTTGATGGAGTTCTACCTGGTCAAAGCACTATGTTTAGAGAGGAAGCTTCTGAAGAATGCGTGATCTTATTTGGTTCTATTACCTTAATCTTTTGTCAATATGTTCTATAGTGTAAGCCTTAAGAGGGGGTATTAGAATATAAGGCTTATAAATTAGCATTATGTTAATATTAGTTAAATGTTAACTAATAAATGGTTGTAACCACTTCAACCATTTTGTAACCATCTCTCACATAATAAAAGGACGGACACACAATGAATAATGTGTGCATTTTGGTTACTCTTCATTTGTTCTTTGTACATTCTATTCTTTCTTTATTCTTTCTCTCTCCACATATTCTAACAATTCTTAATATGATTCTTGCTAAGGTTTCTCATGATGCCCACTCTCAACAATCCAATGAAGAGACTCTTTTTGAGCACGTAATACTACATATATTATTGTCACATCCATTGTGCCTATACTTATGGGGCATCCCATATCCCTCTTCAAAACGTTACAATGTCTATTCCCGTGAATTCTATTATTCCTACATCTTTTGGGCATACCCACGGGGTTCTACTCCTCTTCTACTACACATGCCCTCAAGCATCTTGTTCATGATTTACAAGCTCAAGTTTTACAATTATAGCAAGGTGCATCTAATCCTTCTAATGTTATAGATTCTACTCAATTGCTTCATAATCCACTGACACCTAAAGTGGCTTCTTGTCTTTGCCCTCGGATTTGTGTCTCCCAAGCTTCATATCTATGAGGACACGAAAGACCCCGAACAACATCTTCACTCCTTTCATGTCACTTCTTTGAATATGCTTGCAATGATCAATTAATTCCTAAGATTTTTCCTAGAAGCCTCAAAGACTATGCTTTACAATGGTTCTATAATCTACCTATGCATTTTGTCAGGGCTTTTACTCCTTTTGGATAATAGATTCATTGCACACTTTTCTATCTACATTGCTGACAAGATTTCATATGCTTAAATGGCTAACATGCAATAGGGTTCCAATGAACCAATCAATGACTATGTTTTGTGTTATAAGACTATGCTTACTAAGATGAACAATATACTTGCTGCCAATGAGCTTCAAGATTTATTTCCTCTAAAGTCTTATGTTTCCTTTATAAGAATCAATTACATTTGACAAATTTTGATCTTTCAATGAGCTATGTCACACTTTAAAAGAACGAGAGGCCAAACTCCTTACATTGAACAAACTTAAGTATGCATTTATCACACCTAATACATCTACATCTAAATTTCAAGACAAATCTACTTATAAAGGCAAACCTAATGATAACAAGACTAATGTTAAAGTTATTGTTAATGCCATATCTCAACCTACAAAGCTTCAATTACAAGCTGATCCTCAAAAGCAATTTACATGGTTGCCCTCCTCAACACATTATCTTACAAAATTTGCTAGAGTGTAACCTTGTATCTCTCCTCTCTGTTGAGGTTGATACAAGCAAGCCTCGCAATAAAACATTTGAGTCTAATGCCTATTGTGACTTCCATAGAAGTTTTGGACACTCTATTAATAAATGCTTCGAGCTTTGCCATGTCATACAAGACTTCATTGATGGTAATACCATAGTTAGCAAACTTGGCGAGTACTCGCCAAAACCCTGCCAAAACGAATACTCACCATGAAAACTCGCTGTGAATATTCACCTAGAATATTTGGCGAATATTTACCAATATTCCCTTGCGCGTTTTCATGGATTTTTCTCTGCTTATGATGAGAATAGTTTATAAGTAATTGGGTACTAGTGTACTCTTCCACAGACCATCCAATTGCACAAAAAGAGGATTGTAAACTAGCCAGGGCAAGCAGATGGCTTATCATAATCTCAATTTGCAAATAAAATATTTACTAGCAGAAACTTTGTGAAATCATGTCTGAAATCTCAACTGTATGAATCAGAAACACTAGAAGAATATGTTTGTATCAACTCCCTAGTACGTACACAGAATATAAGCCCTGCATCTATTTTTACTCACATTATAGTAGGAGCTTAGCGTAGATTATCTTTTTCCATTAGTAACTGTTACCGTATTTCAAACCACAGAAGTTTGCGCCAGAAGAAGGGAGATGCATGCAATAAAATAATAAACATGGAGTTGTTGTTCTACTCCTAAAGTTGGTGCCAAAGGAAGATAAAATGCATGCATGGAGGAATAAATAACTAAAACTAGCAGCTGCAGTCCTATAATTGGTGCCAAGGAAATAGTGTAGATTATCTTTTCCACTAGTAACTGTTACCGTATTTCAAACCACAAAAGTTTGCGCCAAAAGAAGGGAGATACATGCAATAAAATAATAAACATGGAGCTGTTGTTCTACTCCTAAAGTTGGCGCCAAAGGAAGATAAAAGCATGCATGGAGGAATAAATAACTAAAAATAGCAGCTGCAGTCCTATAATTGGTGCCAAGGAAAGATAAGCATGAAGGCATGAATAGAAAAGGGATTGTTGTTCCAAGTTAAGAGCATGTGCTAAGAATAGACAAAAGAAATAAATAAATTTATTAGTAGTTGTTCCTAGATGTAATGTCCCCTTTTTCGGGACATTATTAATATTTATTTTTCATTTGCATTATAACCCCTTGGCATGCCTAATGCTACAAGTGGGAGTCTCTTTAGTTAGTTTAATGTGCACATAGGTTAGTTACTTTATTTATTTAATTAAAAAATAAATAAAGTGCACATAGTCTTAGTATTAAATATTTTAATGAGAGTTTATGTTTTCCCTCCAAAAGGGAAAGGTCGGTCTTTATTGGATATTGCACCCCTTAGTTCTATAAAAGGGAGGTCACATTTCCTTAGAGGGTTATGTTGGATGAATTATTGATTTCACTCCATGCTTGGAGTAATTGGGATGCATGCCCATTGATGTTTTCCTTCTCTCTCTCTTGCGTGGGAGTTTATTGAGTTGGTTATGAATTGAAGTATTTTCATGAGATTTGCAAATCTACTTGTTGGTGATTCCCTTTCTAGCTTTGGCGACTTGGTCTTGGGTATGGGCATATTTGTTTGAAGCATAAATCTGCATTTTTGTGAAGGGTTTGATGTACTTTGGTGATTATTATTGCTGCTGCAATTTATTTAGCAAATCGACTTGGTTTGGGGTTTGATCTATCATATTTTGAGGTTGTTTATGCTAGATCTATTTGCTGCTGTGTTTAATTAATTATTTCAGAGCAAGGGCTGATTATTTGAATATTTTGGAAGGGGTGTATGAGCTGGAATTAATTTATATGATTTACTCTAACCCTAGCGACTTGAAAGCAGATTTCTGAGGTTGTTTTGGCAAGGTTTTAATGCTCAGAAAATTCAGAATCATAGTGCATTGGAAAGACATTGGTTTCTAGTTTGTTTTGCATTTTATTTCATGGAAAAACACTGAGTATTGGATGAGTTATGAATTTTTGAATATTTCAGTTGTCGGCAAGCTATCTGGACATTATTAATTAATATTATTTCAGATCTGCAGTTTTGGGGTCAAGTTAATATTGGATTTGGTTGTAGAAATTAGGAGGAATAAGGAGGAAGTGATTTCATAATTTTTGGAGTGAATTTGATGCCCTAAATGTGTTGGGCGACCTAATTTTTAGGGCAAAATTAGGGTTTTATGTTGGTTGTGCAAAAACTGATTTTGGGACATTGTTCTTCATATTTTTGTGGCCCAAAATCCAAAGTTTGAGAATTTTTGCTTGGATGGTTAAGCGGGAAATAATTTTGGAAGATTGCAGCAGTTTGGGTATTTATTTAATTAATTAACTGCTGTTAAAAATCAGATCTGGGTGATATTAGCATTCTAATTAGTTTTCCCATCTAACCCACTACTTTGGCATACTCCAACCCCATTTTGGGTTGTATTATTGCCGACATTGGGTTATTTGAGGTCAAACTAAGAAGATCTAATCTTCCTAGGGTGATCAAGTTAATTAATTTTTGCAAATTTAAATAATATCCTAAAAGGGGATATTACACTAGATCCTGGGGCCAGCATAAGGAAGAGACAAATAAATGAATAAAACAAAAGGAGTTGATGTCCCCATGCAAAAAGGTAAAGGCATCTCTAGTCCAACATTAGAATTTAATGAATAAACCAAAAGTCAGCTTTTGTCCCCATGCGCCACAGATAGAGAAGGGGAATTAATTAAAAATAGAATACTACAGTCTATTCTTAGTAGTTGACTCCAAGGATAGAATGAGAAGAAATTTAATCAAATAAAATGTTGTTCCTAAAGCATGCTCCAGCAGGAAATAAGGAAAAGAAAATATTTAAAAAATAGCAAGCAACAATCTATTCTTGGCATGGAACAACCTTATTGGCTAATTTTTATTGTAAAGATATATACTTAAATAGCTGATTTGCTCTGGCATCTTCAGCTATTGTACTTGCACCTCTGAATAAAATAAAGTTTCATTTTTTCCTCTCTCATATTGTTTTTAGATTGTTCATTGTGTTTGTTATAGGATATTGTATGTGCTTTAGTGTGGAATCCATTCCCTCTACCGCTGTCTTTTCCTAAATCCTTGAATTAATTTTGCAAAATAGTTCAAAGTTGTGCAGGTGTGTGGATCTTTAAGTTCTTTGTGTGCAAAGTTACATGCAAGTATCAAGCTTTTGGTGTATCACCCCTATTTCCCATTTCCGCATTCCTTTTCCCTTTTCCTTGTCAAATTTTTTCGTTTTTTAGGTGATTCAGAAGGGAACCAACCTCTCATGGAGGTTCACTTCAAACATAGGTTACCACATGACCTTAAGGTATTCCAATTTTGTCAACGGAAGAGAGTACACACACCATTCTCTATCAGGGTGCAACTTCTAGGTGACAATAGTTTCTGGCATGCCCGGTGGGACAATACAAAAATTTGCTAAAGAAGTTGATGTTATTCTTAGCAAATATCAATGTTTTAGACACAAATATTCAACATCTGGTGACTCCATTGGCCCAAAGATCCCTTTTTCTCAATCAACAAACCATTTCCTCCATCTTTTTATGAGGTTGTGCAATCATGACTTCAATTCCTCCTTGGAATTCCCAGTCCCAAGAGCATTATTACTCCCCTCCACCTCCTTTTTCCCAAAATCCTCCTCCAAATCAGTATTATAAGCCCTATCATAATGAATATGCCCATGATCCAAACCTCACTAATCCATATGGTTATCCTAATAATCATGGTGTTTTTCTAGGAGCAGGAATATGTAGATTATAAAAACAATTCCATGCCTAATGATGATTTGTAGATGCAGGTACAACACTTGGAGATAAAAATGGTACAAATGAGGGCAACAAGTTCCATCAAGGCAGCCAAGCTTGGATTCAGGGTACCCTACCCATGGGTTGGTCCTATGCCAAACTGGTATAGCCCTCAAGAGAAGTTAGACTTTGTGTCTGAATTGTTACCACAAATATCAAAGTGGAATGAAGAGATGGAAGCTTACCAATATAGTGTTGAGAAACCCTGTCAATGGGGTAATTCCTCACTATCATCCTATAGCCCTCCCATTCCTACTTCCCAACCCACACAATCTCAGCCCAAATTTCAAGTTCCTAGCTTTCTTAAAGCCTCTCCTTCCATTCCTTCTCTTCCACAAGATCTTACACCTCTCCAATCATCTCAACCATTGCAAAAATCAGTTAGCAACCCAACCCACCCCTCCCTCATATTCCCAAATCCATTTTGGAATGAAACTAATCAACAAATCAGTTTGGAAGAGCAACCAACTAAAGAGCCAAGTGAAGAAGTTCTTAGGCAAAATCTAACAAAATGGAGCTTATAGTTTGAGGACAAACAAATTCCACGGTTGGTTAAGCCTACAATAGAGGAGTGCAAGAAAGTGGTTGAAATTACAAAGCAACAGGAGGAATATGACCAGCAAGCAAAGGTTAGACAAAGTTTTCTCAAATCTCTTGAGATACAAACGTAAAGATAATGTTTTGAAGGAGCATATGAATGTTTCTAAGGATCGATCAGCAATCTTGAGCCTATATCATCTTCTAGTGAAGGAAATAATTCAATAAAAGTTGAGGAAATCAACAAAGAAATTCAAATTCAAAAGGAGTTTTCCTCAAGCATGAACAATAAAGAGGATGAGGTTTTATCAAACTTAGAAGATTCTGATGATGAGGAAGAGCCAATTGAAATTGTAAGTATTCCACCTCCATCATCTATCTTCTTCAATAAAGATTCTCTTGTTATTAAACCTTCTTTTGAGCTTGAGAAAGAGTCAAATATGAGGTTGTTTGCAAAGGATGAAGTAGAAAAAGTTTCAGATCAGTCTCCAGACATCCAATATGATCAGGAAAGTGCCTCAAGTACTCCAAATGATGAAGTTGCACACAAAGAAGAGGGGCAGATCAGAAAAATCAGTTTATCAGCTATGAGAATACCATGTCCAATCAGGTATTTAGCCAACTAAAGCCACGAAGGAATTTGAGTTTCAAATTGTCAAATATCAGCCCCAACATCTACAAAGACAAAGTACAAATCCTACAGAGGTGTTTATTCTTCTCTTGGCTGATATTTTGAGCAAATCAAAGGTGCAAACCATGTCTGCACTTTTACCATGTGATCTAGTTGCAAAATTGATCTCATGGCCGCACTTTCTGAGAAAAGGAAGTTATTTCTCCCAACCAATATGTGGTTTTGTTTAGCTTTCCTTTCTCTTTGTTTAGATTAGGAGTAGTTTAGGTTTGTTTCTTGCATAATAAGTGTTTGCATGCACATTGTTTTTCCAGTTTTCATAGTTAGTTGTCTTTTCAATAAGTGCTTGCATGCACATCTTTTCTTTTGTTGGAGAGGGTATTTTAGTTGTTTTGATTCAAGGATACAAGTTGTTGACAGAGGTATGTGACTCCATAGCCCAATGGATGCAAAAGGCTACTAATCTCCTTGTTTAGCAGAAAACAATCCCATGATGTCGCCAAAATGTTACCATATTTCAAACCGAAGAAGTTTGTACCAAAAGAAGGAGATGCATGCAATAAAATATAAACATGGAGTTGTTCTAATCCTAAATTTGGCGCCACGGGAGATAAAAGCATGCATGGAGGAATAAATAACTAAAAATAGCAGTTGCAGTCCTATAATTGGCACCAAGGAAAGATAAGCATGAAGGCATGAATAGAAAAGGGACTGTTGTTCCAAGTTAAGAGCATGTGCTAAGAATAGACAAAAGAAATAAATAAATTTATTAGTAGTTGTTCCTAGATCTAGCACCAAAGATAAGGAAGAGACAAATAAATGAATAAAACAAAAGGAACTGTTGTCCCCATGCAAAAAGGTAAAGGCAGCCCCAGTCCAAAAATAGAATTTAATGAATAAAACAAAAGTCAACTTTTGTCCCCATGCGCCAAGATAGAGAAGGGGAATTAATTAAAAATAGAAAATTGTAGTCTATTCTTAGTAGTTGGCACCAAGGATAGAATGGGAATAAATTTAATAAAACAAAATGTTGTTCCTAAAGCATGCTCCAGCAGGGAATAAGGAAAAGAAAATATATAAAAAATAGCAGGCAGTAGTCTATTCTTGGGATGGAACAGCCTATATTGGCTAATTTTTTATTGTAAAAGATATACTTAAACAGCTGATTTGCTCTGGCATCTTCAGCTATTGTACTTGCACCTCTGAATAAAATAAAGCTTCGTTTTTGCCCTCTCATATCGTTGTTTTCATATTGTTCATTGTGTTTGTTATAGGATATTGTATTTGCTTTAGTGTGGAATTCATTCCCTCTACCGTTGTCTTTTCCTAAATCCTTGAATTAATTTTGCAAAATAGTTCAGAGTTGTGCAGGGTGTGGATCTTTAAGTTCTCTGTGTGCAAAGTTACATGCAAGTATCAAACTTTTGGTGTATCACCCCTATTTCCCATTTCCCGCATTCCTTTTCCCTTTTCCTTGTCAAAGTTTTTGTTTTTTAGGTGATTCACAAGGGAACCAGCCCTCTCTCTTAGATTCACCTCAAACATAGGTTACCCACACCTTGAGGTGTTCCAATTTTGTCAACAATAGAGAGAATACACACACCATTCTCTCTATCGTAAGGTGCAACTTCTAGGTGACAACAACTACCTCAAAATCTCATAATTTTCTCTCAAAAATATACCCAATAAAATGGCAATTAATTTTTAAGTTCTTTTTCTATGAAATTCCCTATATATCAATATCATCTTCTCGTTGGTGACAAAAAAAGGTAAACATAAGCCACCCTGTCATCGTATAACCCCATTCTTACACCAACTTGTCAACAATAGCTTACGATAAACCATATTTTCATAGCTATCTTTGAACATGATGCACCCACTACATCAAAGCAATGCTATTATCTAAAGGGTTGTATTTCAATTGGTGTGGATGATGACAAAATGTTTTGTCATGTTATTCATCAAGATACAAATTTAGGATATATCGAAAAAGGATGAAATTATATGCGAGCCCCAAATGAATTTGGTAGAATGGATACTCCATGATGGTCTGTGGAGGGGCGAGGAGAGTGGGGACTAGTAGAGGCAATAGACCCTCTCCCCAATATTTCTCTAGAATGGGGAAGAGAAAAATGTAAATTATTGTATATTGTAACTTGCATAGATATGAAATTTATGATGATAATTTTCAATGACAATCATCATAAATTCATAGCACTTATCAGCCAATTGTTGTATTCATGTGATGATGTGATTTTGTATTGTATTTGTATTCAAATCTAATAGAAAACACTTCTCCAACATTTTATAGACTCATTTGATACATTTTGTAGCTATATTTTGCATAAAATTTATGTTTTTAAAGAAATTTGAGTATTTTTTAAGTTGCCAAATATTCGCCAAGTCTTGCCAAGTCAATTTTTTTTTGGGTTTGCCCATTCATTTGAAATCACACAAACAATTCATTGTTGGTTTTTGCAAGTGTATGAGCAAAGAGCCAAAGAGGAATTGAAGAGGAGGCAAACATTGGAAGGAGGATTTGTTTGGAGGCAACCATTGCAAGGAGGAGGAGATTGGGGGCAGCCATTGCTTGCAAGAAGTTCAAGTTTGTTTAGAGGAAGCAATTGTTGAGAGGAAGACATTGTTTTATTGTTCATTCAAAAGAGTAGATGTCACGTTTGGAGGTAGCATTTGTTAGAATTCTATTGCAACAAGGATCTACGTTTGGAGGCAACATTGTTTTACTTGCTACCCTTGTCTACACTACAGTATTTTTTTTATTTAATTCATCCTTTTATTTTTTTTTTTTACGGTTTTTTTTTTAAATTTATTTTGTTGCATTTTTTTTTTAAAGTTTAGAGTTTAAACACATCCTAAATTTGTATGCTCTCACCTCGCACCTTTATGGTGATCTTGGTGATCAAAAACATATTAGGATGGCACGGTTTAGGGTTTTTTAATTTAATAATTAGTAAAAATCGTTATTTTTAATTTTTAAATGCATTGTTCAATGTTAATAATTAATATTTTAGCATTTATCATTTGATTTATGTAAAGGCAAAATGTTTTTTTAATTTTTTTAACTTCCTAAATTTGTGTATGCTCTCACCTCGCACCTTTATGGTGATCTTGGTGATCAAAAACAAATTAGGATGGCATGATTTAGGGTTTTTTAATTTAATAATTAGTAAATATCATTATTTTTAATTTTTAAATGCATTGTTCAATGTTAATAATTAATATTTTAGCATTTATCATTTGATTTATGTAAAGGCAAAATGTTTTTTTATTTTTTTAACTTCCTAAATCTTGTGTATGCTCTCACCTCGCACCTTTATGGTGATCTTGGTGATCAAAAACAAATTAGGATGACATAACTAATTTATTTATGTAAAGGCAAAATGTTTTTAATTTTTTAAACATCCTAACTCTGTGTATGCTCTCACCTCGCACCTTTATGGTGATCTTGGTGATCAAAAACAATTAGGATGACATCACTTAAAAATTAGTAAGCCATTGTTTTTAATTTATTAATTATTATTTATGTAAAGGCAAAATGTTTTTAACTTTTTTAACATCCTAACTCTGTGTATGCTCTCACCTCATGTCGTTATGGTGATCTTGGTGATCAAAAACAAATTAGGATGGCATCAAGTTCTTGCTTTAGTTGGAGTGCAAGGCCCACAAGCTTTTGAAAACACATCAATTCCTGTGAAACATGATCCTAATTCCCCTCTTTGGAGACATGTGACAGTGGTAGAATACCTTGTTGGTGGTGGGGGTCGGATTTGGATATGTCATGGTTGTCATGCTCAATACAAATCCTCATATAGCCGACTGAAAATCCATTTGACTGGGGTTGGAGGTGTGGGGATAAAGAAGTGCCCTAAAATATCAAAAGAGAAAATGGCAGAGTACCTGAGAGAGCAAGAGGAGGCTGATAGACAATGTGAAAGAAATAGATCTAAAACAATTCCATTGCAAAGAAGGCCTTCATTACGACCACCCACACCTAAATCTACTACTCATCCTTTCATCCAAACTCAAAGTCAACCACTTGATACCCCTTTTGATGAAGAGAGTCAAGAGACCTCACAAAAAAGCCAAAAGGAGCATTGGAAAAAGCATTTAATAATGACAAGAGGGATATTGTTGATGAGGTGGTTGCTCGATGCATTTATGCATGTGGGCTGCCCTTTAATGTATTGAGGTCTCCATATTGGCATCAGATGGTGAAGGTTGTCAATGAAGCTCCACAAGGGTACAAATCCCCAAGTTATGAAAAGGTTCGAACCACACTCTTGGGAAAGGAAGTGGAACACATTCACACCTCTTTGCAGCCAATCAGAGATTCATGGAAGGATTCAGGGGTTTCCATCATTTCAGATGGATGGAAAGATGCTAGAAATAGACCCCTCATAAATGTTGTTGCAGTATGCCCTAAAGGGGCAATGTTCCTAAAAGCCATTGATTGTGAAGGGCAAGTCAAAGATGCACAATTTATTGCCGACATTTTGATAGAGGCATTGAGTCGGTGGGCCCCCAAAATGTTGTCCAAGTCATCACGACAATGCTAAAAATTGTAAAGCAAAGATTGATTATAGAGGGTAGATATGAGCACATTTTTGGACCCCTTGTGTTGTCCACTCCCTTAATTTGATGCTCCAAAAGATTGGGAAAATCCATGGATTGAGCAAATTTACACTGAGGCAAATGACATTCAAATGTTTATCACAAACCATCATATGTCACAGGCCATATTCAGGAGATTCTCAAGGTTGGAGTTGTTGAAGGTTGCAGAAAAACAAGATTTGCCTCTCACACACTCGTTTTGAGATGACTTGTGAAGGTGAAAGAGGCTTTAAGCAGTATGGTGATCAGCAATGTTTGGACAGTGTGGAGGCAGTCAAATACAGAGAAAGCTTCAAAGGTAAAATCATTGGTCCTTGATGATGATTGGTGGGCCAAGGTTGAGTACTTGCTCAGTTTTACAGAGCCCATTCTCTCCATGATCAGATACGTAGATACTTGATGCAACATGCATGGGAGAGATATATGATGGAATAGATTCTATGCTTGAACGTATCGAGAGAGAGTCATACAAACAAAAGAGCAAGATCCAGAAGAGACCTTCTACAATGAGGTCAAGAATGTGGTCATGAAGAGGTGGAATAAAATGACCACCCCATTACATCTCCTTGCTTATGCACTGAACCCAAAGTATTATAGCTCTAAATACTTGGGCTACCTAACAAGCAACCACCATTCTCTGACTCCAAAGTTGCAAATGGAACCAGGGCAGCATTCAAAAGACTTTTTCTGATCCATCTATAGCTAATGGTCCGAAATGAAATGGGCATGTTTGTAGCTTCAGAAGGCAACATGGGAGAGATTGAGGCTCTTTTTGACAAGTACACCATGAGCCCAACCAAATGGTGGTGTGTACATGGCCATGATGCCAAGTACTTACGACCTATTGCCATCAAAATTCTTTCACAAGTATAACATTTATAAATTTATAATCATTGAAAATTTTAAATTTTATTTAGTAGGATTATTTTCCGCACATTCTTAGTATGTTACTAATTTGAATTTTCTAACAAACTTTTTGTAATAGGTGGCTAGTAATTCTTCCTCGAGCGGAATTGGAGTACTTATACCTTTATCCACTCAGCTAAACGAAACAAGTTGGCATCTAAAAAAGTTGAGGATTTGGTATATGTGCATTCCAATTTGCGCCTCTTGTCACACAAGTCTTGAGGACTATGTTAGAGGTCCTCACAAACTTTGGGATCTTCTTCCAGAGACCACAGACTTGGATGCCTCCACAGCCACTCTTGCCCAACTTTCAATATTTGATGGCGAAGATGACATTCAAGGAGTTCACAAGGAGGGAGAGTGGAGCTAATGAGAGTGGAGCTAGCGCAAGTGGCATGCAAGAATTTGATTTTGAGGAAAATCTAGATGATATATTCTAGATTTGTTTGTATTCATGTTGACATGATATTCCTATATATATATGTATGGCAGCCACATGATCAATGAAATGTAAAATCTTAAGTATATTGTATGTTTTGAAAATTTGAACATTGATCCTAGTATATTTTTCAAGTTTTGTTTGTATTCATGTTGACATGATATTCGTATATCATATGTATGGCAGCCACATGATCAATGAAAATGTAAAGTCTTAAGTATATTGAATGTTTTGAACATTGATCCTACTATAATTTTCAAGTTTTGTATTACTATTTCTTAAGGACTATTGATCCTACTATAATTTTCAAGTTTTGTATGTGACATGCTTCTCAGTACCCTTGGCTTTGTCAACTTAAGGCTATCCCTTTGTGCTACATCAATGTGTTAAATATATCTATGACAATCAAGTTGTTACAGTTAAGGGTATCCCATATGAGACTCCTTTGCCTAATCCCTTTGTTAAGAAAACACAAGTTTCTACACCTGTGGTTGTTGCACCTATTCATGCCAAGTAACAAAGCTCCTAAGCATGTTTTACAGCCCCAGCTTGGCATGATACATCCCAATCCTAGTGTGCACAATGCAAATTTCAGGTACAAGCCTCCCACACCTACATGTTTCTTTCCTCGTCCCTTTGATAGTATCCTTGGGTAGCACACCTTTCACATACTTGCGAATATTCTAAAAATACAAAAACATCCTAGTACTATCAAAATACAAAATAAGGACTTGCATATGCCTTGATTCTCTAGTTCTTTACTTCACACATGTTTGTCACATAGTTTGATAGATAGCGTATTCTATTTACTCTTTACACACTTGTTGTCACCCTCAAAATCCCCCTCATTTTTCAAGTCAAGTTTCAAAATTTTGAGTTGGTGCCTTTGAGAGATGTTTGAGCAGATTGAGAAGTCTGGAGAGATAGAAAAATTCGTGCTTTGAAGAAGTTGGTGCTCATTTGCAATCTCGCCTGTTAATTTAAAATCTTGCAGTCCGCATGGTTTGATAAACTTTTGTCTTCCCGTCTAGATGCTTAAAAATTGTTTCCTCCATTCGAATGAAATTGTCAAATCCTTTTTCTATGGCCGTGGATCACATCGAGCCTGGTATTGTTTACAGTTCTTCTTTCCACGAGGAGCAATTTGTTTTTCGGGCATGAAGGGTGGAGTTTTTTCCCCTCTTTTTTTTTTTCTACAGTCGTGAATGACGGGCATATCTTCCCTGTCAATTTCTTTTCCAACATCCGCGATACGTGGACATCTCTGATTGGATGCGGGAAGGTGGATCGTCGGGTCACTTTTGGAATTTTGGTTTTGTATGAAGAAAGGCAATGTTCAATCGAGGCCCAAATCAGCTAAGTATAGAAAGATCGCGAAGGTGCCACGTGTCTCTTCGGCGCACTTTTGGTATGGTGCACAAAAATGGAGACCCCAAACGTGCGCGCAGCCCTCCACGTGTCCCGTGTCAAAAAGAGACAAAGTCGGCCGTTTAATCAACTAAGTATAAGAGGGTCGGCGGAAGCCTCCACATGTCGGCTCGGCACTGACTTCAAGTGAGACCCAAGGGACAGACCCCAAATGAGCGCCACCCTCCACGTGGTCAGAGCCTCAAAGTTAAATCGGCCGTTGAAAAGTCTAAGGCTAGCGGATGGCGCCACATGTCTCATCGGCACACCTTCAAGGGTCGAAGCCAAAGGTGGTTCCCCAAACATGTGCCAACTCTCCACGTGTCTCAACGACGCACCTTCAAGGGTCGAAGCCAAAGGCAATCCCCCAAACGAGTGCTAGCTTTCCACGTGTCCTAGTGTCCGAAAAAGAGGAGACAAAGTCGGGTCGTTGAATCGGCTAAGTATAGAATGGTTTGTGGAAGCCTCCATGTGTCAGCTCAGTGACAACTTCAAAGGCAAAATCCGGAGGCAGGTCCCAAATGTGCACTGAGCCTCCACGTGTCCAGGGTCAAACATATGGCCCTACCAAACAAAAGGGACTTAGCCAAAACACAAAGAAATAGAGCAAAGCCGCGGAAGGAGCCATGTGTCTCTTCGGCGCTCTTTCAAGAGGCGAATCCAAAAGCGGCCCTACTCATGCCAAGGGATAAAGTCAAATGTTGAGCCCATGTTGAAAAGTCAAAGCGAAGAGGCAGGTCGGCAGAGAACTATGAGATTTTGGGCCTTGTTCCATAAAAGGCGTAAAGTGATAAACTGAACCGCGGCCCCGCTCATGCCAAGGGATAAAATCAAATGTTGAGCCCGCATCGAAAGTCAAAGCGGAGAGGCGGGTCGGCGGAGAACTTTGAGATTTCAAGCCTTGTTTCCAAAAGAAAAGTAAAATTATAAAGTGAGTTTTGCAGAACTCCGTTACCACTTAGTAAAGCCACGTGTCGACCCAAATGCAAAATATGAAGTTGCGGGCTTGCAGAGTCATGCGAAACTTTTCCACTTTTTTTGCGCTAAAGGCGCACTTTCAATTTCGGGCCCATGAAATCCATTTTGCGAAAATTGTATTTTCGCCATTTTTTGTACGATTCGATTCAAATATTCAAATAAGCATAACTTTCGCTCCAGTGCTCAAAATTCAACAAATTTGGTACCGTTGGAAAGATCTTGGTCTCCTCTACGCCATGGAAGCATAAATATTGTTTTCAGCAGGAGTTGATGGTTAGAAACCTGAAAACGTCTTTCACGCCATTAATACGTGATTTGATTGCTTCAAACAGATCAGATTTGATCCGATCTTCATCCTTCCTTCTCCAACACGCCAAACAGACATGGAGAACCGACTGGATATCTTGATTTGGGTGAAAATCTAGAAAACATCTTTCGTGCCATTAATATGTGATCGAACTGCTTCAACTAGATCAAATTTGATCTGATCTTCCATCCTTCCTTCTTCAGCACGCCAAAGACATGCAGAACCAGATTTGACAGATTGTAGGCGGATTTGCAGGGGCATTGATGGTTGGTGGTTGAGCTTCCAAATCAGATTTTCTTCCTTCTCTTCTTCTCCTCTCTTCGCTTCATCTATAAATGTAAGAGCTTGGCTCATTGCAAATGTTGGACTCTGATACTTTTGAAGTGTAATTATAGTCGAAAGTAAATCAATACGAAGGATTTTCCCCTTTTCTTTATCTTCCTCCATTGTCCCTTCTTGCTTACCTGAAATTCGTGGATCATTTATCTTTTGTGATAAGAAACTTTGTGTTCTTATTGATATGATTTCTAGAACTTTGTGTCTAGTGGAATGATATCTTATGTTGTGAATGTGAATGATTATGTTATGTATCACTCTTGCTCAATACGTATAGGGTTATACTCTGCTATCTATATTTCCTGAAAGTACTGTTATATTTTGCTCTTTCCTTTCTTCAGTTCTTCCATTCGTTTGTATTGATAATCTTTTTGGTATAAAAGCATTTCAAGATGTCAGAGGTCCAGCCTTAAGATGAAAGTGTACATTTGTATATAAGCTTTGTTGTTTGCTTTCAATAAGGGAACCTCTCCCATAAAGAGGAGGGACTTGTTGTCCCCTATTGACTGTGGTTTTGATTAAAGTACCATTTTAAAACCCAACACACACACATTCACAAGGTATTTAATGGTGACCGTGATCTAGAACATACACAAGACTCTCCCGATGACAAATGTTAGATCTCTCCTCTTACCCAAAGTCTATGCAACATCTTAGAGCATCTCTTATACTATGTGGTCTTATTGTTTCATTACATAGTGCTATTTCACATTCTCATTATGCTCATTTTCTATATTGTGTTATATGTTATTTATTTGGACTAATGCAACTAACAATGTATTTGCATACTAATGCAGCTAAAACATATATCTGCATACTAATGCAAATAACACATGTACCTCACACAAACTAGTATCTCTTGATCTATGTGCCTCCAGGCTATTGTCTACTATTGTATTCACTTGCTTGTTTGTATGTTTGTTTTCATGTATGCAACCTATGGCCTTTGTTATGCGTGTGTATGTGACACTTTGGTGTTCCTTGTTTGTGGCCTTTGTTGCCTTTGCTTATGCTTGTTTGTGTGTGCAACACTCTTGTGTCTCTTGTATGTGGCTCGTCACCCTTGTTATGACTATCATATATAACATTGCTTGTTTTACTAGTATGCTAGATACTTTTTTGCTTGAATGCTTGTTGTTATGTCTTCGTGTCATGGTTTTTACCATGCACTCTTTTCAGGAACATGATATCTACAAAGGCCACCTACAACAACCTTTAACGTGATCCAACACTGACTATATGTTACATCTAACATGGACACACATCATTTCTTTTGAGCTGAGCAATCTATTGCACATCTCACTCACCTCAAAAGAAAGAACATTTGGTGGGGTTATCACACAAATAGCTATACAATTCTAGCACACATGACAAAAAACATAATTTAGAACACAAATAAACAGGGTACAAATACACAGGGAATAGCAATAGATAAAGATCAATCAGAATTTACACAAAGACAGCCATCGAATAGGGGACATACCCATTTTGCTAACCAATGATCATTTTCTCATTTCGATATCTTTTATGTGTAAGTACTTTCTTCATGGCTCGACCTTCATGCGAAATTATACCTACAAACCCCTATATAAGCAAATCAAATGCACTCATTTACTCACCTGCACTTTCAAGAGCACTATAAGCAAATATCAATCCAAAAGCACTCAAAGCTATCCTAAATTCCCCTAAGGCAGAAACAAACATTAAAAACAACCCCCACATAGGTCTGACGCACTCCCAAAGTTCAAGAGTCTAGCTTCCCAAGTTGCAATCCTTCCAATCCAAGTTAAAAACAAACACACCAAGCCATTCCAAAGCATTATCAAGTGTACATTGCCAAAGATAGTTGCATCCATATAGATATCACATCTCAAGGTGAGAACTACATGCGCTTTAAGGCCTCGTTAGAGTAGTGCCAATGTAAGCGTACGGATCGCACTTCAACCCAACCAATAACCTTTTTGTAGGATCTCCTACCCGTGGTTGGGGTTTGAAACTATTTCGGGTCATACTTGAGGGTTTCACACACCAAACCTAAGAGTTTCACAAACATGTATACTACAACAAATCGCATAAGCACGTAAAGTTACAAAATGTCAACAACTCATCGTATGGAACATCCAAACGGTTCCATACGCATCCAACGGTTTCATCCTAGTTCAATTTGCACTCTCGGATCCATAAACAAAGCATCTACAGATCATTTCTAGCTATTTCATCTATCTAACACTACCAAATCAATTTCTTGAGCATCCAGTCAGCTAAGTGCATCTCCCTTCTTGTGTCATGTCATTTAGCATTTGTTTTGATTGATCTATCTTACATACTGCTCTATAGGTATATTCTGATCTGCACATTGATATAAATTAATTTGAATATATCTCATGTTTCCAACCCTAATCCAAAGTGATATAAGTACCACATTAACACTTATTTCATTTTCAAACCCTAATCAAAAAAATCATAATCCCCTGAAAAGACAGAAAGGTGGTTTTTATAAAGGACCCCAAAATCTTGAAACCCAAAAATCAAAACCAAAAGTCCCAAGACTCCAAAACCAAAAAAAAGCCAAAACCCGAACCCCAAGAGATTCAAACCTAACAAACTTAAAAACTCAAACTCGAAACCCCCAAAACACAAAAGTTGACTCATATAAAGCGGCCTCAATTTGAAACCTGAAAGTGGAGAATGAAACATGAAAACAAGATAAACCACAAAATCCCAAACCCTAAAAGTCAACAACCGCAAATTTGAAAACCCCAAAATCTTGAAATCTGAATCACAAAATCCAAAAACCACAATACCAAAAATTTTGAACCTAAAAGACCCGAAAACATAAAATATGATTGAGAGAAAGCACTCCAAAAGCTTGAAACATGAAACCAAAGACTCAAAATTGAAGACTAGAACTCAAAGACCTAGAAAACCAAAAACTCAAAACCTAAACCCCAAAAGATTATATCTTAAAACCTCCAAAACCACGGAAAACCCTATAACCCAACACTTGAACACCTAAAAACCAAAAGACCTAAACTTGAAAACCACTAAAACCAAATTACCCTAAAACTTGAAACTCGAGATCACCAAACCTAAAAGCATCAAAACCTTGAAAACTTGAATCTCAAAACTTGAAAAAACACCAAAACTCAACATTCAAAACTTGAAAACCTAAAACCTCAAAACCCTAATTCAAAAATATGGAAACTTCAAAACCATGAAAACCCTAAACTCAAAAATCATGAATGTTAAAACCTCGAAAACACAAAAAGTTGATTTGATATAAAGGGCCCCAAAACTCAAAATCTAGAAGAAACAATAAAAACCAAAAGACCCAAACCTAAAACCCCGAAACCACTAAAAACCAAAAACTCTACAAACACAAAATTCGAAAAGCCCCAAACACGAAAACTTCAAAACCTTGAAAATTCAAATTTCAAAACCTTGAAAACAAAATATCTATTGACATAAAAACCCCAAAACCTTAAAATCAAAGGCCCTAAGCTTGAAAACCCCTAAACTACTAAAATCAAAAATCCGAATTCCAAAACTAGAAAGCCCCAAATCTAAAAACTTCAAAACCCTTGAAAGTCAAGATCTCAAAACCCAAACCCCAAAACTCGACACCTAAAAACTTGAAAACACAAAATGTTGATAGAATAAAGCACCCAAAAACTTAAAAACTCAAACTAGCCACCCAAAAACTCAAATTTGAAACCCAAAACCCAAAGATTCAAACCTAAAAAAGGCTAAATTTTTGTAAACCCAAACCACAAAAGATTCGAACTCGAAAACTCCAAAACTTGAAATCCCCCAACAAGAAAATCCCAAAACATGCCCATACATTAAAACCCCCAACTCGTAAATCTTGAATCCAAAAATCCCAAAAAGACAAAAAAGAATTGATATAAAGTGCCCCGAATACTCAAAACCTAGAATCATAAACCCAAAAAATGAAAGAATTGAACTTTAAAATCCCTTAAAACATGAAAACCCAAAAACAACACCCTAAAACTTAAAAGCACCAAACCTAAAAACCCCAAAAATCGAAACCCGAACCACAAAACCCACACCCTACAAAAATCTTGAACCCAAAACCCTAAAAGCTCAAAAAGTTAATTGATATAAATCACCCATGTAACCAAAAACCAAAATAATAAAAATCGAAACCCTAAAAACACAAGTTCATTGATATGAAGCATTTTGAAGCCATAAACTTGAAACCCCGAAGTTGAAGCCCAAAACCCAAAGACCCCAAAAACCGAAAAAACCAAAACCTAAACCATGGAAGATTTGATCTTTAAAACTTAAAACCCTCCCTAATGAGGTAATCCCTACAAACACAAAATTAAACCGATAAAAATACCCCCAAAATCCAAAAACCCAACGTTCAAAGAACCAAAACATAAAAACACTTAAACCACAAAAAGCAAAAAAACCAAACCCAAACTCAAAAGCCCCAAACCTAAAACTCCAAAAACTTGAAGCATAAAACCACAAAACCCGCAACCCGAAAAAATCTTGAATCCAAAACCCCGAGAACTCAAATAGTTAATTAATAAAAATGCACCCCTGTAACCATAAAACCAAAATTATGAAAATCAAAACCATGAAAACACTAAAGGTTGATTGATATGAAGCACTCTCAAAGCCCTAAACCTTAAACCAAAAAGTTGAAGCACGAAACCCAAAGGCCCCAAAACCTTAACCACGTAAGATGCATTCCTAAAAGCTCAAACCCAAGACCCCAACAAGGAAAACCTCAAAATACTAAAAATTACACCGATAGAAAAAACCCCACATCTTGAAAATTGAAATCCCTCAACTTGAAAACCCCAAAACCACAAAAATTAAAAACCCCTAAAACTCAAAAGTCGAAAGCCCCAAACCTAAAATCCTTGAAACCAAAATCTCAAAACTCGAAAACCCAAATATCGAACCCTAAAAACTGCGAACCCAAAATCTCTAACTCAAAAACCATGAACACAAACCTTGAAATCCAAAGACCTTGAAAAGAAATAAACCCTAAAAGATTTGAACCTAAAAAGCCTAAAAATTCTAAAAATGGAACCCCAACGAGGAAAACCCAAAATCACACCAATACATGAAGCTCCTAAACTCGTAAATCCCGAATCTAAAAACCCCAAAAAAAAAAAAACTTAATTGATATAAAGTGCCCCTAAAACTCAAAACTTAAAACTGAATCCCAAAAATGAAGACCCGAACCTAAAAACCCTTAAAACATGAAAAACCAAAAACCCTAAACCTCAAACTCAAAAGCCCTAAACATGAAAATCTAAAATCTTGAAGCCCAAATCCCAAAACTTAGAAACACGAAAACCCAAACACAAAAAAAAATGTTGTGACAAAATCCCCATGTAATAATTTGGGAGAAGATAAATAATTAAAGACCCTTGTTAAAAGGGAGTGTGATAAAATTGACCCTTATTAAAAGGAGTGTTATGTTATGACCCTTATTAATGGAGTAAAATAACTATGAAGTTATGAATGAGTGCCTTAGTTAACCACTCAGAGAGACATATAAAAGGTGGAAGTGGAACAATGATTTGTGGAAAGACATCAAGAAAAAAATTGAGAACTCTCCGATAATACATTTAAAGATGTCTCATGTGTGGAAAGGTAAAGGCGGGTGGTAGATTTCTAAAGAGAGGACATCGTGTGTGTCCTACCAAGGTACTACATATAACCCGGATGGTTCCTAGCTAGGGCAAGGTATGATTTATGTGATTATATTCTTTCACGAATAAACAGTATAACACACGAGATAGTTAGAGCCTAATTGATCTTGAACAAAAAAATATGTATTTCACTCTTATAATTAGCTATAATTTGATCTTTGTAAGTGAATGATTTTCAGTAATAATACATACACATGTTTATTAAACTATAACTCTTCTATACCCAAATTTGTTCTTAAATTGTAATATCTATTTAACTTAAATGATGGTTTTTGTTGAAGTAATTTACTTGTGATTATTAGAGTTGTGAATAAACCTATACATATTTTGTGTTTTCTAAGTGATATCACACAACTTGTTTTGAATGGCCCACATGGCGATTGTCTTGTACTTGCTAAACCAAGCATATCTTTGCATTTCTCTGCCATCCGTCAGAGTCTCGGGTCACGTAAATACACCATGATCAACTTTAGAGATCACGCCATGCAACAAGATTTCAAACTCTCACATACCAAAGTGACCTCCAATCTGCTCCACACCAAGTCAGATTGTCGATCATCTACCATCTATCATGATTAAACCCTCACCGTTCCATAGCCAAAATTCCCGAAATACGATAAGTGGAGACATTTTTGGATATTTCCTTGTCTCGCCTAGGTAGACAAGTGTCAATACTCTAAACTATCTCACCTCCGGAAACCGTCCCCACGACCCAAGCTCACATTCACTTTCCCGACAACACAATCACGCAAAATGTGACACGTGTCTCTCCACTATCAACACCACATTACACGGATCACGACGAGTGTCCACACCCACTTAATATTTTCGTCAACCTCTGCCTTGGCCTTGACGCAACAAAGTCCCAAGCATAAGATATTGAGAGATTATGATAGCCCAATAGCGAGAAACACTACCATGTATCATCATCTCATATCTTGATAGCCCGACAATATGGAATCATGTCACATGTCGATGGTAAACTTGACTCTTTGTTAATCGGGCAACTTTTAAAAACTACACACACACACACACACCTACGAGCCGCCCTCTCTACCGCTCTCTCCACGCTTTCTATAACAATCTCTCATTATATATACTCTCTATCTATACATATCCTCGTCCATGTGGGCGTCTGACGATTAGAGTCCTCTATTGTTAACCGCCTATATAACTATGTCCCATATGTGTCTCATTCTAAATCCTTGCCACTTTTAATCTAGGTTTATTGTGTTCTTTGAGATCGGGAGAAAGCAACATTACAAAAACTAAACCCGAAAACCCTAAAATCTAAAAAAATTAATTGATATAAAGCAACTCAAAAACACAAAACCAATAAATCAAAACCGAAACCTAAAGACCTCAAAATCCAAAAATGAAAATCCCTCAACTTGAAAACCCTAAAAACACAAAAATAAGAAAACCCCGAAACCTAAAACTTGAAAACCTTAAAACCCGAATCTCAAAACACAAATAAAGCCAAACTCGAAACTTGAAAACCTAGAACCCAAAATCTCGAACTGAAAACCCTAAAAACACAACTTTAATTGATATAAATAACCCCAAACATGAAACCTAAAACCAAAATCCCAAAAATCAAAACCCAAAACCTAGGAAACCAAAATAATCCAAAAATCAAAGACCTCGGAAATCCAAAGAGCATGGAAAATTCAAACCTAAAAAGCCTTCCTAAACCTTTAACTCCCAACGAGGAAACCTCGAAAATACGTTAATACATGAAAACTTTGAACTCATAAATCTCGAATCCAAAACCCCAAAAAGATAAATAGTTGATTGCCCCCAAAAATCAAAACTTGAAAATAAAAATCCAAAAAACAAAGAGCCAAACCTGAAAAATCTTTGTTACAAGGTTCATCCCCTTCCCCCGTACTCCGCCTAATACGTATTGGATACGGATATGTGCGGTAGTATGTGTACGGATGCACAATGGATACGTCCCAAGTACGTGTCAAGACATATCGCGAACCCGCAAGTTTGACGGCAAAAAGGGTAAAAAAGTTTTTTTTTTTTTTTTAATTTTAACTTGGTTTCTATGTTGCTGCTTCATTGGGGTCCATAATATTTCTATTGGTTAAGATTTGGATAGGTTTATATTGTAGATCTTTTCTGCACATTCTTTGAGCAATGAAATGCAAAAATCATTACATGCCCCAAGGTTAGGTTGCAGTATGAACCTTTATTGAGTTGGCTTGGTGCAACTCTCTTGTTTCAATGAGAGGATCTACAATTTAATACTCTATAATCTAACCCTCGGGAATATTTGATCACTTCTTTTCATTTCCTTAGTATTTCCCATGCATATGTGATTCAGTCAGTTTTTAACTATGACTCATGTTATTAACAGAGCAATGGATATGAGCCCTTGGTGCATATCCGATTCACCTAGATATGGCTACCACCATCATCCCAAGCCGTATCCATCAAACCTATAATAATAATTACAAACAATTTTAAAAGGGGGAAAAAGGAAACCTAAAACCACAGTTATCAAGTTGCATACCCTCAAAGCTATGATTCTTTGGGATAATCCCTAGGTTGCATGCATGTCCCTAGGTACAATGGTGTGGTGCGAGATGAAAATGATTAGAAGGTGATTTTGGATAATATGAATGCAAGGACCAACCATTGGACTGGCCTCTTTAGTTATCATTGGCAGATTAGAGTCAACCTAATTAAATAGGTCCTTATGGCCACCATTGCAACATAAAAATTAATCTCAAAGGAAATGGATGAAACACAAAGGAATATAATATTCATATATCATAGAAAATGTAAAATCTTAAGTATATTGAATGTTTTGAACATTGGTCATACTATATTTTTCAAGTTTTATATTTCTTATGGACTAAAAAATGAGTAAAATGGGTGTATATGAATAATATGTGTGTGCGAATGTATCCAAGATGTATCGAAACCAAGGGTTTTTTAAAATCGACGTATCCACGTATCGAACCCATACCCGTACCTATATCCTAAAGAACATAGCTAAAAATCCTTAAAACACAAAAAAAAGAAAAACTTCAACCCTAGAACTCAAAAGACCCAAACACGAAACCCCAAATAAGCCCAAATCAAAACTCAAAACCCCAAAACCCAAATCCTAAATCAAAACTCGAAAACCCCAAAATTCAAAGCCTAAAGACACCGAACACAAAAATCCCGAACATAAAAACCTTGAAAACTCAAAAAAATGATTGATATAAAGCACCCCGAAACCGACACCTACTATGAGAAACCCAAAATATAAAAAAAAAAAACAAAATCAAAGACCTCGAAAGCATAAAAATCAAAACCAAAATTCCAAAGGATTTAAACCAAAAACCTACAAAAATTGAAACCCAAAACCCCCAATGATGAAACCAAAATTTTGAAAAAATCAAATTGATATAAAACACCGTGAAACCTCAAACTTTGAAACCACGAAAGACCAAGAAAACCAAGAAACCTTGAATCTTGAAACCCTAAACCTTAAAACATCAAAAACCTTAAAAACTTGAATCACAAAATCCAAAACCCCATAACCTAAACCCAAGATTCTTGAAAACACGAGAATTTGAATGATTATAACGATCAAAGGTAGGAGAAGCGCACAACATAATGCATAGTATGCAATCTCTATATGGCAGGAGAGACCTAAAAGCAATCTTAGAACTTGTCCATTGTAATGTTCTTAACAAGAACATGGTGTTATAGTCGGGAAAACACTCAGCACCTCTAATCTGAAATTTTGAAATTTGAGCTGAGAAGACAGACTTTTCCAACTCTAATGCCAAGCAATTAGAATTACAGAAAAAATATTCAGATGCATTTTCAAGTACATTGCTTGCAGCAGATTTATTGACTCGTTTGACATGAAGCTTAAAGTTATGAACAAGAGTAACAACACACTCTAAATTGTACATAACAAAATATTAATATTCCAGACAGTAAGTAATACATCAAAAATCTTCAATAACTCCACACCAAAATCTAAGGGGAACACTTGATATGACAGGAAAGAACTCAAACCTACACATGCCTTGCCGATAAACAGGCAATTTTGTGGAAGAAAGCATGTAGATCTGCATTTACAAGAGATAGATACCCTTCAATCTTCAATAACTCGTCACCAAAATCTAAGGGAGACACTTGATATGACAAGAAAGAACTCAAACCTACACGTGTGTTGCCAATAAGGAGGCCATAAGCAGGTCATTTTGTGGAAGAAACGGTGTAGACCTTCATTTACAAGAGATAGATATCCTTCTGCTTTCTAGCAAGAAATGCACCGTATCATTGCCACTGCCTGTAAACAATGGCCCAAAATATTGGCATGACTGAAATGGCATTTTGGCCCATTTCAATGGGTGGTTCTTCAAAGATTCTAAAGTTTACAGTTTGAAAAGTTAATGTTAAAATATGAAATAAAAAGAATTATAGTTAAAATCTTAATAATCAAAAATTTAAATTTAAATATGGCTAAATTTACAATTTAAAAAATAAGAAATAAAAATTATATGTAAATATAGAAATTATTTTTCTTGTGTGCAAACTCTTCTAATTCTAGTTCTTGTCGCATTTCCGTTGGTGTCACATTTCTCGGTTTCTGATTTCACCTTCTTATGATCCAACTATTTATTCAAATGCTATCATGGCAGCCTTACTTTATGCTAGACCAACTACTTATATATAATTGACAGCTTTTTCTTAGCCCAACCCCAAAAACTAATTTACTGTTTTCAGCTCTTTCTGATTCCGGACCCATAGCTACTTTAAAGCTAACAAGTTTTAAAAGTTTATCTGGTGGGAAGAGTTAGACCACACTATCTACATTATTTAATTAGAATAATACTTTTAATCACCAAAAGAAATTGCCAGCTCACCAACAATGGAGAGGTCGTAACTAAGACGTGGTGGTAGGAATAACTTAACAGCTAAAATCTTAAAACCGAATTGGCTAGAGTACATTCTAGAATTATTGGATTTTTAGCAAACCATAATTATATTTTCCTGGCCCTCCTTATTGCTTCCCATCAACACAAATCAATATTCTGGAAATCTCTTTCCACAAGTTCCTTCAATGTGTCTGTTGTGTTATAAACCCTATGGAAAACTTGCTACAAGTGTTGCAGACACTAGAGTAGAAAACATAGCTCTGAAAAAAGCAAATATGAATCTGAACTATAGAATCAGAATTTTTGAAATCCTGAATGCTCACAAATAATATTTTGCCTTTTTTATTTAAAGACCGATGAAAAAGAGTTTTATAGGAATGGCCTACACTCTAATTGCTTGGGGATGAAAGAAAAACATTTACCAAATTATCAGTTCCAGACAATACAATTAAAAGAGAACTTTCTTTAAGAAGTATGGGCACCAACCGGGCCATGAAAGTCTTTAAGCGCAGTAAGGTTGTTGCACTTGGTCAAGACACAATTTCCATACACCTATTTACACATCAGCACTTTCCAAAGTATACTCTATTCTCTAAGAGCTAAGATACTAGTTCAGCACCTGCAGGGGCCTAGGTACTTGTATGGTACATACCGGTTACAGGTATGTACCAGAAACGCACCCAGGAACAGCCGGGGTATGGTCGAGATGTCTTGGAGTCTGTACACAAGACGACCCAGCCGTACCCTGGCCACTCCTGGGTACTTTTCAGGACAACACTTTTGTCTCACCTTTTTACAAAAAATTGATATAAAAATAAAAACACAATATGAAACCCTAAAAGTGAAATAGAATGTACAAAACAAAAGCAAAACACAAAAACAAAACATAAAAGCAAAACAACTTACCTCTCATTCCCTCATTGCATACTTGCCTCTCTAAGCTCTCATTTTGCTCATTTAGGTTTGATACTTCATCAACAAGCATTGCAATCATTTTCCTAAGCTAGTACGAGTGCCCATTTGTTGCCAAGGTGATTGAGGAGCTTGAAAGGAGGATTTGTGGATTATTCATTGAAGGTAAGGTTTTAATTTTCAAGTTTGATTTTATTTTTTTGTTTTCAAGCTTTTCAAATTTCATGCTTTTGTTGAAGTTTTATTGTTTTCATTTTAAATTTTTAAACCATTTATTAAATTATTTTACAATACATACATGTTATGCCCTAGGGCCTAGGGTTTAACCATTGTTTTCTTTCTTTATGGTGTTGGTTTTTAAACTTGTAGGTGCAACTAAAGACTCAAAGAGAATACTACTACAATGGCAACAAGTTCCACCTCCTTTGGGCCATCCTTGTTCAAAGAAAGAATTTGATCTGAATTCACCATTATGGAGGCATGTCACAATACTAGAGCAACTTCCAGGTGGTGGGTGTTTTGTTTGGAGATGCCATGATTGTGAAGGTGTATTCAAAGGCTCATATAGTCAAGTGAAAGCCCACTTGTGTGCAATATCAGGTCATGGCGTTAGAATTTGCAAGGGGAAGAACAATGTAGGGGTGCCAACAAAAAGTTTTGGAGTATATCAAGGAAAAGAAGATGCAGAAGCAACCTTTGCCTAGAAAAAAGTCACCTATTGTCAAGAAAAGGAACTTAATCTCGATCAGCAAGGCCACTTATTGCCCCATCTAGTACAAGCTCCCTAGTTCTGACCTTGCCACATCCATTTGTGACATCTACCTCCATGCAAGATGAGGATTCACCTCTTTCACGAAAGAGGACAAAAGGACCACTGGAAAGGTCCTTTCAAAATGAGAGTAGGGATATCGTAGATGAGCACATTGCAAGATGTGTGTATGCAAATGGTTTGTCATTCAATGTTGTCAGTCACCATATTGGCAAAGAGATGGTGAAAGCAATCAATGAGGCCCCAAAAGGGTACAAAGGGCCAAGGTTATGAGAAGCTCTACACCACCCTATTGGCAAAGGAAAAAACATGTGGAAACCAGCAGCCATATAGAGAATCGTGGGCCAAAACAAGAGTGTCCATCACTTCTAATGGATGGAAAGATGCAAGAAACTACCATTTGATCAATGTGGTTGTAATATGCCTAAAGGGGCAATGTTTTTAAAACAATTGATTGTGAGGGCATGTGAAGGATGTCCAATTCATTGTCAACATCCTCTTCAAAGCCATTGAGGCGGTGGGACCTCAAAATGTTGTCCAAGTCATAATGGACAACGCCAAGAATCAAAGTTGTTGGGATGTTAGTTGAGGCGAGGTATGGGCATATTTTTTTAATACCATGTGTTGTCCCAATGCCAAGAATTACAAAGCCGTTTGGATGTTAGTTGAGGCAAGGTATGGGCATATTTTTTTAATACCATGTGTTGTCCATTCACTCAATTTAATGCTGAAAAATTTGGTAGATAAAATTGAGTGGATTCAACAAGTGTATGTCGAGGGTGAAGAGATCCAAATGTTTGTGACCAACCATCACCAGTCACAAGGCATCTTTAGATCTTTCTCACATTTGGAGTTGTTGAAGGTAAGGGAAGCTATCTTTCTTTTATTTATAATGTAAATTTTTTTATTTTTAAAATATAGTACTCAAAAGTTTTCAAAAAAATAATTTTTGTTTCTCATTTCTTATTAGGTTGTTGAGACTCGATTTACATCACACACGATCATCTTGAGACGACTTGTGAAGGTGTGAGAGGCACTTGGCAAGATGGTAACTTTTAACCTATGGGTTGTATGGAGGCAGTCAAACACTGAACAAGCCCAAAAAGTGAAGGCGTTGATCTTAGATAACACCTGGCAGGATCGAGTAGAATACTTGTTGAGTTTTACCGAGCCCATTATGAGTATGATCCACTTTATTGACATGGATCAGCCATGTCTGGGAGAGATATATGATGGCATCAACTCAATGATTGAGAAGATAAAGACCATCATAAATGCAAAAGAGCAAGATCCTAAGGAAAAATTTTTCAAAGAAGTACAATCATACCTCATTGAGTAGTGGAACAAAATGACCACCCCGCTGCATCTCTTTGCCTTTGCATTGACTCCTAGATTCTACAACATGGAAATCCTTTCTTTGCCAAGGAGGGTGGCATGCGTGTCAATGAAAAGTATATGTTGGCGTTTTCTAGGCTTTTCCCTAATCCTAAGGCCGAGGACATGGTTATGATAGAGTTTGGGAATTTCATAGCGAGAGACAAGTCTAGCCTTCACGTTTTTCAATCCAAATACAAGATGGATGCTCATATGTATCAAGTGGTTCCTCCATGGTCAATCATCTTTGTTCTTGCAACTTCTTGCAATCAAGGTATTCACACAAGTTTTTTTTTTTTTCTTTGTTTTTTTTTTTTTTTTTTTTTAATTTAGGTTTGAGTGTTTAATTTTATAAATTTTAATTTTGCATTGAATTTGTCTAAATAGATTGTGAGTTCATCTTCCTCTCGAGTGAAATTAGAGTGCATGTCTTCATCCGCTCACGAAAGCAAAAAGTTAGGAGCTAAAAAGGCCAAAGATTTGGTGTATATACATTCCAACTTGCGCCTTCTATCCCACAAGCATTGGAGTACAAGGAAGGGCCGACAAAGCATTGGGATATTGACCATAGAGAGTTGACTTGGATGCTTCCATTTCCCACTTGTCATTAGATGACGAGGAATTGGAGACTTTTTGGCACTGCGAGACCTACATGCACAAGGGGGTGCTAGTGGTAGTGGCCCTAGTGGGAGTGCTTCGAGTCCATGTGGTTCTAATGAACCACAACATGATGTTGATGTTGATGCTCTCAATGAAGAGGAATATGATGACTATTGAATACTAGTTTGATCATTGGTGTAATAAATTAAATTTAATATATCATGACATTGTGTTTAATTTAAGCCTTTAACAAATTATGAGTTGTTTTTGTGGTTATTTAGCTTATTTTGTCTTTCATATGCATAATATGTGGTTAATTCCTATTTATTAGGCTGGAATTTATATATTCTTTAATTTTTATATATTTTTGTACGGCCATATACAAAGCCATATCTGGGAATAATTAGAATTTCTCACAAACCTGACTGACATGTACATAAAATATATATGTCAATAAAGATACCTATTTAAGAAAATCAGAATTTTGAGCATGGGCTATAAAATGCCAGGTCTGGAAACTCTGGCAGCAAAAGGTATTACACAAAGGACTTCACCATTTGTTCCTGAGCCACATGACCCTACTGCAGCTTATCTCTGAGGACATCCCAGCATCTCTACTTCAGTAATTTTGAAATGTGGAGAATATGGAGCTCCACATGAAAAGCGTCCCAGTTGTCTGTTCTGTTTGTATGGCCACCCACTTGCCAACAAGACAGTAGTCTGATTTTACAAAGCTTAATCCTCCTAATGTTTTGAAGACTTTAACCTCAGTCACACCATCCGGTCCGTCACAGCCTAAATCTATTCAGTCCAAACAAGTGCTTCGTCATCTAAGCCATCTGGATCACTTGTGATGCCATACCTTCTGTCCATACTTTGTCTCCAGCCATCTGAACCATCTATAACATCATCACTGATATATAAAAATTAAATCCAGATTTTACCTAGAAATTATTCATAAAATTTGATATGGATTGTGGATGTTACCCTTGTAGCCCCACCACAATTAAGTCATCACAAATTCCCTTGGGGCCATAAAAAGTTGCTTTGCTCATGCTGTAATCCATACAATAATTATTCCAAGTTCCAACAGTCATGTGCAGTCCACACATGTGGCAACAATAATACATTTTGAACTCCTCCCACAGTTTGGAGTCTTCCAGACCTCATCAACATTAATCGTGCAGCTAACCTCACAACAAATACCAGTGGTGCAGCCATTTGTACATATTTTTGTGTCCATGTATTTTCAGTTTATATTGTGAGTCTTATCCAGAGTTGGACCAGACATCTGAACCCCACACTACTTTTTGGGTGTGGGTAGATGTAGCAAGGAGGTTAGTTACACACATTACTACATGTGTGAAACACATATTTTAATAAAGGAAAGTCATGATGTAATGTAACGTATTGAGACCCCTTTTTATTTGAGATTAATACTAGTGGTACAGTTGTGCATGGACTTTTTGCCTAACCGTTATACTTGCCATGGCTATTTTCTAACAGTATCCATTTAATTGACACTTCTAACGGCTCTCCAGATATACAAAGGCCTGACCATATGTGGGGACTATGTCCATTACATTTGAGTATAACGAAAGCACCCCTATTCTTCTGATCTGTGTATAATAGTCTATGCATAAAAATTCCTTCCTTTATATGCATGAAGTCTATGTTTTCTGGTTATTCATTATTTGCAGTATCTTAAAGAGGATTTAGGCATCTACAATACCTTCCACATCGAAATTGCCATCTCTGCTTCTAGTTTTCAAATTCCCTAAGGATATCCTCAAACAGAAGGAAAAATGAATAGGATAATCAAGACTCAAGTGACTGTAATAGAGAAGAATGTACATGCTAGCATCGTCTGTACAGAAGACAAGACATTGAAAAATATCATTAGTAAAAGAGAGGAATGGAAATTTAACCTTTCTACTTACAAGCATACCAAAACATTGCCTAGTCATGCTGATATGGGTTACAAGATACCTCAATGGGTGTGAGTGTGCAATCTAATAAGACAGATGTATTTTGCAAGGCCGATTGCTGCAAATCCATTGCGTATACAAGCCCCATTCTCGATTCTTCACATACCATTTTTGCCAATGCCAAGGTGTCATGCCCATTGCCACATGTTGCATCAATCACAAAATCTCCCCTTCTAACTACATGCCGCCATACCCTGCATGTATATAAGAGAACAAGTAAAATGAGAAGTAATCATCTCTTTTCAAAAGAATTTTATAATACTTCAGAAGTTTCTAGGCAATTAACCAAAATCCAGTGTTTGTGTTGCCAATAATCAGCAGTTAGTGATATTCATACAGATATTTTGCTAATTAAAAAATAAATACTGATGTTTGGAAAGTTTTGTAATTACAATTTTTTCTCACCACTTGGGTGAGTCCAACACATCAAAAACAAGACACTTCACACCACAATCTCCAAAGCATCCAGCTGTATGCCCATAGCCTCGAAACTCATTATAATTTTCGACCAAAAAGTTTTGGTAGCCATTTCACCAAACGAAAAGTGAACACTACCATCAATTGAGAGGCCTTCCACCTACACATTAAAGAAGGGTCATCAAGAAGGGGATCATCATTGAGGATGATGGGTGGTTGCTAGTCAAGTGCGCCATGAAACAGCTCACAATCCCGAGAGCGATTCCAGAGGACCCATATCGTCAAGTTTCATTAACAGAAGTTAATGGAGTTTACCATTACCTTGCCCCCTTCCCCATTTCCACAAACCTCTTTGCTTTCTTCATGGTCTCTTTATTACTTATCAATCATGTATTGTTGTAGTAAGACAAAGAAGTTGGGGTCTTTTGTATCTCCACCAGACTACTCCATGGACCTTATAGCATGAAATTATCTTCAATTTTTCATTAAACTTAGCATAGTTGTTTGTCAAGGAAAAGGCTTCACCAATCTTTGTCATCTTAAACACCTCAGACAAAGCTACAAGGTCATGATTTTTAAGACTTAACAAGTAATTCTCCAGAACAAACTCTATTTAATTGTACTTGACAAAAAAATCATGAGCTCTATATGCTTGCACTAACTTGTTTTCAATGGAGTCATGCCTTTTAAATAGCCCTCAAGTGTTTCTCCAACTAAAACCACCATTGAAGCCCTTTAATGCCAGCAGTGCATAGTCACCTTTATTAGAAGACTGAAAACCTTCATTGGGAGCCATGTCATAAATGGGCCGCTTGCATAGGGTGCATGGGCAAGCAATTAAGATAAGAAGCCATCCAAAGGTTTTGCTCATGGCAGGGCATATGTCCCTCTTAAACACACACCATGTAGCCCTACTCGAGCTAAATGTCATCATCACTATAAAGGGAGTTGTGTAATTCTCTCCACCATGCATTTAGATTAAATAATGTTTATTGGGTGTATAGATATGGGGATAGTGACAATTGTCCAACTTGGTGCTAGCTACCCAAGTAAAACTCACCACCTTTTGGTATGAACATCTCCCTCCACTACCATTCCACTTTTTTTCTTGCTATATGTTGCTCATTTAGCCTAATTTGGTCGGTTTTGACATGGCAATTTCGCCAAATTTGGCTAAGTTCTCGCCTCATGGCAGCAACATTTTGATCATTGCTTTTTGATAGGGAGGGCCAAAAGGTGTTTTGTTTAATGAGGACCAAATACTCAACTTCAGATCCCCACAGCTTGACTTTGGAGAGTTGAGGTTAGCCTTTCTGAAATATATGACCTTGAAAACAAATCCAAGTGAATTCCCCTTCCTCCTTTATTTTACACTTGTTTTTCATATGTTGATTGACTTGCATCCTACTTTAAAATGGTAGTTTCCTTGCTTAGCATTTCTTTCACCTTTCCATTGATGTACCATATTGAAGTGTGTTTCCAGACATGGGTGATAATGATTTCCTCTTCTATGCCTTTTTGCAAAAGCATCTACGACTTTGTTATGTTCTCAAACAGCAACAGAAGAAGGTAACATTATTCAGTTTGTTCATTGAAATTTCAGCTTCCACAAGAAGGGAATTGAGGCGTTGATCGTTACAATTACCACTCTTTGTTATTCAGTTTGTTCATTGAAATTTCAGCTTCCACAAGAAGGGAATTGAGGCGTTGATCGTTACAATTACCACTCTTTGTGCCATTAATAGATGGAAGGGAGTCTCTCAATCTGCAAATTTTGAAAACTATTTTTTTGTAAGTTTTTAAGTTTTCCAATAAGCTTAAGATCTCATCATGAAATTTCAGCTTCCACAAGAAGGGCATTGAGACGTCGATCGCTACAATTACCACTCTTTGTGCCATTAATAGATGGAAGGGAGTCTCCCTCAATCTGCACATTTTGAAAAATATTTTATTTTGCAAGTTTTAAGCTTTCTAATAAGCTTAAGATCTCATCGTGACTATTTGTATTTCGATGTTGGTAAACAACATAGGAAAGGAAGGGCAAGCCCTTTGAATCACAACATATTCCACTTGCATCTATAAAGACCAAATTACCGTAGGCCGTTCTGTCAAAATTGAATTTGATAATGCCACGTAAACATGGCACCCATGTCCATTGGACCCAAGTTCATGAGGGATATTCTATCAAAATTGAATTTGATAGTGTTAAGCAAAGGTGGCACTCATTTCAATGATTACTTGTCAATTTGATACACTAGATGGTCCTGCTTTACCCAAACTCAATATATTTACCCTATTTTCCATAATTTTGGTCCAAAGTCATTGTATAGTCAATTCATTGCCTCTCAAGCTTCAATCATTCCTCTCTTTACATACCTTGCACGGTATCTTTGTTGTACCCATTTTCAATTTTACCTTAGTTTCTAAATCCACCCTAGGAGTCTCCCATTCTAGGATGAAGCTTTTCATTGTGCCTGGAAGAGATCCATACCTACTGTGAAAGATCCCTTCCTATGCTGCCCTTATTTTTTTCTGATTGATTTGGGGCTTGGATCCTTGCTTACAACATTAGATAACAACAATAAAGCATATATATGAAAGAGTAGATAGATAACACAGTATGGAACCCAAAATAATGCTTTTCCAATATCAGACAAGAGGGTTTTACAATAAGAATCAGAACTAATATGCTGCTGGTCTGTTTATGACAGCCAATGATTACAATGCAATTTTAATATTATTATCTCAAATAAAGAACAATGGCATACCCGAAATTAGGGGAAACCCCTTACAAACAAGAATCTGCTTTGATGCCCTAGTCGTCCCTCTTGGAGAAGAGAATACGTTGTCTTAGAACCCTCAGACAAACCCACACACTGCTGTCCACACACTTCTTCCCTAGACGTCTCCTTTTGGGGCTGTATTCTTCCCCCAAATCGATCCACAAGCTGCTCTCCAATGCTGTCCCAAAACTGATATAAAAATCTCTGAAAACCTGATTGTAGAATACCTTTCACACCCTTGCAATCACTGAATATGAATGCCCTTCGTATCCGGAGGTTTCCGTCCCCAAATACAAGTATCCAATAAAGGGTTTCTGTCCCCTATGGCTGAACTAAAAGAGGGTTTCCTTCCTCAACCAATTTCATCTGAAGCGCTGCTCCAAATTTGTAAAATCTGTTTTTTTGAAGAAATGACATAATACCCGTATGAAATGAAAGAGAAAAATATATAGATTCCAACGAACCAACCCTGACTCCAAATTTCTCTTAAATCTCATTTTATGAACTTTTAGGTCTCCAATATGGGTCACCCCCTTTGGGAAAAATAGTCTTTTATTTCACTTTTAATATTTGCACTTTATTTTAATAAAGTCACTTCACTTATTGACTTTATAGTATAAAGTCACTTTATAAAATAAAGTTATTTTAATAAAGTCACTTTCATAATAAAAGACATAAAGTGAGCTAAAGTGACTAAACCCATGTATTTTCCGCAAAGCATTCCCTTACCATCTCCATTAGCCTACGGGAATGCGGTAATAGGCCAAATTTGAATAACCGAGTGATCTCTTAGGAAGAGAGGGACATTACAGTCCTCCCTTCCCGAGATTGCTTGTCCCCAAGCAATTGTAAAGCTGGATGTTGAAGTATAGACTCTCCTTCCCATGTAGCATCCTCCAATGGCAAATCTCTCCACCTAACCAGGTACTCTGAATCACTCTACTCTCAATCTCCTCTCTCTCCTATCCAAGATCTCCTCAGGAACTAGATCCAATCTCCCCTCCTCATCCAAGGGTGGCAACTCAACAGAAGAAACCATGTGCTGCCCCAATGCCTTCTTCAAGCAAGACACATGGAAAACATTGTGTATCTTACTTTCGGAAGGTAACTCCAGCTCATAAGCTACCTCTCCAACTCTCCTCAACACTCTGTACGGACCATAAAACCGAGGCTTAAGTTTTTCTGCACCACTCTTCTTGAGAGTACTTTGTCTATATGGTTGTAGGCGCAAAAATACCATGTCTCCCACCTCAAATGATCTCTCAATCCTATGTCGATCCACATACATCTTCTTCTGTTAGTTCTGAGCATGTTGAATATTATCCTTAAGTACCTTAAGGATATCCTGACTATCCTATAAACACTCCCGAGCCTTAGGAGCTCTCTATCCCCCAAAATCCAAATCAATGAAAGATGTCATCATACCCATACAATGCTCGGAAGGGGGTCATACCAATAGACATGTGGTAAGTAGTATTATAGCAATACTCACACAAATACAACCATCTCACCCATGCCTTCTGCTGCCCCAAAACATAGTTGCGAAGATAACCCTCTATCCATTTGTTCACAATCTTTGTTTGTCCATCTATCTGAGGGTGATAACTAGTACTCGAGTCAACTCTGTACCAACCAATCGGAAAAGCTCCTGCCAAAAGGTGCTCAAAACCTGCTTATCCCGATCACTAACAATGTTCTTCGGAAGTCCATGCAATCTGAATACTTCACGGAAGAACAAATCAGCCACATGCGGTGCCTTAAATCTGGTTGGAATAGCGAAGAAGTGTGCATACTTTGTCAATCTATCAACCACCACATAAATGCAATCGTTCCCTTGAACTATGGGGAGACCTGTAATAAAATCCATCGAAATACTTTCCCATTTTTGTTCTAGGAATTGGTAAGGGCTGCAATAAACCTGCTGGAAAAGTATGTTGACTTGTTTTGTTGACAAGTCACACACTCACGGACATGGCGTAGGACATCCTCCTTGAGACCCTTCCAAGAGAATCTCTCTCTAACTTGCCTGTATGTCTTGAAATACCCTAGATGTCTTGCAAGTGGTGCATCATGGAAGGCATGTAGAATCTTTTCCTTAAGCTTAGATTCAGGAACTAGGTAAATTTTGCCCTTATAAAAATCAAATCAGCCATCACCTTGTATCGCTCATCCTGAATTTTACCATCCATAATTTCACACGCAAAGTATTTTTGGAATACTCAACTAATAGTTGAGATTTCCAATCTGTGAAATCTCACTCAAAGAACATAGGGCAGCAAGATGTGGTTTTCTAGAAAGTGCATCAGCCACTACATTCTTCTTACCTTTGACATACTCAATGTCAAAATCATATGCCTGGATCTTACTGACCCACTTTTGTTGCCTCTCATTGAGCTCCTTTTGCTCCAAAAAGTATTTCAAGTTGTTGTGGTCGGTCCTCACCACAAACTTCCCACCTACCAAATATTGTCTGAATTTCGCCAAGGCATGCATAATGGCAAGCATCTCCTTATCATAGGTGGAGTACAACCTCTCATTGTCTCTCAACTTCCTACTCTCGTAGGCAATAGGATGGCGGTCCTGCATAAGAACTGCACCAATACCCAAACCAAAGCATCACACTCCAATATGAAGGGCTGAGAGAAATCCGAAGAGCCAAAACTGGACAAGTGCTCATAACCACCTTGAGCCTATCAAATACCACCTGTGCCTCATCTGTCCATCTAAATGCCCCCTTCCGTAAGATTTGTCAATGGAGCTGCAAGCTCAGAATAGCCTCTAACAAACCTCCTGTAGTAACCACATAATCCTAGGAATCCACGCAAGTCTGAAATGTTCCTAGGTGGCGGCCAATCCTGCATAGCTTGTATCTTCTCCTGATGAACCTTGACCCCGTTGGCCCCAATGACGTGCCCAAGATACAAAATCTCTGTAAGTCCAAATTCGCATTTGGACATCTTAGCAAATAGAGATTGTGTCTCCATGATGCTAAGTACCTCATCAAGATGCCTCAAATGCTCCTCCCATGTCCTGTTGTAAATCAGGATGTCATCAAAAAATACTAGCACAAACTTCCTCAACTATCTGTTGAAGAGATGGTTCATGCATGACTGGAATGTAGCAGGTGCATTAGTGAGGCCGAATGGCATCACCAAAAACTCATAGTGCCCATAGTGACATCTGAAGGTTGTCTTGTGAATGTCCTCATCACGAACACGAATCTGATGGTATCCTGATCGAAGATCAATCTTCAAAAATAGATAGCTCCATGCAACTCATCCAATAGCTCATCTATGCGAGGAATGGGATACCTGTTCTTGATAGTCTTCTTGTTGAGAGCACGGTAATCAATGCACATCCTCATGGTCCCGTCCTTCTTCACCAATACAACTGAAGAAGCAAAGGGGCTAGAACTAGGATGGATATGTCCCATATCCAAGAGCTCTCTGATGGCCTTCTCTATCTCATCCTTGAATTTCTTAGGATGGCGATAAGGCGTAGTAATCATGGGCTTGGCACCCTCCTCTAGCTCTATGACATGCTCAAATCCCTATCTGGTGGTCTACCTGGAGGAATGTCACCAAAAACTGGGCCGTGCTTATCCAATATTGACTTGGATATCCACATGAAAGGGTGCCCACTATCTGAAGAAGATTTGGATGAAATGAAGCATTGGGCTGCCCATGCAACCTCTCCATGTCTGATAATGGACTCCATCCTATGTGCTGAAACAACTCTAGGCCCACCATCAGAAAGAGCCCTAAGCACAATCTTCTTCCCATCCGCCATAAACTCTAACTCCATCCTCCTAAAATCCTGCACATACCTACCAAGGGACTGTAGCCACTAAATGCCCAACATTGTATCAATCTCACCAAGACCAACTACATAGAAATCATCGGTCAATGTGTAGTCCCCCATCTGGATGCTAAGTTGAGGAATCCTCTTAGTGCAACTCATAGCAAATCCGTCTGCAACTCGTACACTAAACCCCTCAAAGTCCTCAACTTGTAATCCACGCTTCAAACCAACCCCTCATCTATGAAGTTGTGCGTAGCTCCACTGTCTATCAAACAAACAACCCGCTGCCCCTTAATTACTCCTTTCAGCCGAAAGGGATGATACCTAGGGACTCCTGAAAGTGAGGCAATAGTGACATTGGATGAATCCAATGCCTCATCCTCTCCAAGCTCTATCTGGGGCTGCCCTCATGTACATCATGACCACTATCGCTGCCCTCTGAATCTGTATCCGGTAAGTGCTCATCATCCACATCCGAAACCACCTCAATGAGGTGCACCTTGCCTTTACCAAGGCAGCGATGTCCAGGCTCCCAAGGATCCTTACAATGAAGCAAAGCTTCTTCCTCCTCAACTCATTATGAGTATCCTGGTCCATCCTAGGAGGGGTGCACTCTTCTGCTGAATAGTAGAGCATTGAAATGGTCTGGAGCTCATGGGAAACTTCTTATTGGGCTGATAAGAAGTGGGGGATGTGTCCAAATCTAATGTCATCTGAATGGCATCATGCAACATCCTAGGCTTAAGAGCCTTGACCAATCCTCTCATCCTATCATGAAGCCCCTCTATGAATAGCATCACTACCCTTTTCTCGGGCATCTCCGAAACCATCACTGCTATGCGCTGAAATTCGTTGATGTAGGCATCAACATGTCCACTCTGGCGGAGCTATGCCAAATCTCTGTAGTATAGCTCCACGTCCTTGCGATCAAATCTCACAATCAATCTCTCACTGAACTCCTGTAAGACCGCAGAAGATCATGGTTCTGTGTGACCAGCCCATGATGCCACCAATCATATGCTACTCCCTCAAGGTGTAGAGTGGCGAACTGAATAGCCTCCTACTCTTGCATAGGCTTAAGGGTAAGATACGTGTCGAGCTTATGAATCCAAGCTCTGGCACTGATCTTTCCACTACCATCAAAGGCGGAAAAAGAGTCACCTTGTTGGTAGCCTGCTTCAGCTCCCTATTCTGATGTGATCTAGGCCTCCTATCCTATGTCTGGCCCTCAAACTATCTCTCCTCTGTGCACAATACTGCGGAAGGGGAAAAACATCTCTCACATGTGTGGTAAATTCCTCCACTCATCACTGGCTGCCATAACATTGTCCTGAACTCCACTCCCTCAAGTGGATCTTCAACCTTCGGTGGGTCATCTCTAGGCAAGAAACTAGGTTGCATAGGCCTATCTCTGTCTGTCTCGGGTAGGTCTCCTCTCATCTGTATGAGTGTGCCTCCTCTCATGGCGAGGAGATCCCCTCACACTACCAATCTCCGAAGGTGATCTATTGTGCCTCCTGTGACTACTGGCAACTGATATGGATCTATCTCTCTTGTCATATCTATCTCTTGGCCTATCCAAGGCCAACTTGTCCAGAGTAGTGCCCATACGTTCCATGGACTGAATCAGCCGCTGCTTTGGTGGCTACCATAGTCCTAAAAAGTTCTCTATCCGGGTCCACTTGATCATTCCGGGGAGGGCTATGATGATCTTCCTGTCTATCACCCATGGTTTCAGCTCTAACACCTGTTTCTAGACCAGCCTCTTGTTGTGCTCGTCTACGTGTGTAATATCTGTGTGGACCAATCTCTCGTGGTTGCATAGAATCAAATCAAACCTGCAGGTAGGCAGGATCATTGCTCTTGATTTTTTTCTTCTCTCATGGATGGGAGAATACACTTTCTTTGATACCACTGAAAGATCCCTTCCTATGCTGCCCTTATTTTTTCTGATTGATTTGGGCTTGGATCCTTGCTTACAACGTTAGATAATAACAATAAAGCATATATATGAAAGAATAGATAGATAACACAGTATGGAACCCAAAATAATGCTTTTCCAATATCAGACAAGAGGGTTTTACAATAAGAATCAGAACTGATATGCTGCTGGTCTGTTTATGACAGCCAATGATTACAATGCAATTTTAATATTATTATCTCAAATAAAGAACAATGGCATACCCGGAAATTAGGGGAAACCCCTTACAAACAGAAATCTGCTTTGATGCCCTAGTCGTCCCTCTTGGAGAAAAGCATACGTTGTCTTAGAACCCTCAGACAAACCCACACACTGCTGTCCACACACTTCTGCCCTAGACGTCTCCTTTTGGGGCTGTATTCTTCCCCCAAATCGATCCACAAGCTGCTCTCCAATGCTGTCCCAAAACTGATATAAAAATCTCTGAAAACCTGATTGTAGAATACCTTTCACACCCTTGCAATCACTGAATATGAATGCCCTTCATATCCGGAGGTTTCCATCCCCAAATACAAGTATCCAATAGAGGGTTTCCGTCCCCTATGGCTGAACTGAAAGAGGGTTTCCGTCCTCAACCAATTTCATCTGAAGCGCTGCTCCAAATTTGCAAAATCTGTTTTTTTGAAGAAATGACATAATACCCGTATGAAATGAAAGAGAAAAATATATAGATTCCAACGAACCAACCTTGGACTCCAAATTCCTCTTAAATCTCATTTTATGAACTTTTAGGTCTCCAATATGGGTCGCCCCCTTTGGGAAAAATAGTCTTTTATTTCACTTTTAATATTTGCACTTTATTTTAATAAAGTCACTTCAACTTTATTAAGTCACTTTAATATTATAAAGTCACTTTATAAAATAAAGTTATTTTAATAAAGTCACTTTCATAATAAAAGACATAAAGTGAGCTAAAGTGACTAAACCCATGTATTTTCCACAAAGCATTCCCTTACCATCTCCATTAAATTTGAATAACCGAGTGATCTCTTAGGAAGAAAGAGACATTACATACTGAATTACTGTAGAAATCTAGACCAAATTTTTCAAGAATAGTTGCGATGGATTAAAAAGTGTTTGTAATCCTCCTATGCATGTTTCCACAAATTACACATAGAAGGTCTTGCAACACCCCTGTTCCTAAGTTGTATGCTAGTTATTATCTTCTCTTTTCCAACCATCCATATGAAAGCATTCACTTTGGCTAAGGCTTCTTTGTAGCAAATCTAGGACAAGTGGTTCTATTTACAAAGAAGCTTTTTCTCAATAATGCATGTAACCCCATTTAACAATGTAAATTCCCAATGGATGTGTAGTGGGATGGATATCCTCCAAGCAAGAAAGTAGCATGAGGCTCTTCCTGAGGGGGCAAGTTGGCTCCCAACCAAGGCAAACGGCTAGCACATTTGCGAATGTGGGGTTGGAACTCACATGCACCTTATGACTTTCAAAAGAGATTGGATGGATCCGTGTGATGGTGAATCGTCCCTTTGGACTTAAGAGTTCCATGTGGCGCTAAGTTGTGCAATGTGAGTCAAGTTGGATGCTCCAGTAGTGATGCATTCGAGGGCAAGACTTGGAGGAAGCTTAAGATCAACCTCGGAAGGTCTAAGCCGAAAAGTTGATGCGAGTTTGTGGGCAAGTTGGCTACACCATTTTGGCAAAAGTGAGTCTCCCAATGCCAAGATTGGCGAGTTGTTCCCATGGTTGGATGGATCCACAAAGGTGGTGAATTGTTCCTTGGACTTGAGTATCCGCAAAGTGAAGTGAAGTGAAGCATGGTGCGAGTCTAAGATCAACTTAAGATCAAGACTTGGGGAAGCTTAAGATCGACCTAAGACTTGTCGAGTGGGTATTGAGGCAAGACTTGGAGGAAGCTTAAGATCAACCTAAGAAAGTCTAAGCCAAAATTTGATGCGAGTTTGTGGGCAAGTTGGCTACATCATTTAGGCAAAAGTGAGTCTCCCGATGCCAAGATTGGCGAGTTGTTCCCATGGTTGGATGGATCCACAAAGGTGGTGAATTGTTTCTTGGACTTGAGTATCCGCAAAGTGAAGTGAAGTGAAGCATGGTGCGAGTCTAAGATGCGACTCTTCAAGTAAAAGCAATGTTTCGGGCTATGGATGTGGGAGGGTGTTGCATTGACCTTGGGCGGACTCAAGATCGACCAGAGAGTGAACATATGGATGGTTTGCACAAGAACTAATGCGGGGTGACTTGGAGCGAGAGCAATTCAATGAGGTGTTAGACGCAGTTGGGAAACTCATAAAGGGGAGGAAGGGGAAACATAGTCCTATGCCAAATTGAGTGATCTAAGTGGGAAGACCTAACGAGAGACAAAGAAGAGACATTGGCGGCTAGCCCCGCGAGCCGTCCAATGGACTCGAGAGCCAAGACAACTTGATTCAAAAGGTGGCCAAGAGCAAGCACCTTAGCCAAGGAAACATGTGACTTGGCGACTTGAGCATTCAAGTGGAAGACGTTGTTTGAGAGGCCTTAGAGGCAAACTTAACCTTGTAAAGTTCGTCCATCCAGTGATGCATTATGGGATCAACAGACTCCAATATGATAAGCTCTTAGACCCAAGTAGAGTTGGGATGTGAAACATCCTAGGTGGAGTTCAAGATCGCACAAGAGACAAACTTGTGCACATTCCGAGGAATGGAGCTTTCGAGAGTTGATGACAAGTTCAAATCCTGAGGCTAACTGCAAAGAATGCATAGACAAGGCAATGGCTCAAGTGTATGCCTTTGAGGAGTTGTAAAGTCAAGAGGAGATGTAGTTTGGATGCGGGTAAGCTAGGAGCATGGCGGGCTCCTCATCCACGGAAAGGTTGACTAATGCAAGCATCCATGCAAGGGTGGAGTAATGTAGTAGAGATCATGCTTAGTGCTCACGCAGAGATATCGGAGGGATAGCATGCCCAAGTCTTGACATCAAGACATACGGACGACTAAAAGACATAGGTTCGAGGAGTTGGACATTTTGGGTGCAAAAGTGTGGCAAAGGCCAAAGAAGGAAGACTCATGGTAGCGTGTCTAGAGAGAAGGCACCAAATTCAACATCTAAATGCATTTCCAATGAGCTCATTAATGGAGGTGAAGCAAGCAACATGGTGGTTAGAGCAAAGGACATCATAGGGCGAGAAGAGGGAATGAGAGTACCTCTCCCGCAAGAGTCAGTTGTGATCTACACGATTGGCAAAGTTGAGAGCTGAAAACCAAGGTGGAAAACTTAAAGGAGTCTTACATGAAGTTTGGTTGCGAGATGAGTTGAGGGAAGTAAGAGTCCCTCCCCGCATGTGAAGCGGATCTACAGGGTCAAAGGAGATGACTCATGTAGAGATGTTAAGGAGAGGAGGCATGGAATGGTGTCACAGCCATGACACCCAAGCGAGATCAAAGCAATGGTCGAAAGCGTAAGGAAGATGAGTACCTCACCCACATGTTATGCAGTCTACAAGAATGGAGATTTGTGGACTCATTGCAAAGGGATCCTTAGAGGAATGACTTAGCGAGGCGGAGGAGTTGTCGGCAAGTCGAGGTGAGGAAGTAGGAGACCTCACTCATGGGTTGGACTCATGAGGAGGACTTCCCAAAAAGTTGTGCACGCAGAGGTGTATAAAGCAAAACAACTTAGGAAAACTCGAGAAGAGAAGGAAAGGGCATGAGATGTTCTTCACTAGAGATGGTAAGGGCATGAATTTTGTAGTGTCTAAGTCGGTGGGTCACTAAGCATTGAGAGTGGTTCCAGATTGGTAACAAGGTGAGTGGAGATCCATGAGTTTAATGCTAGAGAAAGTTGGTGCTAAGACAACTCACCAATAGAGTCGATGCACAGAGCCAACAACTAAGTTGACGCTGGTTGGTATATGAAGTGAGTCGAGTTGAAGGAGTTGCATTCTCGCAAGTGTATACAAAGGGCTAGTAAGTCTATCTTCGGGAGTGGTTATATGGGCAGCCATGAAGTTTGGAAGGGTGCACTTGTGTGCCAATGGAAGGTGATGGGAAGGAGAGTCATAGTCTAGGTCTACTTGAAAAGCTCGGTAGAGTAGTGACTCAATGTTGCGTGGGTGAAGCAAGGCTAACCCCGTGACAAGATGACTATGTCATACTAATGTTTCCACGTCCTTTAATGCGCTATCCCCTTGAATTGTGGGTTTCTACAGCTTGGCGAAGATTTGGGCTGAAATCGATATGATTTTCCAATATCAATGTAGAAGCCTAGTTATGACCATTTCATTCTAGTAGATAAGGATTTTGTGACCTAAATTTCTCGAAGGGGTTCCATAACTTCATTCAATCTTCCTATTCCATAAGGGGTCATGCTTCAATTCAACTATCTCCTAATAAATTGCTCGTCCATTGACCCGATATTCAACATTAAATTCAATTGCACCAATACCCTTAAGTCATAGATGAAATTTTGAATTGTTGAGACCCGTGCGCAATTCGGAGTTTTAAAGAACTGCTCTTCTTCCTAATTGTCTAGATATTTAGACCGTAGCATACAATTCCAAAGGCTATTCTCTCTTTCATCATTCTTCGTCTTAATTTTTCTACCTATGTGCGTTTTGTTGAAGTGTTTGTTGTTAGCAAAGCCCAACCCACCTTCATTTTTCAATGCACATATCATGTTCTAATTGACAAGGGAGGCTTCTTTTCTTCCTTAATGCCATGCCATAGTAGGTATCTTTGAATTTTGTCAATCTTGTTTTCCAACAATGAGGGAGTTTTGATAATTGAAAGGAGATAGACCGGCACTTTGCTTGTAGGACAAATTTCAGAAGTTGCAATTTACCACCCCATGATATAAGAGTACGTCCTCAATCCTATCTTCTTGTGAATTTAATTGATAGTGTGTTGCCAAGATTCACCTTTCCTTGTCCTTTAAAGAGATTGAACCCTAAATAGATGTCGAGTAGGGTCCTTGCTCAAAGGAGATAATTCTCCTTATTTGGACTTCTGAAACCCACGAGAGACCCTATTAAAATATAAGGCTTATTTATTAGAGTGAGTTTACTATTAGTTTAATATTAACCAATAAACGGTTGAAACTACTTCAACCACTTTGTAACCATCTTTCACATAATAAGATGACGGACACACAATAATGTGAATGTGTGCATTCTGGTTTCTCTTTATCCGTTACATTCTAATCTTTCTTTATTCTCTGTCTCCGCATATTCTAACATTGGTATCGAGCAGGGCAAGCAAGGAGAAAGAGAAGGGAAGAAGCTCAAATCAGTCCCATTAGGGCATGAAGTTTGAATTGAAGGAAATAAAAGATTTTCGTTTTGATTTTCGCAGGCATCAGTAGTCACCGAAACCCTGTAGGCACATTTTTAGTTGCATTTTTCAAACACTAAGGGCACGGACAAATCGAGGGCACCATTATACAGTTGCAGTCGTGACTAAACAGTCACGGACGATTTTGACAGGGAAAAAAATACAGTCGAAACAGCCACAAATAGCCCAAGCGAATACAATCTTGATTCAGGCAAAAAACAGCCACAACATAGCCACGAAAATACAATCACGAATTGCAGGAAAATGAGGGACATTTAGGGCAGAGTAAGGAAGAAAATACGGTCGCAAATCACTGGAAACTGAGGGGCATATAGGGCAGAATCAATAATATGAACTTACCATGCGAGTTTTAGGCTTGAATTGTTAATTTTAGGACAAATAATGCCAGGAAACGCAAAAGCGGCTTAGAAGTCTTGTTTAGGGCAAAAAAACCACTGCCATTTCCACCAATTCACAACAAGTGAATTTGCAAATTTCAGAGGCGAAAAGGGCATTTCGAAGTGTACAATTAAAAGACACCAGTCATTTAATCTCGCAAATTATTTTTTGTAGATGACTACTACATTGAACAAATTGAGTCAATTCAGACATTAAAAATTCCTGCATTAATTTCTAAGTCAAAATCAGAATACAAAAGTATAGTTTATTGTTGTTGCCTAAAGTCAAAAATTCGAATATAGACTGTAATAAAATAATACATGACACGGAAGGAAGAACGATTATAGCCATTGTTGAAAATCCACTAGATGCTGAAATTGATGAACTCACTAATAGAGAATGCATATTTTAAAAGAATCCCAACACTTTGAAGACATGAAGGAATCCAGTGTAGGTAAAACTCGGCATGGATGGCTGTCCAAATAGTTTGGGAGTCTGTGAATCTTAGGAATTTACCCTTACGAGGGTCATGAGACAACTTGATGGAGCACTATGGGAGTAGCTCAATATGGATGGTTGTCCAACAATTCGGGAGTTTGGGGAGGTGAAATCTGGGAACTCGGAATTCAGCTCAGAACTACACCTTTACGAGGGTCAAGGAGGCAGCTTGATGGAGTTCTACTTGGTCAAAGCATTGTTTTCAAAAGGGAAAGCTTCTGAAGAATGCATGGTCTTGTTTGGTTTTGTTATTTTAATCTTTTGTCAATATGTTCTCTAGTGTAAGCCTTAAGAGGGGGTATTAAAATATAAGGCTTATTTATTAGAGTTGGTTTAATATTAGTTAAATATTAACTAATAAACGGTTGAAACTACTTCAACCACTTTGTAACCATCTTTCACATAATAAAATGACGGACACACAATGACAATGTGTGCATTCTTTCACATAATAAAATGACGGACACACAATGACAATGTGTGCATTCTGTTTCTCTTCATCCGTTATTTGTACATTCTAATCTTTCTTTATACTTTACCCAACTAAATATTTAGTTTCTTGAATAGTAGGCACCACCATAAGGAGTGTGTTGTCCACGATCCGGAGATGGGTTAGGCAATGCAAAGCCATTGTGTGAAGGCCATGCAAGGATCTATTACTTTTAAGGAAATTGATAGTTCTTCCCAACAACTCTGCCATTATAATAAATAGAAAGGGGGTTTTGGTGTCACCTTTGTCTCAATATTTTTTTGCTCTTTCAAAAACCCTTCTAAGATCCATTAACCAGCACAAAAGCATTGGTGTGCTGTAAAAATTTTAAGTAGTCTCCGCCACTTCCCGAAGAAAGTGAATCTCATTGTCACCTTTTCAAGGAAACTCTTGTTTGCATTATCATGTCTTTGCCATGTCATGATCAATAAGCATCCCTGTTCTCTTGTTATCTAGTTGAGTGAATAGTCTCGTGCCCACAAATAATACTGTCACAGATTTTCATGTTTGAGATGAAGGCACCCTGCTCATCAAATATAATCTTGGGAGGCAGGTTCTTTAACCAATTGAAAATAACTTTTGAGATTATCTTATAGGATGTATTGCAGAAGGATATGGGCCTGAAAGAATCAGGATATGCAGTCTATTCAGCCTTATGAATAGACACAATGAAGGTAGCGTGTGGTTCTTTTTGTATGTAGGCTAAGAAGGTCAATAGATTATCCTCTCTCTTCTTGATAATATAGATTATGATATAGATAAAAGACCATTCTAGGGCCTACACACAAGCCAAGATTGTAACCATGAAATGTATGAGTCGTGGATCTAGAAGATGATAATCCACACTTTATCAAAGGCGTAGGGTTCCAAAGCCTAAGTCTAGGATAGGGGATGGGGTCTTACTAGGTCCTAGGTTGTAAACATAAAAAGGAGGTAAGTGCATGCCAAGGATCTAAACTAGGGTTGTCAAGGCCAAGTGGCAGATAAAGGCAAGGGCTGATAAGAATAATATGATAGACAAAGAATATGCTACTCTATCCTAGTTTAGAAGAAGATGCATCCATCATAATCAATCATACCAAATAACAAATGGAAAAGAAAAGGGTAGGGATACTTACCTTTTGAAGACACATTGACACATTAATAACCCTCGGGGTTAATAGAACCTTGTGAAAGGGTTGTTGTGGGTGTATCACAAGAGGGATAGGTGGAAGACCTAAGTAGACCAAAGTTGGGAACTCCAAAGACTTGGCAAACCTTGTTGGTGCAACTCCTATTCTTGTGGCTCCTAGTAACCCAATGCTCCAAAGTAGACTCCCAAGTATAAGATCCTTTAAGACTTTTAAGAGCATCTTAGCAAGTGCGAGATAGACAAATATACGATGATGTGATGATTTGGAAAGTGACTTCAATGACGCCTATAACTAGGGGACATAACTTGAAGTCGCAAAGCTTGGCTTCCTAGCCAACATCATCGATCAATCGGTTGATGCTTTGGCATGAGGTCCTATGGGGAAAGCAGCGGGAGCGGAGTAAAAACTCAAGAATAGATATGAGGCTGATCTGACAAGGATGTAAAGGTGTTGTAAGTAGGTGTGAAGGTGATAGTAAGAGGGTAGTAAGAGGATATCATAAAGGTTTTGGTCAGAGTTTACACAAAATTAAATTTCTTTGATTATTATATTCAACACAATGATACATATATATAGCCTAATGAACTCCTACAATGGCGAAGTTACGCACATTACCAAATCCCTATAAAATCTCACTCAAGCCTATAACAAATATATTTGACTCACACACATCTAATATTAGTGAGTTGTTGAAACAACTCACATAACCAAACTCTAATTTTAATCCTAAGCACATCACAAATAATAATATGTAAGTAGTAAATTGTTATTTCCTAAATTGCCCCCTTAAATACGAACATGGGGAGAAGATACCACTCAAGGACTGAAACATTCACGTTCTTGACACACACCAAAACACATGAATCATAAAATGGGATCCTTCAACCAATCCACCGTAATACATCAACCGTATTTGATGGTCGGAATATATCAACCATAGATCGGGACCCATCAACCGATCCATATGAACACATCAACCGAACCAACAATAGTGGGAATGGCCTCACTACAACAATGATCAAGAATGTATTCTACCACAATACCTACGTGATATGGGCCTCCTCCACTTTACTTTGACAATAGGGGATTACATTGGTTTATATATATTCATACCACAAAAAATAAAATATAGAAAGTTTGAGGACTGGGTGCTTGATGTCACGTTTGTAGGCTTTGTTCTTGACCACTTTGCCACTTGATTGCAAACAACATAGGTGACAGCCACTACCACTGAAGATCACCCTAGGCTTTAGTCGATTTGGCAATGCAATTGTTTTGCCACTATAGCATTGTGAAACCCCTTCATTAACGGAAAAGTTGATATTGTTGTTTCACCTCCATCCTCCATTCCGTCCGACCCCCAATAGAATATTTCTTACGCGGAAAAATAAATCTTGCAGCTCAGTTGCATGTCGTTTTCATTAGTGAATTTCTCCCCACAACTTATATTGGCACTTTTGGTCGAACGTCGGGTATCCCGATAATGCGTCGTTACTGAACAAATAATGACTTTGATAACGACACACAATGACTCTTACCCGACACGAGGAAAGCTATAAATGACACACATTCGGACAAGGAAGACAATAAATGACACATTCGGACTTGGACGTTAATAGGATAACTGATTTTAGACATAAATTTACACTTCCATTATAATAACTAAAAATGAAAATGACAATTTTTCAATCGTATTCGCTATAGACTACACCACTTATAGCCTAACAACATGTGAAAACTATATAATAACAAAACATTAAGAAACTAAACAATTATTAATTAGGTCCATAATAAAATATAAACATTTAACCAACCATAAACATTGAACCAAATAACGAATTAAAAAACCTAAACCTAATGTCTATAAACTTAGAAACACATTACTTATACCTTAGTGACAAGTTAAGATTAATAAAGACAGAAAAAAAGACAGTTATCTTTTACCACATATTTGAAATGTTGGGAAGATAGTAATAATGCACATGAACTTTGATGGAATTGTTGAGTGGCCATGGAAGTGAACCTTGAGTCAATTTATGATGTGGAGAGCTTCATCAAAATTTTGGAGACCACAAAACACATTAAAAAAATCAAAGAACACACAAGATATGCACGAATGTTTTGCTTGCATGGTGTTAGTAATTCACTATAGGTAAGTGATAGTTTGATGACGGGTCATGGATGCACATGAGCGGAGATGGTAGAGGAGATGTGGATCATGGAGGACGTCGAATAAATATTGCACACAGTAGACAAGGGTAACACAATGCATAAGCCAGTAGAATTAATGAACAGATTTGCACATGTGAACTGATGATGTGTCTTCTATATGATGGGTTGGGTATGCAGCTGACAATTTGTGATGTGAGAGCTAGTATATGTGGTTTAGATCTGACAAGCCACCAGAGCATCACGCAACAGATGTAGCATAGGTCTATGGAAATCATACAAGAGCCCACAGGACCGAGCAGCATCCCACGAAGCCAACACTATGTATAACCTTATCTTCAACAAAAAAGTCGCTTGGATTACCTTTAACACTTTTACATAAGACTAAAAAGGATTGAACTCATAACTGGGACAAGAATTCTATATAACTAAAAAGAATTAAAACTCTCATTTCAAATTAAAAATTGTCATGATTCAAGGCAATACACGAGAAAGCTGCCCCTATACATTTCTTACAAAGGGATCATTTGCCTGATACCAAATAAAGGTTTTGGTCAAAGTTTACACAGTAAAATTTCTTTGAATATAATATTCAACACAATGAATACATATATATAGCCTATTGAGCTCCTACAATGGTGGAGTTAGGCATATCAACAAATCCTTATAAACTCTCACTCAAGCCTATTGATTTGAGTTGTTGCTCGCGTACATTATACCAAATATTTGACTCGCACACTCAATCTAATATTAGTGAGTTGATAAAACACACATAACCACTGTCCAAATTTATTCCTAATTACATCACAAATAATAATATGTTAATACTAAACTATTATTTCCAACATATAATAGAAGGTGTTGAGGAGACGGTAAGGTATGCTAAGGCATACTAGGAGATATAAGGCACATGGGGCTGCACAGCAAATCTCTCTCGCTAGGTAACCCGTTCGTGGCATGCCACGTAAGGCATTGAGATTCATGCACAACTGCAAAGAAAAATTGTTAGTAAGAGTGAAAAAATAAGGTGTATACACTTTCAAGATACATTTAGAATCCCTAGCTTCCTTAACAGCATGAAAGATGTCTTCTTGAATAAGCTCCCAAAAGTGTTGATAACAGCTACTGGGAAACCCATCTGGGCCTAGTGCCTTCCTTATCCTTCTTTTAGCGAACCAACAATTCCACTTCTGCACAATTGGCCAGGCCAATGCAATTCATGTTGTTATCTTCATTGCTTGGTTGCGATATACTGTCTTGAAACTTGATTTCAATCATGTTACTACTAATGAGATTTTTTAAATGGAGTTTTGTCTCGTTCCAGATGTCGGTTAGATTAGTAATCATGGTCCCCTCTGGTCTTTTGAGAGGATTTATATTGCTTTTGCACCTATTCGTAATAATTGTGTAATGAAAAATATTTAACGTGTGGATATCCCTCTTATAAGCAGGTTACTGTAGACTTCTGATGCCTATACATTTCCTCTGAATAAATTTAATGTTTGGATTTCCTCATTAAACCAGGTCACTCTGGACTTCTGTTGTCAATACCTTTCCTCCTCTCTTAGAAACATGTCCATGGTTTTTCTCTTTTGTTAAGTTGTCCTCTATGCAACTGTACTAAAGTACAAGTTAATCTTTCATGCTTACTAGCATTTTTTATTTCCGGTTCTCCCCTTTTGCATCAAATTTAAGTGGCGAATAGAGGAAGTTACTCATAAATAAAGACCATATGTCATACATTGGCAAAAAGCCATATTGAGCCGTTGTGTAAGGGATGGCCAAAACTTTTCTCTCAACTCAAATTTCACTATCATTTGTACCTGTCTAAATATAACATATATTAATAAATAATAAGAATTAGCATCATATTTCAGCATTCACCCCAGCTAATTCCTATCCATTTTTACTAGATGGGCTAACATACCTATAAATGATTCTTTCAAAAACATCCTTGTTTTGAAAATGATACATCTTATATCAATGAAAAAATGGACAGAAGCCTACCAAACATAAAGAGTCCTTCCAAAGATGGAAAAAGGATTTACGCATCAGCATTAGCTCCAACATCCAATGCATTATTCTTTCCTAAGAAGATCCACTCTGGCAGAAATCTAGGTGGCTATATTGGTAATAATTACCTGAAACACTCCTAAATGAAGATTAGAGAAGTTTCATGAATGGTTGCCTTGCACCCGAGTCTTGGACCAACTAATAGAAGTGGACACCTTGCAAAAGATCTTGTGTTTGGGCTTTTGGTTAACAACCCATACTCATGAGCAAAAGGTCTGATCTTTAATGAGACAAGACTTCTGTATGAGAAGACTCATCCTAGATTCCTTATTGCCCCACAACTAAGCTAGAGATGGGGAGTATAGTACACTAAGAATTGATTGGTGAAAAGACACCGGACTGTTTGGAATTCAGCTGTCTTTTAAATTATAAGTCTTTGTATGGCTTTCCATCCATCAGAGTCTAGCAGTCAAAACTTAACTATTTAAATCTGGGCTGAGAACTGATACTTTTGTAACTTGTCAGGAGGAGACACTGCAACATATGTCTTCTTGCAATGGATAGCATCTCAGACTGAGTTCCTAGGGCAATGTTGGGTGACACTTGAATGCTCAGATGATATGGAAAGGCATTTGAAACAGCCTTGTTTTATGGATAATAATCTTCTGGATTCGACTGCATAAGATTGATTTTGTTGGATCTTTCGGATTCCACTACTGGAAAATTATTCTTTGATGAAAATTATTGCAGATCAAAACCAAATATTGGAAGTTTCTTGTATAGCTGCATCAAAATGCCATGGCTGATGATGGGTTTTTGGCAATAGCATTTCCTAGATGTAGCATGGCTGCTTTGTAGTAATGGGGAATGAGCGACATTAATGATTTAGAAAATAACAACTAAGATTTCATTTGCTTTTAGATTAAATCAATCTTCTCTTTGGTGACTGCCTACCCTTTTAAGATAGAAATGGGATGTCATCTCTGCAGCCTTAAGAGCTCAATACAGACCTAATGACATCTTACATCTAAAACTCAGGTTCGAAATCATATTGTTCCGAAGAGAGGAAAGATAGAGATGCTCAATTAAAAACATTCCACAACTTGCAAGAAGCAATCAATATGACATGCAAGTGTATGCGTTGTCAAAACAACAAATGATTGAATAACGAATTTGTAACCTACATTTAAGAGCTATAAGAGTGTACAAAACTGGATCTGCTAAAAAAATGGTTGAATGGGCAAATGATATTTAGTGTGGTAGGTATAACATCCTATAACTTCGAAAGTGGTTGAATGGGCAATAAATATTTAGTGTGATAGACATAACATCCAATATCATATGTAAGGATCACTGTCAATTATTATATAATCAAGCCAAGAGCGCCTTTTAGAAACTTTCATAAGGTAGAATCTCATGTAGGGCCAAACTTGTATTGACTCTAAATGTAAACTCTTAGGAAGTCACTCGTTATGTACAGTATACTCTAGGAATGCTCTCTCCTAGTCCTTGACATCAAAAGCTTTCTATGGAGAAAATTTGGTTGGCAAAAATGTCATCTCAAAACATTAGCTCATATAGTATAGTAGCTTTCGTTGAACAATATTGTGTCACTTTAGTTACTAGAAATGTGAAACACGCAAGAAATGCAAAATGGAACGGGATATGGAGGCTCACACAAGTTGTATGTGTGTACATATATAGATCCATAGATATAGATATTTATAAATTATAAATGTATACATATGTACTTATACTATATGTATATATATAGGTAAATATACATGTCTCTCTCTATATATATGTATATATATTTATATTTTATATATATATATACGTAAATATCTCTCTCTCTCTCTCTCTCTCTCTCTCTCTCTCTCTCTCTCTCTCTTATATATATATATATATATATATATATATATATATATATATCTTCACGGACACCGATATAATATATACATATATAATAAAAATACAAATTAATCAACAGTTTCAAAAGCCATCAAACATGATCAAAACATCTGTAATTCTAAATAGTGCCACACATTTGCATGTAGGATTTTATTATGGTTTGACATTCAGAAAAATAAAACGTAAAACTGTATTAAAGAAAACAATCAACATGTAGCAATTTTCATTGATCAAGAGTCCAGTTCAGTAGCCATCATCAGCAATAAAGGTCCCCATGAAAAGACAAGAATGTCATGAAAGTGTGTGAACTATAGTACTAACTATAAAGACTACCTCATGTAAAGGAAGAGCTAGAGTGTATCCCAATAGACATCCTCCACAATATCATCTGATGACCGTCCCTCTGTATAACAACAACAAAATATTTAACGATTTTTCTGTGATACCTAACCCCGTCCTTTGCTCCTGAACCATGAAGCATGTGAATATAGTAGTAACTATAAAGACTACCTTGTGTAAAGGAAGAGCTAGAACGTATCCCAGTAGATATCCTCCACAATATCATCTGATGACTGCTCCTCTGTATAACAAGATCCTTGAACAAAACATTTAGCGATTCTGCTGCTATACATAGCCCCCTCCTTTGCTCTTGAAGCATGATGCCTTATTAAGAGGGCTTCTACATTATCCTTGAGGACCTTAATAGGAAATTCATCAGTGTTGCCATCCATGGAGCATTCACAATCCAATATCCTGCTTGCACCTGATTTGTAACAGGGCTACAATCAACCTGAGAGACAAAACCAAAACAATGAACTGCAAAATGACAAATGATGGAGTGTCCAATGCCAATCTTGCAACATAGTTAGACACTCATTGAGAATTGGAGAGCTAAACGGGTGGCTTTGACCACATCAAAGAGTTATTGGCCATTTCAACCCTGACCAAACCTAAACATTGTCGAAAATGCTTCAAACTCGCACAAGGAAGATTATACAATATTAGGAACTAACACATTTTTATACAACATTATCAAAAACTTAATTATGATGTTATAAGACATCATAGAGACACCAATCCTAAAAACATATTCCACCACACTCATGCCACCACTATGAACGAAGAAAGTGAATCTACTAGAATCTGAAAAACCAACATATCTAATTAAGAAAGAGAAGACCATGCAACTTTTCCAAATGGGGAAGATGTCTCATAAGCCATGACATATTTATCGTCACGAGTCTAGTGGGTCCCAGGTGCAAGCACTAATCCTTGAAACAAATCGCATCGCCCGAAGAGGAATACTAAGTGATCTCCAAATAGAGACCAATATACAAAACACAACCAGTGCGCACCGAAAAGGGTAATGAAGCAAAAAGAAATAACATACTGCAGTGAGGCTATTCCAGGAAGGAGGCAAGTCCTTTGAACTCGAATCCAACTATATTTGGGATGCACGTCAATAGCTAAGAATGACACCTTGGATCAAAGGTAGTCACGAATGAGGCATGCTACAATTTCAAAATGACGAGCACGCCTTGATGTACAAGTCTCACGTAAGAAGATTGAGACCCAGAAGTAGCATGTAACTCAAGGAAGGGCCTCTTGTGGGTCTTAGTAAGAAACATACGATATTGTGATGCAATGTCCTAGAAGGTACCTAGGGAAGAACATACAGCACCATTGCAGTTCCAATGTGTGTTGGGGATGCCCCCATCACCTTGTTGGACCTAGGAGCATCATCATTTAGATGGAAAAAGATGTGACCACCTTGGGGGTGGATAATTACAAATCATCCCCTACCGTCCCAAATTACAGCCAATTTGTTTTCTTTCCAAACAGCCTTGACTTAGGTTCAAACTTTTTGGAACTACTCCTTTGCTTCTAAATAACATCTTTAGGATAAGATATTAGCTTCTGTTTGACTTTCAGTGCTCTTACACTTCCTCAATAGATCAATCCCTGGTAACAAGAGTGTTTTCAGGAGTCATTCAGTCCCTGTCAAAAAGATGTCTTTGTCCAAAGACTTGTGCAAAAAGGTGTAGTCAACCTACAAAGGATCAGCGGACTTAGGAAAGCCGCAAACTCGAAGGTTGAGTGCCCTTGCTTGATGAGGCCTCTCTAAGCCAAATATCCCACAGATTACCATTTAAACAACCAGAGGTGTCTTTTTCCCATTCAAAGAAATCCATCAAAGTTTCTCTTGGGGCCATTGAAAGTTTGAGGCTATTTAATAATTATTAGTTCTCTCATACTGCTCTCTTTTTCCCTTCTAGTCACAAGTACACCGTTTGTCTAGTGCTTCCAGGACCAATGCAGTCACACCATCTCTGTATGTGTTGTATGTAATTTTTTACGGTTTGCTTCCTTATGACCAGTCTTTTTCAAGCCTGAAGGCTGTATATATTTCCTGTCTATTAAAAATCATCTAACAATGTTAAAAGGGCTGGTAATTTCTGGCAAACAAATCTGTATTAGAAAGCATAACAGTATTGTATCTTGCTATTGAAGTTTGGCCCATTCTAAATAATGGTACCTAGATGACCATCTTTTGACATCCGCAATTAGCTTCTATGTAAATAGATAGTATTACTTTCTTAAAAACCTATAGCTGTAGTACAGATATCTTAAATACGTTTATCTCAAAAATGCCAATAGATATCACTATTGAGGCCCGTCTTGGATTTGACACATAGTTTCTCAACTTTCACCCATTGAAGGGTTCCGCATTGATTAGCAAATCCATTACCTTTTTTGAAAGTTTCCCACATGGAGGGTCTCAATCTAACTCTACCCTTGCATCAGGATTAAAATATCTTTCCAAGGAAAAAGGCAGGCTCCAAACTCCATATTCCTAAGATATCTCGATTTTTTTATTGACTTTTCCAAAAAAAGAAGAAAAACTGCCCTATGACAGTCAAATGGACAACAAATTTATGGTCAGCCATTTTTATTGACATCTCACACTATTACATTCCACCATCACCACCCCATTGCCTGCCAATCTAGATTATGCCTATCGGTGTAATTAACAATCAAAAATACATAATATACATAATTTCTGTTTCTGATATCGTATCAAAAATTTTTGGTGTTTGGCATGTCAATTATAAAGAAAGTGGCTGTTTTCTAGATCATACTCTCCTGTAAAAGAAAATACAGATCCTCCTTTTGTAACTATTTTTTGCATATTCTAATTAGATACAGATGTGGTCAAATTACACATTGAATCCTAAACATGAATGATCTAGACTTTCGAACATTATGAATTACAGAATCACCCCGTACATCAATGTACAAAAGAAAATCGTCAGTCTTTCATATCGAATAATCCAATAGGAACCAAATAACGACATCTTACCACTCCAGATAAGTCATTAAGACATTAACTAAAATCCACAATAACTCGGATGGTTATACCTACACGTGAGCCACATCAGTTGCCTTCTTTTTCCCAAAAATGAAATCACTCAGACCATCCTCTGGACCTGATCCATAACACAGCCATACATGAGCCCAGAATTTAATGAAAGTTACTAATGAGGGCGATAAAATATTTAATGTGGACAGCACATGTAAGTAGCAATTAAAAATGACAGAGGCAAATCTGTTTGGTATAGATCCAATTTGATTGTGCTTTGTTTCACATGTCACTGAGGCAGAGAACTGCAATATTTGCCAAGGGTGAAGGTTGAATCAGAAAGTAAAACTGCTTTTTCATTGAAAATTAGGCACTACCAACCAGCTTCTCATAACATTCATACTAATACTCTTTTAGTTTGATAAGATTTTTCCCAATCTCATTTACAATGCTTCACTATTTATTGAAATTACTTACGACATTAAATGTGATCCACGTGGCTATATAATAAGGGGAACACAATACTTATGTCTGCATGGGATCCAAGGAAATAGATGTGCCTGGTACGTAAATTGTAATCGATGCAGTAAAGTTAGAAGATAAGGCATCTTTAACTGTGTATAAGAACAGGTAATGCAACAAAGGTTCATTGCTGTGGAGGACAATAGGTTGCCAAGGTATTGAACACCTCCATGCCTGAGATTTTGATTATTCTGCATGTTCCTAGTCCTATTCCTTGATGGGATGCATGAAACTCGCCTATGCTCAATTTGACCATGTGCAATGTGTTAGTATAGAAGCACAGAGAAAAAATAGCAAGAAGACAGAGTTGCACAAAACTGCACTGCGTCGAATGATTCAGGCAGGTTCAATTTATTATAGGAGTAGTTACATTTAGTTACAATTGGTTGTTGGTTACAACCTCTACAACTGCCTAGAACCGTACCGGTTCATGCTATATATTCAACACCCTGTTGTCCCCTTTGGGACATATAAGAGCATACAATGGATTTCCCCAAATACCCAACTTGAAATCTATCACAGAATTTTAATATAATGCAGATCTGGAATTTATTTCAGAAAATGCGACTAGGGCATAGCATAATTCTCACACCAATCAATCAACAATTTATAATTTTCCCACTCCAATATAATATGCAGATTTTATGAAGCCAAATCAGACCCTAAACTGATGTATGAGACCTTGCAAAAATCATTTTTGACTGCTGAAAGTAATTACCCAGAAATGGCGACTTGTACCATGGAAGAAAGATACAATATAAGATGCTAAACAAGGCTGATTTCTGGTTTTTATGACAGCAATGATTTTTAGAAGATTAATGCAAAAGAAAAATACCAATTCTGAGCTCCAAAAGTCTGATTTTTATTTAGTAAAAATCTGCAGACCTGAACTGGAATTACAACTGAGTAATGAGGGTTTGGACCCCTGAAACAGCTCCAAAAATAGCAGCTTAGATAACTGAAATCCAGCTTAAACACACAGCAACAGATCTGAATTTTATCTCCTTCCTTAATACCAAAAGTAGTCCCTACACTGGGTCGCTCCAACTGGAAAATATGTAATGGTTCAATAACCAGATTTCTCTTGAATCTTCAATACAAAAAGATGAGTTCAAAGGAAGAGTTTTCGTTCTTCCTATCACTTTTCCTGAGGGTTTTCATCCTCAGAAATTGCAGCAGCAATGCTCAGCTTACAAGCCAAATTCATAAAATATAATGATCATAGAATGCCTCTACTACAAGTCGACTTGCCCTTTTAAAGAAAGAAGTGACCCAAATGGCCACTTTCTATGTCCAACCAGCACTTTCAACATTAAATGCCTTCTTTCCCTCCATTTCCCTTTTCTAGAGCAAGTCGCATTTGTCTAGGAATAAACACTTGGCCCATGAGTTTCCTTTCTATGTTGCCCTTTTTTAACACTAATTTTTGCTCCCAAAGCTAGTCGCACTTTTCCATAGGAATTACATTTTTATAAGTGCTTTTATCCTTTGTTCACTTTTCTATGTCTATTTTATTATTAAGTCCATTAATTTATTATAAGTGTTTTTATAATGTTCTATTTAATTTTTGCACTTTATAATAAAATAATAGAACTTAAGTCTCCCTTTAAAATTCTCCTTAGCCGTCGAAGACAAAATAGGCTAAGGGTCTTCGTCATAACTATCCTAGGAAGTGAGACATTTCAGTCCTCCCTTCCCAAGATTGCTTGCCCTCAAGCAATTCTGAACTCTTTTGTCTAAGTGTCATGCACAATAGACAAAACATGCTGAAGTGTCTCAAGATTCTAGCACCTGTACCTGTTAGATGAGATAAATCTTGCCACCACTTGCCCTTCACAAGGTGCTCATATTCACATGGTTGTACCAAAGGCATTACATAATGCAAATTGCAGATTTTATCATCTAAATCATCACTCTTATCAAAAGAAATCTGAATATGCTGCAAATATGACATTAGTTTGTTTGTATCATACCTTATGGAGTCACCATGGTTCACAAAGGGCTGAAATTCTTCACAACTCAGCTGCTGCAATATTATGTTCCCTCCTTCATCAATCACATCTTGTGAAATCTGCCCCTCATTGACAACTCCAATCATATTATTGGTTGTCATTCTTGAGGAACTCCTTTCCTCATGCCTTGCAAAACAATTTCCTTGTCTTGCACTTTGAATTTCAGCTCCATAGTTTGATAATTTTGATTAAAATCACCCAAGGATTGGAGCCATTGAACACCAAGAACTAAATCCAACCCACCAATGCTAACAACATAAAATTCATCACTTACCTCATGCCCTCCCATGGTGAATTGAAGTTGGGGAATCCTCTTGGTGCATGTGATTGAATGCCCATCTCGCCACAATCACATCAATCCTTGGAATTCTTCCTCTTGTAAGCCCAATCTAACAACCAACCCTTCATCAATGAAGTTGTGTGTTGCTCCTCCATCAATCAATATGGTGACCTTTTGCCCAAGAAGATCACCCTTCACATGAAATGCATAGAAACTAGGCAATACGGTTAGTGTAGCTAAGGTAGCATTAGTGACACCCACCTCATTTTCTTTGCTTGATCTTTTGGATCAGCATTATCTTCATCCTCTTCATCATCAAAACTACTTCAATATAATGAATAGATCCCTTACCTTTGCAACGATGATTGGGTGTCCATGGTTCTTTACAATCAAAGCACAATTTCTTCCTCCTTAGCTCATTCTTTGCTTCAATTTCAGACCTGTTTCTCTCCCATTCTTGTGCTCTATTTTGCTGCCCACTAAATGTTGCTCCTTGCTTATCATTTTGAGGTGTTATGGGCTGCTCACATGTGCTCTTTTGCTGCCCCAAAGGCGTTGTTTGTTGCTGCCCAAACTGCAGATTTTCCCTTTTGGCATCGAACTCTCCAAGTCTAATGACTTCTTAATGGCACCTTGAAGAGATGGAGGATTAAAAGCTTTAACAAGGCCTTTTAATGGTTCTCCTAACCCTTCAACAAACAATAAAACAAGCCTTTTTTCACTAACATCAGTCTACTATTATCACCAAAAACAACCTCCGATATTTCATGTAAATGTGGATGAGCTATCAGTGTTTTTGGGTAACATTGGACCATTTTTCAAGTTGTGGGACTTGCTACTTGAGATGGACCTCCAGAGAAGGATGGTTCCTCTACCTAATCCTAGCAAATGATAAACTACTCCTAATGAAGGGAATACAACTAACTAATCCTATCCTATGAATTCCAAGGGACCAGGGAGAGAGAGAATGCATGAAAAGGGAAAATCCTACACTAACAGAGGTGATAGCACCAAAAAAAGGGGGTGTGGCCACTTCAAAATGCATGAAAATGGGAGAGAATGGAGGTGGAGAGGATGGACAAGCATCACAGACCACAACAACACTCAATACACCATTTCCATAAGCACAACATCATTCAAGCTTGCAATGAGAACAAGAAAATGCACAAAATACTTGTAAACATGAAGAAAGGCAAGATAGAACAATAGAAACCCAAGCAAGGGTAGAGAAACAACCACAAAACTTGATTTTATTACTCTAGAAGTTTGCACAATACATCAAAATGGAGGTAGAAGGCATGATTCATCATTACAAATGCTCAAAAATGAGGCTTGGAACTCCAATATCCACCTAGCAGCTGAGAAGAAGAGAGAGCAGCATTCCAAAGTGTCCAACTCTTACAAAAATGAGCTCTCTTTACAATATATAGAAGAAAGAATGAGAAAGAGAGAGAGAGGAACTCGAAATTTGCATTCAACCACCAACAAAGAGCATTGAATGACTTGCAAAAGCATGGAGAACCCTGCAAAACCCATCCCTTCATGTCTTGTGCCTTATGGAAGAAGAAATTGGCCCCATGCCTTCATTAATGCATTTTCAACCACCAAAGTGTTCATTTGATCTAAGAGAGTTTTTGCATTTTTGGCCCACCTAATCTCTTATTTCTTGATTCCATGATGTAGAACTCAAAAACGAATTCATCAAGTACAATTTTGTCCATTTTGGTTGAGTGATCAAGAAGTTATGGGGTGTGCGGATTTCAACGGGTCGTATGGCTCAAAACCCAAATTTTCGGGTTGGTTGTCTTATTTCGCCCACATTAGCACTCCTTTAGCCTCCAATTCCTTTGATTTTCGGATCTAACTAGGGCGCAAGGAACGGGGTTTGGCATGGAACTTGGTTTCATGTTCCTCTGGGGCCCAAATTTACCGCCCCGACCACATCTCTATCAACCGCCCCCACTGTTTTCGAATCATTTAAATGTGTAGGGAACTAGTTCCTCGTGACCCCATGTTCTCTGTGGGCCCTCCCGACCCGCACTTCATTCTCCTCGGCACCCCACGTTCATTGGCCCCGCCTTTGTTGATCGGCTCTGCGGTGTTTGCGGAGTTTCAACTCCCGCAGGGAACGCACTCCACGCACCCTTGCACTACATTCTTGTCCCCGCTTACCATTTACTTCACCAAAGCGCCTCATGGGGAGCCCCCGACTCTTCACACTGCTTCGCCTATGCTCGGGGCCCGAGTTCCCGAACTCCTCGGCCCCGCCCACAAACAAATTGAGTCCGCCCCAGCTAATGTAAATCGGCCGCCAAGCCAACGCAAAGAACCATGACCCCATCGGCACTCATTCCAAATGGGCCCCAAGAACTCATTTCTTCACATAACAAAGAAGGCGTTCAACTCTTAGCAAATCTGATTTGGAATAGGTGCGGAGAACCCAAGTTCGGTCCGACTAAGTTCCACCCGACTCCCCAGAGCCGCATATACACTTGCTGCAAGGCTATTTTTTTCCTTTTTCTCCAATTTTCTCCAACTTTTTGGATTTTTCTTGAGCCAAGGAGTTAGAGAAAATGAAGTAAAATATCACAAAGCCAAATTTATCCATTTTTACCCATTTTTTGCTCAAAATTGACTAAGTGATGAATCTTTTAAAGCCTGCATAGAGAAGAAAAATTGCACCAAATGATCTCAAATGCCTCAAAATCAACTGCAGAGTTCCAAAACTTAAATTACCACTGTTTTTCTCCATTCAACCTTGAACCCCCTGTCAATTGCCCAAGTCAATCTTCTCCTAAGTTGTCCATTTTTACCAAGGGTAAAAATGGATAACAATTTGGCGACTCACGGGGACATCTACCTGCTAGATGAGTTGATCAGTGGCCTTGAAGCATCCATTGGGCATGGAGTTAGCACTATACTCATGAAATCTGATCTGAACTTGAAATCTTGCCCCCCGAGCCCACTTGAAGTGTTGCTTGAACCTAGAACTACTCTTTTTGCTGATTTTCCAATTTTTTAAAAAATCTTGAAATTTAGATCAGTGGAAAATTGTTTTGAATCTAAAATCTTCTTTTCTCTTTCCCTCTGCTGAAAGCTATTGAGATGAAGGATGAAACAATGCATCCGAGACTGTCCCAAAATCTGATTTCTTTGCCAAGTTTTGAAGAAAACTAAACTGAATCATGGCAAAGGATGAAGCACTACAGAGATTATAAACACATGTTGATTTGGGTATACTTGGGATTGTTGTTAAAACTGATTTCCCCATGAACACTTCCACTTCCAATGAACCTGTGCAAGCAAAAAACACACAAAACACTATGTACAAAAGGGAAGATCATACATGTCCCAAGTGGAACATGCAAAGTGTGCACAAGCACTTCTTTTGTTGAAAAAAACCTACCTACTCTACTCTAACCCGAGGCAAGGAAAATTCAAACAAATCCTACAACTAGCAGGAGAAGTAGCTTCCCTTCCTCACAAATTGGGACCATGTGACTGATTTTGCACTGAACATGGTCAATAAGGAGAGTGAAAAAATGAAATGAAGCTGGTTTCTCACCCTACTCATCAAGGTATCAACTGGAAAACAAGACAAATACCTCTTTTAGTTGCTCTGCATTTGGATTTGAGAGGCATTGCAATTGATCCTTGGTACTTTGAAGCTCATCCTCATGCTCGAAGTGAACATGACTGGTGGCAACTCTGATTTTGGCTCTAAAGAAGCCAAGTATACTTGATTGGGCATGGTCTGATCCTTGAAGTTTGCCCATTGCTTTGAATCCCAACTCCAAGAATGGAGTCTTCTTGCAGACATTCTGGAAAAGGTGATTGTTTGCATGCTGATTTGATCTTGTTCTTCATCTACAAACAGCTCATTCTCTCCCTTGATGACTAATTTGGAGTTGGTGTCATCATTGTTCTCCTTCTCCTCCTCAAAACATGAAACTCCCGAGATTGATTACAGACTTAATGAGTCTTTGTTGAATCACTACTGACTAGTTAGAACTTGTGGATCACTTGGGAGTTTCTCTTCCTCTACTTGAAGACCAAAATGATCTTGATCTCGGATCTCCTCATCCAACATGAAATTTGAGAGATCAAACTCCCTATCTCCATTTGTTGTTTCTTAGGGTTGTTTTGGGTTGCAAGGTCTTCTTGGATATCCTCCTCCATCATAAACCATTCATCAACAAAAATCAAGGAAAAGATAAATCTACAATTTTCATTAAAAAAGTAAGTTCTTAATGATGTCATCTTCATTCAAGGTCTCTGAATCTGACTTAGTCTCCCCCACGTGCCCCTCTTCTTGTGGATTTGGAGCTGATTCTTCTTCTTTTTCTGATATTGCAACCTGTGATGGATCAACAATTTTTGAGAATATAGTGCCCATGTGTACACTACATTCAAAGCAAACAAATGTGGTCATCTTCTCTTGGTTATTGTTCTCTGCAAAATCAGTTTTCACCACCTATTCTTGAACACCAACCACTTTGAAGGCCTAGTCATCAATGGCATTTGAGTGATTTGAAACTTGGCAGCCCAATTCCTCAAATTTTTGTGAACTCTTCTTCTCTCTTAGGGCTCTTCAATTTTCTTCCCTCCTTGATTAATTTTATGATTTTGTTCCTCCCAAAATGGATTTGGGAAAGCAAGAGGAGGGTGGGTTGGGTCTCAACTGATTTTTGCATTGTTTGTGATGGAAGGGAAGATGTTGTTCTTTCTTCTTGTGGAGGTGATTTGGATTTGGAAGAGAAAAGGCAAAGAATTCAAGATGGGATGGAAGGGAAGAAGATGGAGAAGTGAAATTCTCAATGGGAGCAATAGGTAGAAGTTAGGGAAATGAAACTCAGGTGAGATGGCATAGGTTGGAGAGAAGGAGGGTTGTGAGATGGTAATGTAGGAATTCCCCATTGACGGGCTTTCTAACATTAGATTCATGAGCCTCCCTCTTTTAATCCACTCTACAACTTGAGTCAATGTTTTGATTATAAATTGAAGCTTTTGTTGAGGATTGAACTTACTTGGTATAGGGTCAGTCCATGGATATGGAACTTTGAAACCAATCCGGGTTTCCTTCATTGTTTCCTTAATCCTTATCTGCACCATACTCAACTCCAACTCTTGAACCTTCCTCTGCAAATAAGCATTTCCAGGTGTAGGATGACCTCCAAAATCTGCATACTCCTGCTCTTGAACAAATCCATAGTTTGGTGGATGACCAAACTGAATTGCATCTTGCTCATATGGGTATGCATACTCAATCTTATTTTGATCATAGAACTGATAAGGGGGTGGATTGTAATAGTCACTGAAATGGATTTGGATGGTACTCACTGTGATTGAGGATTCCATGGTGGAAATGAAGTCATGATTGCACAACTTCATGAATGGAAGAAAATGGAAAGATATGGAAAGAAAAATGGATGGAAATGGATGAAAAGGAAAGGTCTGTACTCGTAAATGGGTTTTAGATCGGTAGAATTGCGGATGTGTTTTGCATGTGCCTCAAAGGTTGGATTCCAACAAGAACACATCAACTCGTTGAAATGAAGATGTATAGCTCCTCAATTTTGTCCCACCGGGCATGCACAAATTCTTAGGCATCAAGGCACCGAGGTGGCTATGATATGTGATGGAACACTGTGAAATATATAGCTTTTATTGCTTCTCCCACCGAGCGTGCCCAGCAACTGCTAGGCGATGAAGGCACCAAGGTGGCTATGATATGTGAAGGAACACTTGTGAAATATATAGCTTTAAATGTTTGTCCCACCGGCGTGCTGTAATTTTGTTAGAGTGTAGCAAATGACAGCGACTTTGAGGTAGTATGATATGTGATCAAACAAATTTCATGAAATATATAGATTTCAATGTTTGTCCCACTGGATGCCAGAATCGATATCACCAAAAACAGCACCCTCGATATTTCATGTAAATGTAGATGAGTTATCGGTCTTTTTGGATAATATTGGACCATCTCTCAAGTTGTGGACTTCTTTACTTGAGATGGACCTCCGAGAGAAGGTTAGTTCATCTACCTAATCCTAACACTAAACTACTCCCAATGAATGGAATGCGAACTAACTAATCCTATTCAATGAATTCCAAGGACTAGGGAGAGAGAGAATACATGAAAAAGGGAAATCCTCCGCTAATAGAGGTGATAGCACCAAAAAAAGGGGTGTGGCCACTTCAAAATACATGAAAATGGGAGAGAATAGAGGTGGAGAGGATGGGCAAGCATCACAGACCACAACAACACTCAATACACCATTTCCATAAGCACAACATCATTCAAAGTTGCAATGAGAACAAGAAAATGCACAAAATACCTGTGAACATGAAGAAAGGCAAGATAGAACAATAGAAACCCAAGCAAGTGTAGAGAAACAACCACAAAACTTGATTTTATTACTCCATAAGTTTGCACAATACATCAAAATGGAGGTAGAAGGCATGATTCATCATTACAATGCTCAAAAATGAGGCTTGGAGCTCCAATATCCACCTAAGCAGCTGAGAAGAAGAGAGAGCAGCATTCCAAAGTGTCCAACTCTTACAAAAATGAGCTCTCTTTATAATATATGGAAGAAAGAATGAGAAAGAGAGAGAGAGAACTCAAATTTGCATTCAACCACCAACAAAGAGCATTGAATGACCTGCAAAAGCATGGAGAACCCTGCAAAACCCATCCCTTCATGTCTTGTGCCTTATGGAAGAAGAAATTGGCCCCCATGCCTTCATTAATGCATTTTCAACCACCTAGAAGTGTTCATTTGATCTCGAGAGAGTTTTTGCATTTTTGGCCCACCTACTCCACCTAATCTCCGATTTCTTGATTCCATGATGTAGAGCTCGAAAAGGAATCCATCAAGTACAATTTTGTCCATTTTGGTTGAGTGATGAAGAAGTTATGGGGTGTGGATTTCGCGAGGGAGCAATAAATATGTCCATAGGATGGTTTAAAATACATATAAAAATGTTGTTTTTATTTTGGACGACCCCCTTTGGAAAATAGCGCCACTTTATAGTTATGGCCGACATGTGTATTTGCATTATTAAAATAAAAGATGGTTAATTAAATAATGGAAAGGTTGTGTTGGTTGGAATGATGTGTCTTTTCGAAAGGATGTGAGAAGGAAATATAAGGAGATGGAATCATTTGATTTAGGCAAGCAATTTGAGTGCTTCATTCAAGTTTAAGGGAGAGAAGAAGAAGAGCAGAATATGAAATATAAAAAGGAGTGAAGGGCAGATTTATTTTTAATGAAGAGTTGCAGCGATTTATATATGTGAAGGGACTGAAATAAATCAGAAGAATATTCTTAGCAACATTTTTGTTCTATCATCTTGTTGAAGCAGCAGCAACATAAAAGATAGGAAAGAGTTTGTTTTTCGTAAGGAAGGTTGGTGCCTTCATATTTGAAGAGATCGGTGTCTCTTGTTGAGTTGGTGCTTAGCAAAAAGGGTGGTGCTCCTATAGGTTGGTGCCTACAAAATTGTAACTTGGGGATTGGTGTCTCCCGTAGGTTGGTGCCTACAAACATTTGAGAAATATAATAAAGAAGATTTTCTCCGTGGTTTTCTCCGAAAGGGTTTCCACGTAAATTTGTGTCTATTTGCAGTGTGTTGGTTTGCTTTGCATTCATTGATTGCTTTGATATATTCACTGTGAAACTGATTAATTGTGATTACAAATCTGAGATTAAGTGTTAAATTTAAAAGAATATCATAATACTGATTCACCCCCTCTCAGTATTATCTTGTGCTTAACAATTGGTATCAGAGCGGGTGCCTTCAAGAACAATCTAACAATTGGAAGGTAGATCTCAGAAGCACATATGGCTACTCATCAAGTACAAGAAGGTTTTTCTTCGAACAAGGCTCCATTGTTTGATGGAACAAATTATGCATTTTGGAGCATAAGAATGAAAACATATCTAATGGCACTAGGGTTTGATATTTGGCAATCAATAACAGTTGGATATACAATCCCATCAGTTCCACCGACAGATCAAGCCGGAAAGAAGGCTTTTGAAAACAATGCCAAGGCGATGAATGCTATCCTATGTGGCCTATCAGAATCTGAGTTTGTTAAAGTAATGCAATGTGACACGGCGAAGGAGATATGGGACAAACTTCGAACTATCTACGAAGGTGATGACAAGGTTAAAAGGGCTAAGCTTCAAACTCATAGGAGACAATTTGAGAGCTTGAAAATGAAGGATGAGGAGAATGTTGCAGCCTATCTTCTTCGTGTGGATGAGGTTGTCAACGCCATAAGAGGGTTAGGCGAAAAGATTGAAGAATCCATGATCGTTCAAAAGATTCTAAGGTCTCTACCATTAAGATTTGATGCTAAGGTGTCTGCCATTGAAGAAATGAAGGATCTTGATAAGTTGAGCATGGATGAACTACATGGAATACTGACCACGTATGAAATGAGGACTGAGTCAAATAAACCATCAAAGAAGGAAGTTGCATTCAAAGTCTCAAAGAAAGAAAAAATCAAAGAACCTGAGTCGAATGAGAACTCAAACAACGAAGAAGATGAGAAAGAAGCCTTGTTCATTCGAAAGTTAAAGAAAGGATCTGGAAAGTACAAAGGTAAGTTACCATTTAAATGTTTTAACTATGGTAAAATTGGTCATTTTGTGGCTAAGTGTCCAGAGAAAGAAGATAGCGATGATGAGGAAAGCAAACCTAAATTCAAAAGGGAATTCAAGCAAAGCAAAGGCAAGAAAAGATTTGGAAAGCAAAAGAAAAGCTTATATTCAAAAGGAAGTAGTAGATCATCCGAAGAAAGTGGGATAAGTGACTCAGATAGCGATAATGAAGAAATATTATTCATGGCTATAAAAGATGACTTAGAAAGAGATGAAGACATGGAAGAAAAAGGTGAAGTGAATCTTGAAGAGGAACTTATATGTGCCTTGGGAGAGTTGAAAGCTCTTAAAAAGAAAAATCAGAAACAAAAGTTACAGATCCTAAAGTATGAAGAAGAAGATCGTAACTTTGAAGCTAAGATATCACAATCTCTTGAAGAATCAGGAAAGATGATCGTGGATCTAAAAACCCAAATTGAAGAAGCAAAACGAGTTGAAGAAGAATTAAGAAATCAGTTAAGGACTAAGGAAGAAGATTGTGAAAAGCGTGAGTCAGAGATCGTTGCTTTGAGAAAGGACTTGGAAAAAGCAAATGCTAAAGTTACAAGTAATCTAAAATTCGAGAAAAGTACCGAGATACTAGATGAAATTCTGAACCGACAGAAGTCAACATCCGACAAGACTGGTCTTGGATATACGGAAAGACAAGACACCGCTAACACAAAAGGTATAGAGTCGTCGAAAAAGGGACAAGAGAAGAGAAGTCAAAGACCTATGCAGAGACACTCAAGGAACCTATGAAGAATGAAGAGTTGAAAAGGGAGAAGAGCTTTATGAAGATCAACACTTCTTACAAGGAAAGCAAAGATGAGAACAAGTTTAGAAGACCAAATCCTCCAAGATATACTCACATGTCCAGGTTTGAAAATTCTTTCTATGGCTATTGCTTCTATTGTAATCATTTTGGTCATAAAGCAATAGATTGTAGAATACGGGTGAGAGACAACAATATAAAGAACAAAGGTGTGTATGGATTCTCAAATAGAAATTACAACTCCTTTGCTCCTTTATCGAACTATGTTGAAGATATTGTTTGTTATAACTGCAATAACTATGGACATATGGCAAGATTTTGTAGAAGTGGTTTTGTAGAACCATCTAAATCGAACCAGAAGGTAAATGCTCCAGAAATAAAGAAGAAAGAAGCTACAAAATTTTGGAAACAGAAGAAAGAGGATGATGGGCAAGATAAAGAGAAATCTATGCTTGTTCAAACAACATTCCATGCACAGGATGAAGGGCAGTTGTGGTACATTGATAGCGGATGTTCAAGACATATGACCGGAGATAAAAGTAAGTTCATCTCATTGAAGAAAGTAAATGAAGGTACGGTGAAATTCGGTGATAACGCTAAAGCAAAGATCGCTGGAAAAGGTACGCTAAGTCTTGATAATGGTAAAACAAAAACAGAGAATGTTTTATATGTTGATGGATTAAAGCATAATCTCTTAAGTGTAAGCCAAATGTGTGATCAAGGACACACACTTAAGTTTTATGCTGAAGGGTGTGAGATAAGGAAGGCAGACACGGGAGAGTTAGTAGCAGATGCACATAGAACCACAAATAACCTATACATGCTCGGAGAAGTAAAAGGAGAGAAATGTTGTCTAAGTCAGGTTGAAGAGAGTTGGCTATGGCATAGAAGGATGGGGCATATAAATTTTGATAATCTTGTGAAAATCAGCAACAAGCAGGTTGTGCGGGATATGCCTAAGGTAACGAAACCTACAAGTACTCTATGCAAGCAATGTCAGCATGGAAAGCAAACCAGAGCAAGGTTTAGAACGAAGGAGTATTCGACCACCAAACCACTAGAGCTGATTCATACGGATTTATGTGGACCTACCAGAATAGAAAGCATACAAGGTGAGAGTTATTTCATGTTATTCATTGATGACTACACTAGAATGACATGGGTAGCCTTTCTAAAAGAAAAGTCAGAAGCATTTGAGAAGTTCAAAGCTTTCAAGGCTTTAGTAGAAAATGAAACCGGATTGAAAATAAAGTGCCTGAGGTCAGATCGTGGAGGTGAGTTCACCTCAAATGAATTCATTGAATATTGTGAAGATCATGGAATCAAAAGACAATACTCAACTGCAAGGACTCCACAACAAAATGGAGTGGCAGAAAGAAAGAATCGAACCATCCAAGAGATGGCTAGAACCATGTTAAATGAATCTAAGCTATCAGATAGATTTTGGAGAGAAGCGGTAAATACGGCTGTTCATATCTTGAATAGAGGGCAAATCAGAGTTAATCATGACAAAACTCCTTATGAATTGTGGAAAGGAAGACCAACTACTGTAAAATATTTCAAAGTGTTTGGGAGTAGATGCTTTATTAAAAGAAATGAAGAGAACTTGGGCAAATTTGATTCAAGAGCGGATGAAGGAATTTTTCTTGGCTACTCTATTAAAAGCAAAGCCTACAAATGCTATAACAAAAGACTACAAACTATAGTAGAAAGTGCAAATGTGAGAGTGGATGAAATCGTGAATCAAAAAGCTAAAGAACCTATAGAAGAGCCCTTAGAAATACCCGAGGTAGTAGAAGAAAAGGAAGAGGAAGAAGATGTTGAAAAATTAAGTAAATCTGAAAGGCAGGACACCAAAACACCATCTCGTTTTGTTAAGAAGAATCATGTTGAAAGTCAGATCATTGGAAACCTTGATGATGGAGTACAGACAAGAAGAAGAATTGTAAGTGCATCAGAACCAGTAAATTTCTCCTTATTATCCAAAATAGAGCCGAAGAACTTTGCAGAAGCCAGCCATGATAAACATTGGATAAAGGCAATGGAGGAAGAGTTAGATCAAATTGAGAAGAATGAAACATGGGAACTTGTACCTAGGCCAAAGGATCAAAATGTGATTGGCACTAAGTGGGTATTCCGAAATAAATTGAATGAAGATGGACAAGTCACTCGAAACAAGGCAAGGTTAGTATGTAAAGGGTATGCTCAAGTAGAAGGTATTGATTTTGAAGAAACTTTTGCTCTTGTTGCTAGATTAGAAGCAATTAGAATGTTTCTTGCTTTTTCGGTATTCAAGAACTTCAAAGTCTATCAAATGGATGTCAAATCAGCATTTCTAAATGGGAAGTTAGAAGAGGAAGTATACATAGAACAACCTGAAGGGTTCCTCCTATCAAAAAATGAAGATTATGTGTGTAAGTTGAAGAAGGCCTTGTATGGATTAAAACAAGCCCCCAGAGCATGGTACTCTAGGCTTGATAAGTATCTACAAGACCAAGGGTTCAAGAGAGGACTTGTTGATAGCAATCTTTACATTAAAATTGAAGGTGAGCACCAGCTGATTGTTGTTGTGTATGTAGATGACATAATTTTTGGAGGAGACAATGAGGAAATGTCTAAGAAATTTGCCGAAGACATGCAAAAGGAGTTTGAGATGTCCATGTTGGGAGAGTTATCATTTTTCCTTGGATTGCAAATTTCTCAATCTGATAAAGGAATATTTATATCCCAAACCAAGTATGTGAAGGAAATGTTGAAGAAATTTGGCATGGAGGAGTGTGCACCTGTTAGCACACCTATGGCTACCGGGACAAAGTTAAGCAAAGATGATGAATCTCACGAATGTTGATCAAACTCTCTATAGATCAATGATTGGGAGTTTACTATATGTGACAACATCCAGACCAGACATCATGCAAGCAGTGGGTATGGCTGCACGTTTTCAAGCAAGTCCGAAAGAAACACATGTGCAAGTTGTAAAACGCATATTCAGATATCTAAAGGGAACTATGGATTATGGGTTATGGTACCCAAGGGGTAAAGACTTCACATTGGTAGCTTATACAGATTCAGATTGGGCAGGATGTGTGGATGATAGAAAAAGTACAAGCGGAGGAGCATTCTTCCTTGGAGACAACCTGGTATCTTGGTTGAGTAAAAAGCAGAACTTTGTATCCTTATCAACAACAAAAGCAGAGTATATAGCAGCAGTGTTATGTTGTACTCAAATTCTATGGATGAAGCAAACCTTGAAAGATATCAAAGTAGAGTATGATCATCCAATCTCCATATTATGTGATAATACCAGTGCGATAAGTATTTCAAAGAATCCGGTTATGCATTCAAGAACAAAGCATATTCCCATAAGATACCACTTCTTAAGAGAGCAGGTGGCAGAAAAGTAAGGTAAAGTTGGAATTTGTTGCTACATCTGAACAGATAGCAGATATCTTCACCAAGCCACTTCCAAAGGAGACATTTGAATATCTTCACCAAGCCACTTCCCAAAAAGGAGACATTTGAATATCTAAATTGACGAGCTACAGTTGGGAGTAATATCTTTGCTTCTTCCCATTGAAAAACCATTTGAATATCATCGAAGTTGGGAGTAATATCCTTTGCTTCTTCCCATTGAAAAACCAAGAGAAGCATCGATTGAGGGGAGCTAAACATTGCAATATTCAGCTCCTAGATTGACCCTTTGCCATTGATGTCAAAGGGGAGAATGACGATGAGGGGAGTTAGCAAGGGGTTGCGAAAAAGAAGAATTTTTTGGAAGGTTGCCATCAATGACAAAGGGGGAGATTGTTGGAAATATTGTCATTGATGTCAAAGGCTTAATCATTGATGTATTTGGTTAACGGAATCGTGTAACGGAAGCTGATGGAACTACTGACGGATGTTGACGGATTTTGACGGAAATGGTAGAAAGTAACGGAAATAACCAGCAGTATAGAAGGGCTGAAAACAAAAGTTTAAATACATGAAAAGAAGTGTTTTTGCATAAGGATTATCATGGTTTAAGCGAGATATACACAGCTGTACATAGGAGAGAGATATCAGCATTTTAAGGTGTTCATATGCCATGTTTTATGGGGAAAACGAAGATTCAAATGACAGAATTAAATCTCCATGTTTTAGTATGATAAGGGGTGATTAAAGGAGCAATAAATATGTCCATAGGATGGTTTAAAATACATATAAAAATGTTGTTTTTATTTTGGACGACCCCCTTTGGAAAATAGCGCCACTTTATAGTTATGGCCGACATGTGTATTTGCATTATTAAAATAAAAGATGGTTAATTAAATAATGGAAAGGTTGTGTTGGTTGGAATGATGTGTCTTTTCGAAAGGATGTGAGAAGGAAATATAAGGAGATGGAATCATTTGATTTAGGCAAGCAATTTGAGTGCTTCATTCAAGTTTAAGGGAGAGAAGAAGAAGAGCAGAATATGAAATATAAAAAGGAGTGAAGGGCAGATTTATTTTTAATGAAGAGTTGCAGCGATTTATATATGTGAAGGGACTGAAATAAATCAGAAGAATATTCTTAGCAGCATTTTTGTTCTATCATCTGTTGAAGCAACAACATAAAAGATAGGAAAGAGTTTGTTTTTCGTAAGGAAGGTTGGTGCCTTCATATTTGAAGAGATCGGTGTCTCTTGCTGAGTTGGTGCTTAGCAAAAAGGGTTGGTGCTCCTGTAGGTTGGTGCCTACAAAATTGTAACTTGGGGATTGGTGTCTCCCGTAGGTTGGTGCCTACAAACATTTGAGAAATATAATAAAGAAGATTTTCTCCGTGGTTTTCTCCCGAAAGGGTTTCCACGTAAATTCGTGTCTATTTGCAGTGTGTTGGTTTGCTTTGCATTCATTGATTGCTTTGATATATTCACTATGAAACTGATTAATTGTGATTACAAATCTGAGATTAAGTGTTAAATTTAAAAGAATATCATAACGATCCTCCAGGTGATGACTAGATCATCGACATATACTACAACGATCACTATCTCCCCCTTGCTTTTTGAGATAGATATTGCGATCGTATGGACTCTATTGAATCCATGTTGAATGAGATGCTCATCGATTTTAATATACCATACCCTCAGGAGATCTCGCTTTAAACCATATAGTGATTTTACGAGTTTACATACCTTTTCCTCTTTACCTAGTATGACAAAACCTTCCCTGTTGAGTCATGTAAACTTATTCATGTAAATCACCATTAAGAAAGGCACTTTTCACATCCATTTGCATTTTCAATCAAATTATAAACATTTGAGCAAAGATTAACTGGAAACGTTTTTATCTTAACCTGGGAGCAAAAGTCTCCTCATAATCAATGACTTCTTTTTGAGCATATCCCTTAAGAACTAGTCTAGCCTTGTGTTTATCAATTTTGTCATGCTTTGTACTACATTTTGAAGATCCATCTCGCATCCAATCGGCTTTTTTTTATTTCCCGTGAAAGATCTATAAGTTGTCATGTATTATTTTTCATAAGTGACTTCTATTTTGCATCCATAGCATCTTTCCAAGGTTTAGACTAGTAGGCTTCAAATGGATGTGACAATAAAATTAAAAGTTTCAATAACTTTGACCCATTTGAATGTCCCATTTCTAAAGACCACTTAGCCTATACGTCCCCATGGGCTTCAGGATGTGCAAGGGGAACATTTTTATTAAATAATTAAATATTATTGCCTGGAGCAATAATTATTTAATTATTTTATTATTTTATAAAAGTTATTTAATTTAATTCCCAAAATATATAAAATTAAATGGGGAATTAATTAAATAAAAATTTAGGTGGCTTTCATTGATAAAATCACCCTTTGCAAAGGGGACGCCACACCTAGGGAAAACAAACTGCTTTTATTTAATATTTTCCCTCTCCTAGGGTTTTCGAATTTTGTGTCTCCTTGCTTATAAAAGGAGTGCTAGGTCATTATTATGATTATGCTATGATGAACTTATTTTGATACTCCATGCTTGGAGTTGGGATGCATGCCCATTGATGCTTTCTCTCTTGCGTGGGAGGTTGTTTTACTAAAACCCTGGTTATTGAAAATCAATTGAAGTGATTATTTGCTAGATCCATGTTTTTGGCTTTGTAAGCATTTGGATTTAATTTGCAAGTGAAAATCTACCTTTTACTGTAGCTACGTCACTGTAGCTCACTGAGCAAGCAGGTTTGTGAGTACTTTTGTAAATTGATTTAATCCGCGTTTGGTTCTTTAAACCCTAGTGACTTCCTCTTATGGTGTTTTGTGAACTGTTTTTGAAGAATATTTGGTGTTCTATGATCAATCTGCCCTAGCTGAAGCAAACCGATTTGGTATTGAAATTATTTGTTTAGAATATTGTTGGCTTTGATGGATCTAGGGTTAGCGAATCCACTCTTGCATTAATGAAGTCTGTAGCAACCTGTTTTGATGCAATGTTTTATTGAATATCCCCTTTCAAACATCAGCGAGGTATGCTTATTCTGGCGACTGGTTTTGTGGCTGATTCTGTACGCAAAACAAATATATTGACCACAATTTCCCTCATCTCTGTTGGCTGGTTAATTCTGTACTCAGCGACCTGATTTAATGCATGATTTATGGTGTTTGAGTCCCTTCATGGCAGCGAAATCTTATTTGTCTGATTGTCCTCTTGTGGCATATCTACCATGCATGGCGAACTGTATTTTTGCATGTTATTAAGGTGTTCTGAAGGTCTTTGTAACAAAATTGTGCCGAACTATATTCTATGGAAGATAATCTGAGTTGTATGCATGTTTTAACCTTCTTTTTTGACAGCGCCTTGTAGTGGATTATATATACCAACTGATGGCAGATTTATACTATGTATAGAGATCTGTTTTTAGCCTGATTTTGGGAGCAATCCTAGCTGATTGCATGACTGAAACATTCTCACACTGGCAGTTGATAGTTGTATGTTCCATAAGTGTATTCAAAGGGTTGATTTTAGAGTATGTTTGCATGAACTCATTGATCAAAGGAATCTGATTTCTGAGGAGTATAGTTTCAGCTGTGAGTGAATAACTTGTTAGGGCCATTAAACCCCTTATAGTTGACAGGTTTATTCACTAGTCATCACTAGGTGTTTGGTTCACATTCAATGTTTTCTATTGAAGAGTGGTTGATTTGCATATTTTTCATGGATCCCAAGTGGGATATTACACCATTAAGGCCAAATTGACCTCATTTCACTAGCCATACTTTTTGAGTCCTCATTCCAAAGTTGGTAGATGTGTCGGGGCACTATCCAATTTTGCATCTCATCATCATACTTGTATACCATTTAGGCATACTTTAACAAGTTCTTGTGAAGGTTGGATTTCACCATTTCACTTGTGTCATCAAAGTGATTACCATCCTCTGGTTTCACTTTGGTGAGATGATTTTTACATCATGTGAGTGTATGGAAGGAGCATCTTTTCTTTCTTCTCAAAGAACTCAACATCCCGACTAATGTATACCCTCCTTGTTTTTGGAATCCATAAGTCTCGAGCCAAGTGCTTCATCACCGTATCTCAAGAAGATAAGTTTTTCAGATTTCATATCAAAGCTTAGTTCTTTGTTTCTTAGGAATGTGCATACTTGTTTTACACCAAAATCTAAGGTGTGAAATAAATGGCTTATTCACTAGCATGCTTCCGGGTGTTACTCCATCAAGAGCTACAAGGGAATCTGTTTAATAAATAAATGAAACGATTTAGCTACTTCAAAAATGTTTTTGATAAACCCCATCATCAATCATACATCGCACCATATCCATGATAATCGTGCACAAGTTTCGCCTTTCTTGAACACCATTTTGTAGAGGTGTAGGAGCCATTTGACGTGAAATGCCATGACTGTTTCAAAAAACGTTAAACTCATATGTTAGATTCTCAAACCGATCCGAAATTCCAAGTGTTTTTATTTTCCTACTCTGATGTCGATTTGACATTGAAGCTTTCCCTTCTTGAAAATTTCAAAGCTTGGTCTTTTGTAGAAAGACAATATATCCACATTTTTCTTGAAAAATCATCAACAAAGAGCATGAAATATTGAAACCCAGAGTGGCTAGGTCTCATTGGTCCGCACAGATCGGTATGCACCAAGTCAAGTTTTGCCTTAGCTTGAAATGTACTATGTTTGAATGGTGCTCTATGTTGTTTTCCTACCAAACAATGCTAACATTTATTTGTACCATTTTTTATAAGTGGCAAACCCCTAACCATGTCGTACGATGAAGTGTCAGCAAGATAGCCAAATTACTAGCATGTCCAAGTCTTCGATGTCATAGTTGAGCTGATGATGTATCCTTAGTTACAAGTGTTTGAACATTTCGTTATGTAAAATCCAATCAAAACATTCTTCCCACATTCTAAGCTTTGAACAATTTTCGAGCTTCTTGACTTATCTCAAATTAAGCACATCTTTTTACCGCCTTTTTACAATCAAAGTCAATTTTGAGATTGTGATCTAATAATTGACTCACAGAATAATAGAATTTTTGTTAAACCAGTGGACATAAAGAACATCTATAATTTTACAATTATGTTTCCCAAGTGGAAGTGAAATGGAACCAATGCTTCAACATCTGTATGATGTATCATCACCCAAAGAGACATAATTTTTGGTGGGTATTTTACTCATTCGACTAAGAACCAATCTTTCTTTCCCATGTCATGTGTCAAGTCACACTCTTAGTCGACATACCAAATTTGATTTGTAGAATTGGATACTTCATTTGACTATGCAGAATATAGGAAGTCATCATCATCAAATTGATATTCCTGTTCGAGCTACATTTCCTTGTTGAGTTGGTTTCTTCTTCCACTTTTGATTATTTTGTCCCCATTACTCTCATGTTGTCATGATTTTGTTCCTGGTAATCAATCTTTTTACCACTGACAATCCTTGTTGGGATGTGTACTCAACAAAAAAAATTAACTCATGTCCTTTTCGACCACAAATAAGACATTTTCGTTGGTCCTTTTGGCCTTGTTGAGTATTACCTTACTTCAGAGGCTGTTTACTAGACTTACCTATTTTTTCCTTTTTATTAGAAGCAAGTGTTTGCTCTTCAATTTCAGTAGTTAAGTGAATAGCTTCCTCTTGTTGTAGCATATTCACTAACTCTTCAAAAGTTGTTGTTTGACCAATTATGTTTAACGTGGTCACAAAAATCCTATAAGGAGGAAGAGCTCTCAATACTATAGGCACGAGTGATGTGTCAGTTACTTCTTCTTCCAAAGCTTGAAGTGATGCACGCAAAGTTGCTACTCTTCTCAAAAACATTTCAACTTTCTCAGTTGGTTGCATTTTCAAGTTCAATAGTTGACTCTGGAGATGAAGTATTGTGTTCTTATTTTTGGACTCATATACTGTTTTCAACTTGTCCCAAGATTCTTTTGTTATTGTGGCTCACAATATGAGGTTATACCTCATCTGAAACACTAAACAAGATTATTAACTTTGCTTTTTGATTTGCACGATCAAATGTAGCTTGTTGTGTAACATCTGTTGCAGATCTTGTTAATGTACCAGAAACAATGGACCATAGATTTTCAAAATCAAGTTGTGCAAATTTTTTTTCCATGCTGGGTAATTATCAAAACATAAAAGTTGAGAATCTGGCAAAAAGAATTTTGGTGCCCTAATCGCATGCTATCATGAAGACTAATAAACAAACAGAAGAAAAAATTGAACACTTTTCCCCTTAAAACATGCACACCCCCAAAAATAATATTTTATTCAGTTTGGGCTCCTTTTCAGCCGTGTACAATGAATTTTAGCACTATTGGCCCTGTTACAAATTTGGCTCTGTGGCCGATTTGCAAAATAAAAAATTTGGACTCTTTGGCCTCTTTTCAAGTACAAAAACCTCTAATTTTTGCAATTTTTACAAGACAAAGCTTATTAAAAGTTGGACCAATACGTAGAGCTTGTAAAAACACACACTTTCAAAAAAAAAATGACACCTCAATCCAAGGTACCAATTGAAAGTTATGACTTGTTTAAATTCCGATTTCAATATCTTTCCGGACCCCTTTCCAAAAATGGAAAAAGAAATTCTATCCTTCTAATTTTTTTCACAAAATCCAAAAATGGAAAAAAATTAAAAAAACACCAATGCGGATTAGGGCTTACATGGCTCAACTTGGTACGTTTTAGGGCACAACTACAGTTCAACCACTTTGCCTAAGCGTTATAATAAACCTTGGCCGCCTTTTTTATTATTTATTTGCTCCTTGCTTTGGCTTCACGCAGTATATTACTGGGACGCAATTTTTGTATTTCCCCTGAGCTTTGGACGTTGAATCTTTTGCAAGAAATGTTGAATTTATTGCTTCCTCTACAGATAAGGCTTTGGAATGGCTTTGTTTTCTTTGTCTTTACAGCACGTCTTCTTCTTCTCTTGAATGCTCTTGATCTATGAATGCAATCTCCAGGTTGATTGGAGGCTTCGGAGGTCGCTTTGGACAAGAGATCTTCTCACAGCACGTAGAATTCTCTTGCCAGATATATGAAAAGACAGAGCACAAGAGAAGAGGAAGGAGAAGTTATGTGGGGAGCTTGAAAAGCTCAGGTCCCCACAATACAAAAATATTGTATATATATTTTTTAAAATGCTTCCAATTTTAAAAAAATTGCAGGTATAGGTAAACATTTTTTTAAAAAGAGAATGAAACAATGTCACCTTTTGCAACAAAGTTTGCATCCAGGTCTGTAAGGGCCTGTGATTGCACTCCAAGTGTTCTTCAACTAGCAAATCAATCCGTGAACTGAGGTGTGGATTCGGGTAGGGGCTGTGAAATGGTTAGGGGCATCTATGGCTCCTCCAAGCTCTGAAATTTCTCCAGGTCTCCCTAAACTTCCCTAAAACTTCCTACACTCTCCTTGATCGAAAAACTTTGCTCTGATACTAAATCTTGACAATGAATACTTGAAAAGAATATTTGACACATAAGCTTTACACGAAACAAGACGGTGCTTGTGTATTTTATTAATATCAAAATCAAGCATTACAATCAAAAGAGAGAGCTGCAATATTTATAGATATTGGACAACTTCTATCTCTTCCACAATATATGGAACAATATCAACTAAACTAAGCAAAAATGCAGGAATAGCTTATTGCCCCTAACTTCCCCTATTTCCCCTCATGGAAATCATCCGGGAACAAAATATGCAAGATAGAACATGATCCCACAAACCAAGGGATAAGACAACTAAAAGACAACTCACTAATAATTGACTTTATCTAAGCTAACTTAAGTAATTAAAAAATTACTTTATTACAATATCACTTTAACTCATATGATGAATTAAGTGTTAGTTTATTTCTCTCCTTTTTATTTATGGAAGATGTCTAATATTTATCCCTTCAAAGCTTAAACAATGTATTTTTGTGCCCACAAACCCATCCTTTCTCCGATGTCTAATATTTATCCCCTGTGGCCTTCCACACTTCCGAATAGTGGCATTCCATATCATATCCAACAACCGACAACTTGAGAAGCAATAACACTTCCTTATGACGTTTGTCATAATCCGCAAAATTTGTAGCCGGTCTGCTTTCGCTACCCGTGATTATCTTATCACAATCACGAAATTCTGCAAGCGTTAAAATCTTATGGCTCCATACATTGAAATTAGTGCCCATTAATTTTTGTGAATCCGGCAGAATTAGATTTGAAATATTTTCCATTTTATTATTCCAAAGTAATGGAAATAATAAAAAATGGAAATAATAAAATATTTTGCTGACTCCAATAAATTGAATAAATCACTTTATTCAAATATGTGGCAGGGAAGTAGCAAATACGTGGCAGGGAGGAAAAATTATAGTCTATAAAATATTTTGCTGCATTACTTTACCTCTACCCTATTTTTCTCCACGATTTTGCTGACCCACACGATTGTTCCCCATGGATTTGGATTTGTTGGGTATAGCCACAATACAAACATGATCCGTGTCTCTTTCTGGTCACGTTCAAGAAGCGAACTGGGATGACCACCATTTCTCAACGTATTTCCTTCACACTGGATTTGCGACTTCAGGTTTTTGCGACGGCCAGGGTAGCCAAGTACCACGTTTTTCGCAACAACTAGGGTAGCCACATACCACGTTTTTCACGACAGCCAGGGTAGCCACAAACCACGTTTTCCTTCACACAACAGGCTCACATGTCTCCTTTCTGCCCTCCAAGAACCCACGATTTCCAGCACTCTCTGAGCAACAGCGAACACCACAACTTCTATCTTCTGCCCCTGCGTCGACCGTACCTCTCGTCGACCTCACCTCTCACAATTGCTTCCTCCAATGGTGACTAACTGCTCTGATACCACTGTTAGTATAGAAGCACAAAGAAAAAATAGTAAGAAGACAGAGTTGCACAAAATTGCACTGCATCGAATGATTCAGGCAGGTCCAATTTATTATAGGAGTAGTTACAATTGGTTGTTGGTTACAACCTCTACAACTGCCTAGAACCGTACCGGTTCATGCTATATATTCAACACAATGGCTATTATGGACAATTTGTGTGCTTACATCCAATGCTTGAGAAGCTATCCAGCATTCTGCCCCAGTTTTCTCAAGATATTTAGATCATAACACAATAGACAAACATGAAGACCCTGAGATACATGCAATGTCATACAAATAACCCTGAGACGCATGCAAAGTCATACACACATTGGGAATTTGTGGGCCAGGAAAAAATATATGTTCAAAATATGTTAATAACAGAACTGGCAGTAGTCTGCCTGTCAGGCATTGTGGTGAAATGGAGACATGTCACTGAGAAGACCAGTATATGAACCCTCTCCTCTGCATTCCAGCGGGCCCATTGTTAATTGGGGTCAGTAATGGTTGGAGCTGGGAATGATTTTGACCACGTGATTGCCCTCCATCCATGGCAGCATATGACAAATGGAGATCTGAGATCAAATGGTGCTTTGTTGACTCTCTCCCATTAAAAATGGGCTCCGGGACTTGTAGTAGTGACGCAGAAGAAAGAACCTGCGGAGAGACTTCCTGCGGTTTATTTGCCCTCAATCAAAGAAAACAAAACTTACAGTTAGAAAATAAAACAAAGTTGATTGCAGGATCATTGACCATGCCCAATTCCCAAATCCTTCACAATTCTTGAGTTTCATGCTATGCTAATTTGCAGCATTAACAACAAGGCTTTTAGCAATCTGCCGGGAGTGGTTTGACCGGTTTAAGACGAGGTGTCATGAGGTAAAAGGCTTGAGTTCAATTCCCAACAGGCTTAGAGTCCCACAGTGTTTAAAATAGGAAGAGTCAAACTCTACAAACTGTTGTTCAGAATTCACCAAGGGCAGCGAACAAAATTCACCAAGGTCTCATGGCTCCCTTGGTGCAGAATAGAAAAAAAGAACATTTACCTCAGACATTAGCAAAATAAATTTAACATTGTCCTTGTCCTTGTATGATTTGTAGCTTACCATAGATACAATCAACTAAACAAACCAGGACCTTTCATTCATAAACAACTACATAAATTCCTGATAGCTGGTCTTTGTTGAAAAGAAAAGAAAACGACCATAAAAATGAATTTTCCTTTACAAGAAACAGATTTAGCCATTTAAAAAGCATGAAATTCATTAATTTCATACCAGATTATTTTTTGAGGAAAATTGCAAAGTGGGCATAACGGTAAAAACAACTATAATTAAGGAACACACCTCTCCTTTTAAAAATACATGAAACTCATTAGTTCCCCACCAAATTATTTTCTTCAGCCAAAATGAACTAGATAAGAAACAGATTCTCCATTTAAAATGCACGAAAATCATGAATACCACGCCCCCCCCAACCCCAATTTATTTTATCCAAAAATATACTTGTGGGCATAACAGTAAATTTAATCCTTTCAACAAAAGAAAAAAAAAGTGGATATATTCATTTAGAACACATGCAATTCAAAAATTTCACACCAAATTGTTTTGCTGAGCCGAAATGTATTTATGGGCAATACAGTATAAATAACCATAAACAAGAAACCCGTATCTCATTGGTGAAGCTCATAAATTCCACACCAAACTATTTTATTAGGCCAAAATGTATTTGTGGGCATGACGGTAAAACATCTTACTCGTTTGAAGGGAGTTTTCCATGGCCCTTGGATTGCCTTTACCTGAACAGCCATGCTCCTGCACTTGTGTAGGATAGTGGAAGATAGTCTCGCTGTATTTCCATGGCTACATCTGATATAAAGAGAATGTGAGGCTTTTGGATGCATTAAAATGGTATGAAAAATCTTAGCATTTGCCAGGGCCATTACAGCCGACTTGGCTGTGAGTCAAAATGTTCAATCAAACAGGGCTCCCTTCTACCTTATTGTGGGGAAAGAAACCGGAGCTAGTATTGTGGCAATTTTGTAAAATTGAATAACTAGCAACTGCACAAGTTACGTCAAAGAAGAGTTCAATGTAAAGTTAGTCAGAGTTATATTTTTGTTGATGGAATGACACTCGAGATTTTTGTTGATGGAATGACTGTGTAAATAATAACCCTGTTTTTATTCATATAACTCAACTTAAGATATGGGAAATGAGGGGAAACTTCTTTACAACAAAGTATGTTTTATTTGTCTTGTGCATGGTGAGGTCCACGTCATTTTGAGCCAAATTTGTCGACGATTGTTATGTGTTATACAGGGTAGTGACAAATGCATTGGGTGGATGATGTCCCACGAGGGGCCACGGTATTTGTTGAAGTTGACAACCACAAAGGATGGCAAGTTTGGGGGTTGTGATTCTAGTTATAGACAAGCTCCACAACTCGGCTCTACTTATTTGTGTAAAGATGCTTTGTTCCTTTAAAATTATTTTCTCTAATGGAGACATGAAAGAGTTTGTATGTCACATGAGAAAGTACAATCCTCCATTGTTAGGAGTGCATTTTGATGTTGGTAAATAATTGTCTAAATTCCAATTGTTGAGGGTTACTGACCTTGTTGACAAAATTTTTAGTCCAAGCGCAGTGATCGTGTCTTAATTTGTGCACCTGCTGTGTGACTAAAGGACTTCCCTACATATAGTGGGATGTCATCCATTAGGAGTACATGACCTAGCTCACCCACCAATATGATTGAGAGGCCTCTAATATATTTGTTGTTATGTTGAGGGAATGTTTCGTGTACCCTTATTGTCCCGAAATATTAATTTGCCAAAATTTCGAAAATTTTGAAACTTTTTCACATTAATGTATTACATGATTGATCAACTGCACCATTTTGAGATGGCATTGTTCTCTATGTCACATCCTGTGATTTCATTTTGTTTTTAACGATAAGTTGTAATATGTTAAGTGGTTTACGAATGCGAGGGAAAGTGGTGTCATGATTAGGTGAGTTTGGTAGATTATATGCACGTATGTATACCTTGAAAAGGATATACGTACTTACGCGTAATTGTTTAACTTATTCTTTGTATGTTATGTCAGATGAGATTACTTTACCTTGTTGTGTGCAATGATTTCGTAACATCGGTGTGCTATTTGGTTGTTGTACCTGTTTATGAGATTTGCTTATCTTATTGTTGAAGTTAATGGTTTGCCAATGATTAGTAAATATGTACTTGGATGCAATGGTATTATTTGTCATTAAGAAATGATTATGATGGTTTAATGGTACTAACCTCCTTTTACTATCTCAAAGCGGTCATAGACTTTAAAACCTTAAGGTGGTCTTTAAGAAGTGACATGTGAATGTTTAAGCGAAGTTGACTTAATGGTCATTTTAGTAGTAATTTGAAAATATTGCTTAAGAGACCTGGACCGGCGCAAAGTATTGCAAGAAAATGTTATTTTAGTATATTGGTCTTCTTATATACCGAAAATATTTTTAAATGGATCTAACGATTATCATCATAGTTCATATGATGTTTTATTTGATAATCGGTTGATCACACTATCCATTGCATGACTCGAAACTTGTTTTGGTTGATTTCGTCTTCACCAATCATGACTCCATCTTTTAAGTGGTAATTATTAATGATTATTGATTAAAGTCATCGTGACCATGGTAGATATGTTAAGGATAGTAACTTTTGTTTAAATGATCCAGACATAGCGATCAAGCATTATGAGTGTGCAAGTTATATGGTCTTACTACACTCCAATTGGAATTGGATTATTAAAAGGTCAATGATTACGGTTATAGGCATTTTATTGTTAGTAATATCATGATCTTAGACCATACTCAATTTCATTTTGATTGGTTAATGATTATTTCGGATGATTAATCAACCTATGCGCAAGGTTTAAGCTTTAAGATGTTTTTATTATTTTTATCTTTTGACCACTCGTTGGTCACCTAAGCTATTTTTTGGAGAGAGGATGGAGATGGCGGTGGAGAGTTGAGTCCGGCCCTACCACGTGGCAACACAGCATGAGATAAGGGCGTTAAATTTACTTGAAAAACATGAAGCTTCTTCAGAAACTACGGTGGCATGCATTGTTGGTTTTAGATTTATTGTTAAGTTTTGTTAAGCCCGTTTAGCTGAGTCATGGCATGGGAGGTCTGTGAAGTCTATTTGCATCAAAGCTATTTTTGGTCTTCTTAAATGTAGATGTTATTATTTTTGCATATAATTTGTTTATATGTATGTAGAAAGTTTGGGTTTATGTAGGTTCGATTTCATGGAGATTTTAAAGGAAACACCGGGAAAATTTTTTATTTCCTATGCGGGTGGTTTCTCGACCTATGAAAAGGGATATTGAAGAGATTTTTGAGGATTATCATGCGCTAGATATCCAACTCTTACTCTGTTGTATTAGTTTGAAATAATGAGATATCATGCACGTTTCTTGTTCTCGTTTCGAATATGGTATTTTAATGCATGTATATTTGTTTTCATTTAATAGATAAATTTAGCACTATAAGGGACAATAAATGATTATTTAGAGATTTAGTTGTTTCAATGTAATTTGGGATCTGGGTGTGCGTTTATTTCCCATTTATGAAGGTAGCATTGAGTACATAAGGAAAAGGAAAAAGACCTACCACCCGATCATAAAAAATTAGGTCGATAGAAATTAGTTGGATTTGAAATAATCTATGAATTGGTATATGCTTGGTTTTTGGAATGGTATTTCAATGAAATACGACTTTGACTTATTTATTAAGGGTATTAGATTTGCTTAATAACCCTGTAGTGTGAACTCTATATAATCATGTAGGTGAAAAAGTTCAGATTCAGAAGAAAACAACCCTTTTTTTAAGTCGCTTTTTGACCCGGTTTTTAATTCGAGCATTAAATCTTATAAAGATGATTTACTATCGGAAATCTCTTTCCGAATGAAGAAGCTTGCAGAAAAAGAAAAATATAGTTCAGCAGAAAGTTCAAAAAACATAATTGAAGACAAAGTCATAGGTGATAAAGACGCCTTTTTGGATCTTTTCAATAAAGAAATACTAAAAATTAAAAATATATTATTTTATTTTTATAAGATCCCTCAAATACAAATAGATATTTTTGAGAAATGGGATTTGTTTCAAGGTTATGAGATTATTATATGAGATGTATGACATGCTTCGTAAATTGTTTGGTTGATGTAAACTATTTTTTTTATTAATGGCAAATAGTTTTGAAGGACTATACCTGGATGTAAACTATTATTAACATGGCTCAGTGTATGATAGGTTGTAATAAGTTGAAGCTAAATCCCAGAGAGTAGAGTCTACGATTTGATTGTTAGAAGTTTAGGACCCATCTTAGTCAATTTGAATAAGATTAAGTTGGTTTCATTTGGGTGTAGAGTTTTTCCAAGTTCATTTTGAGCTTATAAGGAATTATAATGATTTCTGAATAGTAAATTGGGTTGTATAATTTCATGCTTGATTACAAATCGGTTTCCTATTCTCAGTAAATGGAAGTAGAGTTGGTCAGAGTGTAACCATCCCAAAAATTATAGAAATGGCTCCTTTCACTAAGTAAAGAATTAACTGATCAGGATAGTGGAAATCGTTTCTAAATGTCATGCCATGATTAATGATTAACATAATTACTCGCATTTGTTATCGGGTCTGTGATGAGATTATCATCGCTTCCTAAGGTGTAAATGGTGTTTATTATTAACCTAAGTCTCGTGATGATAAATATTCCATTACTTATGCGACGATCTCAGATTGCCTGTGAATTTTCGATATCTGAATAAAATGGGTTCCATAAAGATTTGCGGACTTCGATAATTATCAACAGTAACCTTTCCTTACAAGCTATTTTGGTCTCAAATTATCAGTTTCGTTAGGTGCAAATCAGTTAGTAATCGATGTCCTCATAGAAAAAATGAGACCGTATTATTACCTTGCGGTGATTGGTCGTTGTATTAATTTGATTTAAAATAACATTAAGGAAAGAATAGTTATTGAACGAAGTA